>JAKSZT010054304.1:45939098-45962713 GCA_026826555.1 Tolypeutes matacus | reverse complement strand
TTGTATTTCTTGTTGTGTCAGTGTAGGTTGGTTATGAGTTTCTAGAAGTTTGTCTATTTCATCCAGGTTGTCTAGTTTGTTGGAATATAGTTTCTCATAATATCCTCTTATGATTCTTTTTATTTCTGTGAGGTCATTTGTAATTCCCCCTCTTTCATTTCTGATTGTATTTATTTACATCTTCTCTCTTTTTTTCTTTGTTAGTCTAGTGAGTGGTTTGTCAATTTTATTGATCTTCTCAAAGAACCAGCTTTTGGTTTTGTTGATTTTCTCTATTGTTTTTCTGTTCTCATTTTCATTTATTTCTGCTCTACTCTTTATTATTTCTTTCCTTCTTTTTGCTTTGGGATTAGTTTGCTGTTCTTTTTCTAGTTTCTCAAGTTGTTCAGTTAAATCTTTGAGTTTAGCTCTTTCTTGTTTTTCAATATAGGCATTTAGGGCTATAAATTTCCCTCTCAAGACTGACTTCGCTGTATCCCATAAGTTTTATTTTTTTATTTTTTATTTTTTATTTTTTTACCAAGAGGTCCCAGGGATTGAACCTGGGTCCCTCCATATGGGAGAGGGACGCCCATCCATTTGAGCCACATCCTTCCCCCTCCATAAGTTTTGATACATTGTGTTCTCATTTTCATGTCTCAATATATTTACTGATTTCACTTGCAATTTCTTCTTTGACCTACCGAATATTTAGGAGTGTGTTGTTCAGTCTCCACACATTTGCAAATTTACTTTTTTCCGGTCTGTTATAGATTTCTAGTTTCATTCCATTATGATCTGAGAAGGTGCTTTGTATAATTTCAATCTTTTTATATTTATTGAGAGCTGCATTGTGCCCTACCATGTGGTGTATTCTGGAGAAAGATCCATGGGCACTTGAGAAGAATGTATAACTCTCTCAGTTTGGATGCAGGATTCTGTATATGTCTGTTAGGTCTAACTCATTTATCATATTGTTCAAGTTCTCTGTTTCCTTGTTGATCTTCTGTCTCGTTATTCTATCTAATGATGTGAGTGTGGTGTTGAAGTCTCCAATGATTATTACTACAGAGATGTCTATTCTTCCCTTGAGTTTGCCAGAGTTTGTTTCATGTATTTTGGGGCACCCTGTTAAGGTGAATAGATATTTATGACTGTTATATCTTCCTGGTGGATTGTCCCTTTTATTAATATATAATGACCTTCTGTATCTCTTATAACTTTTTTGCATTTAAAGTCTCTTTTGTCTGATATTAGTATAGCTATCCCTGCTCTTTTTTTTATTACTATTTGCATAGATTATCTTTTCCCAACCTTTCACTTTCAGCTGTTTTGTATCCCTGGGGCAAAAGTGAGTTTCTTGTAAGCAGCATATGAATGGCTCATGTTTTTTTTATTCATTCTGTCAGCCTGTATCTTTTCACTGGTGAGTTTAATCCATTCACATTCAATGATATTACTGTAAATGCACTATTAACTTCCACCATTTTATTCTTTGGTTTTCACATGTCATATCATATTTTTTTCTCTTTTTACTTTTTTGGTTATCCTTTCTGCTATTCTTTCTTCTATACTCTCCTCCAAGCCTCTCTCTCCTGTCTTTTTCTTTCAGGTTCTAAGGCTTCCTTTAATATTTCCTGCAAAGGTGGATTCTTTTTTGCAAACTCTCTTAGTTTCTGTTTGTTTGTGAACACTTTATATTCACCTTTATATTTGAAGGACAGTTTTGCTGGATAAAGAATTCTCAGCTTGCAGTTTTTCTCTTTCAGTTTCCTAATTGTATCATACCACTGTCTTCTCACCTCCACGGTTTCTGAAGAGAAATCTGCACTAAATCTTACTGGAAATCCTTTGTACATGATCGTTTGCTTCTCTCTTGCTGCTCTGAGAATTTTCTCTTTATCTTTTACATTTGACATTCTGAATAATATGTGTCTTGGCATAGGTCTATTTGGATTTATTCTGACTGGGATACAGTGTGCTTCTTGGACATGTAAGTTCATTTCTTTCGTGAGAGTTGGGAAATTTTCAGCTATTATTTCCTCAAATACTCTTTCTGCTAGGATAATTTCTAAAAACATAAAAGTTGATAGTACATACTTGTATTAGATTGCAAAAATGATCACAAATCCTTATTATTCCATTAAGAGGTGAAGTCCATTTCTCCACCCCTTGAATGTGGGTTAGCAATGTGATTTGCTTTGACAAACAGAAATTTAGAAACAAAAAGCCAGCAGAGTAATGAAAAGTGGTGTTGTATTAGAGCTTGCTCACGTGATGCTCTTAGAACTTCAAGATGCCACATAAAGAAGTCCAGGATAGACTCATGGATAACAAGAGGCATGTGGCTCAGTCAACAAACACCCTTATTGCTCTGGTCAACAGCCTGCCAGATATATGAGTGAGGCCATCTTAGATCATCCAGCTACCAGCCAATCTGCTAAATGGCTGCAAATGCATGAGAGAATCCAGAGATTAATTGAATTGACTCAGATCAGAAGCGGCTGGTCCATAGAATTGTGAGCCAAATAAATGGTGGTTGTTTTAAGTCATTGAGACTTTTTATTTGTTTATTTGTTTGTAGAGCATAAGGGGGATTGCTGCATAGCAAAAGCCAACTGTATCTAAACCTCAAAGACTAGAGATGAAAAACCAAGTGAGAAAAATTTCAAAAGAAGACAAAAACAGGAGGCAAAAGCAAACAGAAGACAGAACCGAAAGTACAAAATGACAGAAATAAATCTTAATTTTAACGATAGTAAGTATAGTAATTATATAAAATATAAGTGGACTAAAAGATACAGATAAAATTTAAAGATTGACAGATTGGATTATTTTTAAAGAAAGACAGTTATATGCTAATTACTAGAAACACATCTAAAACAAGATATAAAAGTCTCAACTAAAAGGATTGAAATGAACAAATATACTTCTAACTCATAAGATCATAATTAGAAAAACACTTAAAAGAAAAAAGCATAATGGTTACATCTCAAAATGTGTGCTATGTAGCTAAAGAAGTATTTAGAGAAAAATTTATAGCCTTGAATGCTTATCAAAGAAAATAAAATAGTCTAATAATTAGACAAAAATTCATCTTAAGAAGTTGGAAAGATGGAAGCAGATGTGGCTTAAGCAGTTGAGCGCCTGCTTCCTACATGGGAGGTCCCAGGTTTTGTTCCCGGTGCCTCCTTAAAAACAAAAAAACAAATAACAAGCAAATAAGTGAAAAAACAAACTCAGCGGAGTTGATGTAGCTCAGTGGTTGAGTGCCGGCTTCAATCCCTGGGTTCAATCCCTGGCCCTGGTGCTTTAAAAAAAAAAAGTAAAGAAGTTGGAGAGGAGTGAAAACACCCCAAAGGGAACAGAAGAAAGAAAGTAACAAAGAACAGAAATACATGAAATATAAAACAAATATAATCACTGTAGCAGTTTGGGCAGTTTGATGTAATTTTGAATTCCAAAAATAGATATTGGATTATGCTTGTAAACTGGTCTGTTAATCTGGGCATAATTAGGTTATGATTAGGGCGTTAACTGGGCCACATCAATAGGACATTGAACCCTGCCCTTGGTGGGTGTGGTCTCAAGTATGAAAGAATGGCAAAGGACAGTGTTGGAGCAGTTTTGTGTTGGAGTTGTGATGCGGAGTCTTGAGCTAGAGCCTGAGGAAGTAACGTACAGAGGAGCTTAGTCGTGAGGAAAGAGAGAAGGCCCTGGGAAGAGAAGCAAGCCATTTGCCTGATAATCTATAGCTGGCCTTGTGGCACAAAGCAAGCCTGAGCCCAGAGAGGCAAACTCCAGGAAGAGAGGAACCCAAGAAGCCTGAACCCTGGCAAACATTGGCAGCTGTCTTGCTCCAACACATGGCAATGGACTTTGGTGAGGGAAGAAACTTATGCTTTATGGCCTGGTAACTGTGGACTTCTACCCCAAATAAATACCCTTTATAAAGACCAACCGATTTCTGGTATTTTGCATCAGCACCCCTTTGGCTGACTAATACAGTTACTGATACCAAAATGGCTAATGAAATTAATAAATTCTTTTTTTTTTTTTTTTTAAGATTTATTTATTTACTTTATCCATTTTAAACCCCCCCCCCTTCCCCATTTGCTGTTTTTATGTCCATTCACTGGGCAATTCTCTGTGTCTGTTTCCTGCCATCTCCTCCCATCCTCCTCCTCCAGTCTTCACCAGGATTCGATCCTGGAGACCTCCGATGTAGGACAGAGGTGTTCTGCCGCCTGTGCCACCTCAGTTGCTGGTTTTTGGAGCTTTCGGAGCATCTCGTCTTGTCTCTCCCCTGCGTCTCTCTCTTGTTAGGTCATCATCTTGCTGCATGGCTCCCGGGGCCTGGCGGCTCACGGGCACACACAGCCTGGCAGCCCATGCACCTTCTATATATGCTTTTTTATTTTACCGGGAGGTCCCAGGGATCGAACCCAGGTCCCTCCATATGGCAGATGGACGCCCAACCATTTGAGCCACATCCGCCCCCCCCAAATTAATAAATTCTTGATGAAATTTATCAAGAAAGAAGAGACCTGACACAAATTATATTATGAATGAAATGATATATAATTATAAATACTACAAACATTAATATATAATAATTTTATGCCAACATATTTGAAAACTTAGATGAAATGGACAAGGTCCTAGAAAAATATAATGTACCAGAACTGATTCAAGAAGAAATAGAATATTTAAGATATCTTATAATCATTAAGAATTGGTATCAGTATTTTAAAACCTTCTGACATGGGAAGCGGCTGTGGCTCAATCAGTAGGGCTCCCGTTTACCATATGGGAGGCCCCGGGTTTGGTTCCTGGGGCCTCCTGGTGAGGGCAGGCCCGCCCGCACGGCGTGGTTGGCTGACCCAGCGAGCACAAGCAGCAAGGGGGGGATAAATGAATAAATAAATAGAAGTCTTTAAAAAAAAAAAAAAAAAAAAAAAAAAAAAAAAAAAACCTTCTGACAAAGATAACTCCAGGCTAAGATGGTTTTATCAGTAAGTTCTACCAACATTCAAAGAACAAATAGACCTAATCTTACACAAACTATTTTAGAATATAGAAAAAAAGGAACTCAAACTAATATAACGATAATACCAAAACATAATAGGAATAGTACAAGAAAGGAAAATTATAAGCTAATTTAACTCATGAACATAGATGAAATATCCTAAATAAAAGTAATACAACTTCCCACTAAAATGAATTTTGTATGGATTAAAGATTCTAATTGTAGGGGGGCGGATGTGGCTCAAATGGTTGGGCTTCCGTCTGCCATATGGAGGGACCTGGGTTCGATCCCCGGGACCTCCCGGTAAAATTAAAAATATGTATATAGAAGGCGCATGGGCTGCCAGGCTCTGTGTGCCGGTGAGCCACCAGGCCCCGGGAGCCATGCAGCAGGATGATGACGTAACAGGGGAGAGACAAGATGAGATGCTCCGAAAGCTCCTAAAGCCAGGAACCGAGGTGGCGCAGGTGGCAGAACACCTCTCTCCTACATTGGAGGTCTCCAGGATCGAATCCTGGTGAAGACTGGAGGAGGAGGATGAGAAGAGATGGCAGGAAACAAACACAGAGAATTGCCCAACGAATGGACACAAAACAGCAAATGGGGAAGGGGGGGTGTTTTAAAATGGATAAAGTAAATAAATAAATCTTTAAAAAAAAAAAAAAAAGATTCTAATTGTAAAACACAAAACCATAAGGATACTAAAAGAAAAAAACCAACAAAAATATTTATATCTTTAAGCATGGCACAGAATCTAGAAGTCAATAGAAAAGGAATGTCAGGTTTAACTAAGTAAATTTTTTAAAAAAATCTTCATGGTAAAAAAAAACAAAAGCAAACCCTAAACAAAATAAAAAGATAAATATCAGATCAGGGGAAAATCTACAATATATACCAAAGAGTTGATTCCCTAATTTATGAAAAGCTTCTATAAATCACTGAGAAAAATTAATTCAATGAAAAATCAAGCAAACAATAAGAGCAGGCAGCAGGCAACTTGCAGAATATAAATATACAATAAAATTATTAAATATTAGGTACTGATAGTTCTTGGTAAACTACAAAGCAAAATACAAATGATGGGATTAACATGCTACATTATTCATACCACCACAACTATTCTTTGTTTATTTCATATAAATAAAATCTCTCCTAGTTCTACCTCTCCTTCAGTTTTGTTTTATTTTGTTGCTGGCTTTTCTTCTGCCTGCTGCTTACGTTATTCTATCCTTTACTCTCTTTCTCTCATTCTAGGCTTTTCCCATAGCTGTTTACCCTTTCCATAATTTCAACTATGCTTAATGAAATTATACTCATCTTTCAACAATAATAGCTAACTTATAGTGCTATGTATCAAATATTCTTTTTTAAAAATATGTCCCAATAATGTCCTTTTTTTAAAAAAGATTTTTTTATTTTACTTTTTATCCATTTTTAACCCCCCTCTCCCATTTCTACTGTTTTTGTGTCCATTCTCTGTGTCCACTTCATGCCCTTTCTTCTCATCCTTCTCTACCTGTCTTCACTGGGATTCGATCCTGGGAACCTCCAAAGTGGGAGAAAGGCATTCTGCCTCCTGCACCACCTTAGTTCCTGTTTTTTTGGCACATCTCGTCTTGGCTCTCCCTTGTGTCACTCTCCTGTTACGTCATCGTCTTGCTGCGTGCGGCGCACCCACACACGGGATCTAGCAGCACACCTGCTCATGGGGCCTGGCGGTGTACCCACTCATGGGGCCTGATGGCGTGCATGGGGTCTGGGGATGGGGCCTGATGGCAAGCTTGCTCGCGGGGACTGGTGGCCCATGCACCTTCTATATTTCTTTATTTTACTGGGCGGTCTCAGGGATCGAATCCAGGTCCCTCCATATGGGAGATGGATGCCCAACCAATAGAGCCACATCCCCCACTCAAATCTTCTTCTAAATGTTTTAACTTTATTAACTAATATTGATGAAGAAACTGGGGCACCGGGCATTTAAGTAGCATGCCCAAGTTACACAGCTAGTAGAGGCAGGATTCCTCTGAAGAAATAATTCCTCTCTTATACTATGAAAACATTCTTATTGAAACAACTAATAGACGGTTTAACATGTTGTATTAGAGTAGTAATACAATTAGCTTATGAGCTCCTTGAGAATAGGATTCCTATTCTACTCATTTTTTTTTTTGTTTTGTTTTTTTTGTTTTTTTTTTATTCTACTCATTTTTGTAACAGCAGTTCCTAGCACAATATCAGATGCCCAATTTATTAATTTAACTGAATATAAAAATTGTTAATAAAGAGAAAACAAATACACTTTTTTATAAATAAATTAGGAATGTATTTGCCTATAAGTAAGAGAATATGAAACAAGTTAAATAAAGTTTATTTTTCTCTCATTGGAAAATCTGGATATAGTTGTTTGATGCTCAGTGAAACTATCAGGGATTACACAGCAACTATCTGCAGCTGCCCTCCAAGGTGAGCCAAGGAGATTTAGGCAGAGCACTGACAGAGTCTGCTACAGTTACAGAACCATGATTTTTAGTGTGGTAATGTGTCCAGCTAAAAATGCCTACCTTCCCATATTTCTTTGTAGCTGGCATGAACAATAAGTCTCAGTATGGTCAATGATATGTAACTGGAAGTCTGTGGACAGAAAATCTGAAATGCTGAAGAAGCACGCCATTTTCCTGTAGGAGATGCATCCACCTGTGATCTCAAAGGGACAGGCATAAGGAAAATGCTCTACATGCTAAGGAAAGCAGCGAGGAAGGATGGAAATAGCCTGGGTCTCTGTTGGCATCATTGGAGCACTGTTCTAGCACTGGATTACTTATCCCAGCTTTCTTATTACGTGAACTAAATAAATTTGTATTTGTTTCAGCTACTGCTAGTTGGGTTTTGTTATTTGCAGCTGAAAACATTTCCATATAATAAACCCAAGGAGAAAAGATGGGAAAACAAGAAGTTATATGTGAAGCAATAAAATAGCATAAACAAAAATAATGATTTTCATCTGTTCTCTTCAAAGTAGGAGCATGGAAGATGAATTAAGTTATTCTTTGTATGTTTACATTGATGGATATAAAGAAATAAAATACAAGCAAAATTCACATGGATTTTTAAGATAAAACCTAACATTTTAAAGAAATCTTTCGGGAAGCGGCTGTGGCTCAATCAGTAGGGCTCCCGTTTACCATATGGGGGGCCCCGGGTTCGGTTCCCGAGGCCTCCTGGTGAAGGCAAGCCCGCCCGCATGGCGTGGTTGGCTGACCCAGCGAGCACAAGCAGCAAGGGGGGGATAAATGAATAAATAAATAAAATCTTTAAAAAAAAAAAAAATTAAAGAAATCTTTCCTTTTGAAGCACATAGTATAGATTTATGCCATTAAAGCCTTGAGGATTATTGTGGATTGAATCATACCCCTTGAAAAGACCTGTTCAAGACCTAACCCAAGTCCTGAAAATAGAAATATTTCTTTTTGTAGTAATGGTAGTCTAGGTTATTTGGATTGTCCCCACTCTCACCAGAGTTGCCAGATTTAGCAAATAAAAATACAGGATGCCCAAATATGAAAAACCCAGAGCTAATATACACAATGGTGAAAGAGTGAAACCTCTCCCTCTAAGATCTGGAACAAGACAAGGATACCCCCTGTCACCTCTGTTATTCAACATTGCACTGGAAGTTCTAGCCAGAACAATTAGGCAAGAGAAAGACATAAAAGGCATCCAAACTGAAAAAGAAGAAGTAAAACTTTCTCTATTTACAGATGACATGATCTTATATATAGAAAGTCCTGAAAATCTATAGCAAAGCTACTAGGGCTATTAAATTCAGCAAAATGGCAGGGTTACAAGATCAGCCAGCAAAAATCAGTAGTATTTCTATACACTAGTAATGAGCAAACTGAGGAGGAAATCAAGAAAAAAGTTCTATTTACAATAGCAACTAAAAGAATCGAATATCTTGGAATAAATTTAACCAAGGATGTAAAAGATTTGTATACAGAAAACTACAAAACATTGCTAAAAGAAATCAAAGAAGCCCTAAATAAATGGAAGGACATTCTGTGCTCATGGATTGGAAGACTAAATATCATTAAGACGTTGTATTAGTCAGTCAAAGGGGTGCTGATGCAAAGTGCCAGAAATCTGTTGGCTTTTATAAAGGATACTGCCTTCTCGCCTCCATGGTTTCTGAAGAGAAATCTTTACTAAGTCTTACTGGATGACCTTTATATGTGATACTTTGCTTCTTCCTTGCTGCTTTCAGAAATTTCTCTTTAACTTTGGCATTTAGAATTCTGAATATTATGTGTCCTGGGGTAGGTCTATTTGGGTTTATTCTAATTAGAGTATGCTATGGTACTTGAACATGTATGAGTTATGTCCATGAGAGTTGGGAAATTTTGGGCCATTATTTCCTCAAATACTCTTTTTGTACCTTTTCCCTTCTCTTCTCCTTCTGGAACTTCCATAACATGTGTGTTGGTGAGCTTTGTGCTATCATTCAACAGCCTGAGCCCCTGATCAATTTTTCCATTCTTTTCTCTCTTCTTCTTCTTCTCTTTTCAGTTGCAGCTGTTCTGTCCTCTATGTCACTGATTATTTCTTCCATGATTTCAAATCTGCTGCTGTATGCCTCTATTATATTATCAGTCTCACTTATTGTGTCTTTCATTCTCATAAGCTCTGTTATTTTTCTATCCAAGGTTTTAAATTTTTCTTTGTGCTCACCCAGTGTCTTTTTAATGTCTTATTTCTTTAGCCACATTGTCCTTCAACTCCATGATTTGATTTAGGAGATTTGTATGAATCTCATTGATTAGTTGTTTCAAATCCTGTGCGTTGTTCCTTTGCTGGAGCAAAATCTTCCTTTTTCTTAGTATGGCTTGTAATTTTTTGCTCATGTCTAGGCACCTGATTATGATACTGAGTTCACTCCAATGTTCAGTTTCTCTCTCTTGCCTAGGGATTTATTGTTAAGTAGCTGTGTGCTACCACTGTTGTTTGATTCTTGCTTCAACTTGTTCTGGATATTTAGGATTGCCCCTGTTTAACTGCTCAAACCAGGGTTAAGGACCTAGTAATGGGGTACAGGTCAGTTTCCCAGGGCCTTGGAGAGGGGGACAGTAAAGGTACCACCAGATTGCTTCTTTTATGTATTTCTTACTATTTCCCCCTTCTTTGCATGGACTTTCCTCATCTGCCAGCAGATGACACTCTTCAGCAAGTCTCTCAGTTAATGCCCCAGACACTAGGGAGGAATGCATTCACTGTGACCCTTCCCAGGCAGCTGGTGCAGAAGCAATGTCCTCAGGATAGGTCATGCAGTTCTTGGCCGGCTGCACCCTCCCTCCCTCTGTCCACAGCAACCAGCCTAGGTCAGTAGGGAGGGTGTTTGAGAAGACAAATTATCTTTAGCTCCCTGTTGGTAATCAGGGCAAACAATGTCATGGCCTCACCCAGCCTAGAAGTATGTGAAACCTCCAAAGCAGGAGACCAAGTTCACTGGCCAAAATATGAATTTGCCATAAGCTGTGTCCCTCCTTCTTCCCTCCTTCAAATATGATGGTGAGTTTAAGAGATTCACAGATAAACAGAAACTGAGAGTTCATAAACAAGAATCTAGCTCTGCAGGAAACCTAAAGGGAGTTCTGCAGCCAGAAAAGACAAGACAAGACAAGAGAGTGAGGCTTGGAGGAGAGTGTGGAAGTGAAGACTATCTGAAAGTATAACCAAATGTTTAAAAAGACAGACAAAAATAAGATATGATATATGAAAGCCAAAAGATAAAATGGTTGAAGTAACAACCATTCAAAGGACATAGGCCGGCAGAATGGATAAGAAAACATGAGCCATCCATATGCTGTCTGCAAGACTCATCTTAGACCCGAGGATGCAAACAGACTGAAAGTGAAAGTTTGGAAAAAGATTTCACGCAAACAGCAACCAAAAGAGAGCAGGGGTAGTGATACTGGTGTTGGACAAAATACTAAATGGATAATAGTGATAAGAGATGCAGAAGGCCATTATATATTAATAAAAGGGGCAATCCACCAAAAAGTAGTAACAGTCATAAATATCTATGCACCTAAACAAGGTGCCCCAAAATACATGAAGCAAACTCTGGAAAAACTGAAAGGAGAAATAGACATCTCTACAATAATAGTTGGAGACTTCAACATGTCACTCACATCAATAGATACAACAAACTAGACAGAAGATCAACAAGGAAACAGAGAACTTGAACAATATGATAAATGAACTAGACCTGACAGACATATACAGAACTTTGCACCCAAATCAGCAGGTTATACATTCTTCTCAAGTGCTCGTGGATCTTTCTCCAGAGTAGACGACATGTTGGGCCACAAAACAGTTTCAATAAATTTAAGAAGATTGAAATTATACAAAGCACCTTCTCTAATCATAATGGAATGAAACTGGAAATCAATAATAGGTGTGAAGGGGAAATTCACAAATATATGGAGGGCAAACAACACACTCCTAAACAATTAGTGGGTCAAAGAAGAAACTGCTAGAGAAATTAGTAGATATCTCAAGACAAATGAAAATGAGAACACACCTTATCAAAACTTATGGGATACAATGAAGGCAATGCTGAGAGGGAAGTTTATAGCCCTAAATGCCTATACTAAAAAAGAAGAAAGAGCTAAAATCAAAGACCTAGCTGAACACCTGGAGAAACTAGAAAAAGAACAGTAAACCAATCCCAAAGCAAACAGAAAGGAAGAAATAACTAAGATTAGAGCAGAAATAAATGAAATTGAGAACAACAACAACAGAGTTTTCAACTGACTGGCAAAGGGGTCTGTGGAACAAAAAAAGGTTAAGAACCCCTGCTATAGTCCATAGGTGACATTAATTGTATTTTTCCCATGCTTCTTCACATTCCTACCACCTTGCAATAGTGATGTACATTTGTTCTAGTTCAGAGAAGGACATTCTTATATTTGTACTGTTAACCACAACTCTCATGCACCTCTGGGTTCACTACATTATTCAGTCCCTAGATTATTCTCTAGCTTTCTTTCTATTGAAATTTACATCCCTAGACTATCCTTTTCAGCCAGCATCCCATTTACAAACCAGTTGTGTTAGTTCTACTCACTATAATGTGTTGCCATCAACTCTATTCATTTCCACACTTTTACAGTCAAGTTAATTAAAACTTCTACATACATTAAGCATCAGTACCCCTTCTCAGTCCTCCTCTTATCTCCTAATAAACTATACTCTAATTTTTAACTCCATGCATTTATTCTTCATATTTAGTTCATATTATTAGTGAGACAATGCAGTATTAGTCCTTTTGTGTCTGACTTATTTCACTTAGCATAATGTCTTCAAGGTTCATCCATGTTATCATATGTGTCCCCATTTCATTTCTTCTTACAGCAGCATAGTATTCCATCATATGTACATACCACATTTTGTTTAGCCATTCCTCAGTTGATGGACACTTGGGTTTCCATCTTTTGGCGATTGTGAGCAATGCCGCTATGAACATCTGTGTGCAACTATCTGTTTGCATCACAGTTTTCAGTTCTTCTGGATATATTCCTAGTAGAGGAATTGCTGGAGCATATGGTAGTTCTATATTTAGCTTCCTGCAGAAATCCCAACCTCTCTTCCACAGAGGCTGAACCATTTTACATTCCCACCAAAAGTAAAGGAGTTTTCCTATTTCTCCACATCCTCTCCAGCACTTATTGTTTTCTGATTAAAAAAAAAAAAAAAAGTCATTCTATGCGGTGTGAGATGATATCTCATTGTCGTTTTTATTTGCATTTCCCTAACAGCTAGTGATATTGACCACTCTTTCATGTGCTTTTTGACCATTTGTAATTCCTCTTTGGGGAAATGTCTATTTAAGTCTTTTGCCCATTTTTAAATTTAGTCAATTGATTTTTGACAAGGATGCCAAGTCCACTCAATTTAGAAATAATAGTCTTCTCAACAAACAGTGCTGGGGAAACTGGATATCCACAGGCAAAAGAATGAAGGTGGACCCCTATCTCACACGATACACAAAAATTAACTCAAAACGGATCAAAGAACTAAATATAAGAGCCAGTACTATAAAACTGCTAGGAAAAAAAAAAAAAAAAAAAAACATAAGGAAGCATCTTCAGGACCTTCTGTTAGTCAATGATTTCTTAGACCTTACACTAAAAACATGAACAACAAAAGAAAAAATGAATTGGACCAAAAGTAAAAACTTGTACATCAAAGGATTTCATAAGGAAGTAAAAGGAAAAGCTACAGGATGGGAAAAAATATTTGGAAACCACATTTCTGATAAGGGTTTAATTTCCAGAATCTATAAAGAAATCCTACAACTTAGCAGTAAAAAGACAACCCATTTAAAATATGGTCACAAGATTTGAATAGACATTTCTCCAAAGAGACACAAATGACCAAAAATCACATGAAAAGATGTTCAACATCATTAGACATCAGGGAAATGCAAATCAAAACCACAGTGAGTTACTACTTCAGACCCACTAGAATAGCTACTATTTTTAAAATGAAAATTAAGTGTTGGAGAGGATGTGGAGAAACAATAACACTCCTTCATTATTGGTGGGAATGTATAATGGTGCAGACACTGTGGAAAACATTCTGGTGCTTCCTCGGAAAGTTAAGTGTGGAAGTACTATATGTCCTGGCACTCACACTTCTAGGTATATACTTAAAAGAACTGAAAGCAAGGACTTGAACAGATATTTGCACACCAAAGTTCACAGTGGCATTATTCACAATAACCAAAAGATGGAAGCAACCCAAGTGTCCATCAACAGATAAATGGATAAGCAAAATGTGGTATATCCATACAATGGAATATTATGCAGCCATAAAAAGGAACGAGGTTCTGATACATTTAAGAATAGGGATGAACCTTGAATACATCATGTCAAGTGAAATAAGCCAGACACCAAAGGACAAATATTATATAACCTCACTGATATGAAATAATTAGAAGAAGCAAATTCATAGAGTCAGAAACTAGTATATAGGTTACCAGGGCCTGGGGTCAGAGAAAGGAATGGGGAATTAATGCTAAAATTATACAGCATTTCTATTTGGGGTGATTGAACAAAGTTTTGGTAATGGATAGTAGTGATGGTAGCACATGGTGAATGTAACTAACACTACTAAATTATATATTTGAATGTGGAAAATCTTAGGTTTTATATATGTTACTAGAATAAAAAAATAAAAAATAAAATAAAATAAAAAAACATCTCCAGGGAAGACAGACTGAAATTGCTGCTGCTTTGATTTTGGAGAACTGAGAGCTATTTCTACCCCCATTAAGATCTACTACCTGCTGTGATTTCAACAGATCTTCCAGACTTACCACAGAATATGGACTCAGACATACCCGAAGCCTTCCAGAATGAACTCAGCTGCTCCTTTTGCAGGTGCTGGGAAAACTGGATATCCACAGCCACCTTGAACAGTGACCATAGTGTTTTGCAGACCCTGTCTCTGCCTCTGCTGGTAGGACACTCAAGCTCTAATTTGCTGTCTTGAGTGCAGGGAAACATCAGGGAAACCAGACTTCAAAACCAATATTGTACTGAAGAAGCTAGCTTTCCTTGCCAGAAAGGTCAGCCCTTGCCAAGAGCAGAGCTCTGAGACGCAGATCTGTGGGGCACACAAGGAGGCGAAGGAGCTCTTCTGTGAGGTTGACAAGAACCTGCTCTGCGGACCTTGCTGTGAGTCCCAGAGCATGTGGATCACAGCCACAGACCAGTGAAATGGGCTGCTGGGGAATAAAGGAATAAACTAAACAAAATGGACTATTTATGGGAAATGACTCAGAAAAAAACAAAAAATCTAACCAACAAAACTCAAAACCCACATATTAGAGGATTATGTGTTTTTAAGAAGGTGATGGTCAAGGCTCAATTCCAGATCATGCATCGAATTCTCCATGAGGAGGAACATCTCCATCTGGAGAGACTGGAGAGAGAAGCGGAAGAGATTTTCCAAAAACTCAAGGACAGTGAAGCCAGACCAAACACATGGAAAACTTGAGAGAAATGTAGAGATGACTGAGACCTGCCACAAGCATGACACTGAGCTGCTCCAGGATTTGGGATATGCATTGGAAAGGGCTGAGCTGGTGCAGATGCAGGAGCCCCAGCCTGTGCAACCTGAGCTCCCTTCTTGGAGGATCCCAGGGATCTTCCACATGCTGAACGGCTTCAGAGAGAGTCAGCCCTTTCAAGATCAGACCTCATTTCCTGTAAGCAGTGGTCTCCTGGAGATAAGCTGTCTCTTGTTCTTACTTTATGTTTTCCAACCTGAAAGTCAGTTCCCAAACCACTGTCAGGAAAGGGAACCTTGAAGATGGCCCAGCTCTATGAGACCCATGGTGGAAGCAGGCCCAACATAGAGAGCCAGAACCGTGAGGATTGCACTAAATGCAGCATCTGAACAGAAAATGTAAAGCCAGACCATCACCTTAAGAAATTTCTTAACTGGATATTTGCATTTCCCAATAATTGTTTGGTGATTAAAATGTACAGTGTTGGAGAAAAGTGGCGCTCACTGGGACACAGAGACTGATGATTGCAGGCAGGAAGTTTATTGAAAAGCTCTCCCAATGGAGGGGGTCTGAAGAATAGACCTCAGCCCACCCCTAGAAGGTGCAGATGTGAATTTATACAGTACATCAATAGGCGGGAAACGTTAGTGGGGAGGGGGTTAGGGTCTGAGTATAGCCTGGGGTCCAATAAGGGGTGTAAAAGCAAATTCCTTCCCTTGTATGGCTAGGGGGTAGTGGGCTAGGAGGTAGGGTATTCTTGGAATGCAGAAGGGGCTGATGAAACCCTGATCAGGATGGAGTGGAGGCCCTTATCTTGTTCTGCTCCATTGCCATGTGGTTCCTTTGTTCTTGTGAGGAGATAGTTGGTTGCATTCTCCCACGTAGGCTATGGTTTGCTCAAATAGTCCCTGGATGGGGGTTGCCTTTCTTTATGTCACAGTCTGTTAATCATACACTCTAAACTTTGCAAGAGGGAATCTCTAACATACAGCCAAAGTTTATATCTCAATAAACCCTATATAATAGCAGAGTGGTGTCTATTTACTAAGAGTAGTAAGGACAATCAATCTAGAGGGATTTCTACTAATAAGAGGAAAACAAAAAAACACTCAGAAGTTGGCATTAAACTGCTGCTTCACACTGCGCTTATGCCCAGATTTTTTAAATGTCTGTACAATTGTAGCTTTTGTCATGCTATAGAGGTAGCAGTATTACTGGTTCTAGATAAATGAGCCAATCTGAACAATCTTGGCTTCATATATTCTGTTTCCTTGAAGGAAGGTGCTAATGAAGAAACACACTGGGTAGATTCTAATCCCCTGAGGATGTTGAAACATCATTTCTTGAACTGATTGTTCTCGTACATTGCAACTTCAAGAAACATGTTTTTCAATGATTATTAAATATGATAACCATGTTGAATGCGTACATTTGTGCATTAAATAATTTTTAAATAAAAATGGTTTC
Source organism: Tolypeutes matacus (assembly GCA_026826555.1). Classification (NCBI taxonomy): domain Eukaryota; kingdom Metazoa; phylum Chordata; class Mammalia; order Cingulata; family Chlamyphoridae; genus Tolypeutes; species Tolypeutes matacus. The sequence goes on along the minus strand of JAKSZT010054304.1, from coordinate 45,946,166 downwards.
TGGGGGTGGATGTGGCTCAAATGGTTGGGCGTCCATCTCCCATATGGAGGGATCTGGGTTCGATTGCAGGGACCTCCCAGTAAAAATATAGAAAAATATAGAAGGCACGTGGGCTGCCAGGCCCCACACACAGGTGTGCCATCAGGCCCTGCAAGCGGCTGAGGCCCCCAGGCTCCGTCCATGGGTGCGCCATCAGGCCCCGCTGAGCTACACAAGATGACATAACAGGAGAGTGACACAAGGGAGAGCCAAGAAAGACGTGCCGTAAAACCAGGAACTAAGGTGGCAACGCCTCTCTCCCACAACGAAGTTTCCCAGAATTGATAGGGCAGGAAACAGACACAGAGAATTGCCCAGCTAATGGACACAAAAAAACCCAGCAAAACTGGGGGGTGGGGGCAGGGTAAAAATAGATAAAAGTAAGTAAATAAATAAATAAATCTTTTTAAAAAATGGTTTCTATTAGGAAAAAAATCATAGGAATATACAACACAAATAGTGAACCTTAATGTAAACTATGGAAAATAGTAAATAGTACTATTATGAAAATGTTCTTTCATCACATATAACAAATGTACCACGCTAACACAAGGTGTTAATAATAGGGTGGTATATAAGAACTCTATATTTTATGCATGATTTTTCTCTAAGCCTACAACTTCTCTAATAATTTTTTTAAATTAAGAGATATTGATACTTCAAATACTAATCTCTGAAAAAAAACAGACATCTATAACCACATTTTTAAAATGTTTCTTGTAGTAGTATGGCTCCAACAAGTCTATGATCAATTTCATTAACCTTCTTTAGGCAAAGTAGTAAGAGCCCCCCCCCAAGGTATATAAGTCCCAAGTTTCTTTCTCGTTTTCATTTTTATAATATATAATAAGAACTATGAAAATGTTGATAGCTCTTATACACAGAAACCCACTCATAGAAATATACCTTCTAAGGCACAAAGAGATGAATAAAGATGTTCACTATAGCATCATTTATAGAATAAAACATTAAAATTACATAAGGAAATGTTTAATAAATTATGATTTGTCAGCTCAGTAGAATATTATGCACAAAGCCTAGAGGAGAGCAGAAAATGGCTATTATAGGAAGTATAATTATGGGTGATATTTTAAAAATCCTTGAATGTCATAATAAAATGTTTTAACAATCGAATCTGGAAAAAAGGAATACCCTAGTGTTACCATATTTAATCTAGGTTCTTGACTTATGCTGCAGAAATGAATTTCAGACTTCTGGGAAGATGGCAGACTAGTAAAACACGGGAATCTCTTCTCCAGAAAAATAGCTAGAGGACAGGCTGAAACAGCCCTGAAAAAGATCTTCTAGGGTTTTGGACAGCAGGTGAACGCTGCACACCACCCAGAGGAGAGAGGGACAAAAGAGGGAAATTGCAACGACAGAACCCTGACTTGGAACCAGCAGCGGCTGCTGCTGCTGGCACCCTCCCCCACACTCGTTAGAATTCTCAGGCCTCTGGGCCTGCGACCACAGACAAAGGGGGCTCCAGGGATCTACCACCCCAGGAAAGGGGGAGAGAGAGGGACACAGCCTAAGGCTGACTCAGGTTCTGACCCACAAATTTGGGCTGCGGAGCCCCACGAACCCTTCCACACAGTGGTTTGCCCTGGGAGCCTACAAAGGACTGGAGAAATCCGACCCTCGCAACCTAACCTCTCTTCTAGCCTGGACTAATTGTTGAGGACTCCACAGGAGAGGGGAGAGAGAGCCTGGGGCTGACTCCACTTTTGACTCACAGGTTTGGTCTGCCCTGTCCTGAGAGCTCTTCCAGGCCAGGTAGAGCTGAACCATTTTTTGCCTTGGAGCCTGCAAGGGGCTAAAAATATACAAACCTCCCAATCTCCTCCTCTACTAACAGGGACTGATTGTTTAGGATTCAGAGGGGAGTGGAAATATTTCCTAGCTGGGAAAAGGGAAGGGGCTGCCAGAGAAGACTGGAGAACTGGTTAGAAAGTTTGAATTATAAGGCTCTTAGCCCCCAGACAGGAAGCTCTATCACATTGATCTGGTCTGTGTCACAACAAATACGCTCCGACTAGGCATTGAATTCAGAGCTGCCAAATAGCGCCATCTCCTGGCAGACCAAGGACGTGCACATAAGAAAATTAAAAATAAGTAGGAGAGGCTTTTCCTGACCTCTATAGTCTCCCTGCCCAAGGCCCTAGGAAATGACTCTACAACCAATTACTGGATCCAATGCCCAGTTTTGAGCAACCAGCAGGACAATCCTAAAAATCCAGGTAGAGCCAAAAATCAAAGAGCTGTGGTAACTCACAGCCTCCTGCCACTAAATCCCTTTAAGAGAAAGAGATTGAGCATCTGAGTAAACTACATCCTAACCAGAAGTCTAAACACCAGCAAAAAATTACGAGCCATACTAAGAAAATAGAAGACATGGCGCAAGAAAAGGAATACATCAAAGTCCCAGAAGAGATGCAGAATTTGAGAGAACTAATAAGCAAAATGAGCACAAATTTCCAAAATCAAATTAGATGAAAAAAAATCAAATGAGATGAAAGACAACATAGTTAAAGAGATAAATGACATCAAGAAGACATTGAGCAAATGCAGAGAAGAATTTGAAATCCTGAACAGAAAAGTAACGGGGTTCATGGGAATGAAAGACACAATAGGTGAGGTCAAAAACACATTTGAGACATACGACAGCAGACTCAAAATGATAGAAGAAAGAATAAGTGATACCAAAGACAGAGCAGCTAAAATTGAAGAGAGAAAAGAACACAGAGAGGGAAGCGGCTGTGGCTCAATCAGTAGGGCTCCCATTTACCATATGGGAGGCCCCGGGTTCGGTTCCCGAGGCCTCCTGGCGAAGGCAAGCCCGCCCGCACGGCGTGGTTAGCTGACCCAGCGAGCACAAGCAGCAAAGGGGGGATAAATAAATGAATAAATAAATAAAATCTTTTAAAAAAAAAAAGAACACAGAGAGAAAAGAATGGGAAAAATTGAGCAGGGGCTCAGAGAGTTGAATGACAACACAAAACGTGTCATGGGAGTTCCAGAAGGGGAAGAGAAGGGAAAAGGGGCAGGAAGAGTATTTGAGGAAATAATAGCTGAAAATTTCCCAAATTTCACAAAAGAAATGAACTTACATGTCCAAGAAGCACACTGTACCCCAGTCAGAATAAATCCAAATAGACCTATGCCAAGACACATACTACTCAGAATGTAAATGTCAAAAATAAAGAGAAAATTCTCAGAGCAGCAAGAGAGAAGCAAACAATCATGTACAAGGGCTGTCCAGTAAGACTTAGTGCAGATTTCTCTTCAGAAACCATGGAGACGAGAAGACAGTGGTATGATACAATTAGGAAACTGAAAGAGAAAAACTGCCAGCTGAGAATTCTTTATCCAGCAAAACTGTCCTTTAATTATGAAGGTGAATATAAAATATTCACAAACAAACAGAAACTAAGAGAGTTTGCAAAAAAGAATCCACCTTTGCAGGAAATATTAAAAGAAGCCTTAGAACCTGAAAGAAAAAGACAGGAGAGGCTTGGAGGAGAGTATAGAAGAAAGAATAGCAGAAAGGATAACCAAAAGAGTAAAAAGAGAGGCAAAAACAAGATGACATATGAAAACCAATGAATAAAATGGAGGAAGTAAATAGTACATTTACAGTAATATCATTGAATGTGAATGGATTAAATTCCCCAATCAAAAGATACAGACTGATAGAATGGATAAAAAAAAACATGAGCCATCTATATGCTGCTTACAAGAAACTCACCTCAGACCCAGGGATGCAAACCGGCTGAAAGTGAAAGGTTGGAAAAAGATACTCCAATATAGTGTACCAGAATAGTAACCAGAAAAGAGCAGGGGTAGCTATACTAATATCAGACAAAACAGACTTTAAATGCAAAAGAGTTATAAGAGATATAGAAGACCATTATATATTAATAAAAGAGACGATACACCAGGAAGATATAACAGTCATAAATATCTACACACCTAACCAAGGTGCCCCAAAATATATGAGACAAACTCTGGCAAAACTGAAGGAAGAAATAGACATTTCTACAACAATCGTTAGAGAATTCAACACCCCACTCACATCATTAGATAGAACAACTAGACAGAATATCAACAAGGAAACAGAGAACTTGAACAATATGATAAACAAGTTAGACCTAACAGACATATACAGAACACTGCATCCAAACTCAGAGGTTTATACATTCTTCTCAAGTGCCCATGGATCTTTCTCCAGGATAGACCACATGTTAGGTCACAATACAGCTCTCAATAAATATAAAAAGATTGAAATTATACAAAGCACCTTCTCAGATCATAATGGAATGAAACTAGAAATCAATAATAGACAGGAAAAAAGTAAATAAGCAAATTTGTGGAGACTGAAAAACACACTCCTAAATAATCAGTGGATCAAAGAAGAAATTGCAAGTGAAATCAGTAAATATATTGAGACAAATGAAAATGAGAACACAACATATCCAAACTTATGGGATACAGCGAAGGCAGTCTTGAGAGGCAAATTTATAGCCCTAAATGGCTATAATAAAAAAAAGAAAGAGTTAAACTCAAAGATTTAACTGAACAACTAGAGAAACTAAAAAAGAACAGCAAACCAATCCCAAAGCAAGCAGAAGGAAAGAAATAATAAAGATTAGAGCAGAAATAAATGAAAATGAGAACAGAAAAACAACAGAGAAAATCAACAAAACCAAAAGCTGGTTCTTTGAGAAGATCAATAAAATTGACAAAGCCCTTGCTAGACTAACAAAGAAAAAAAGAGAGAAGATGCAAATAAATGCAATCAGAAATGAAAGGGGGGGAAGTTACAAATGACCCCACAGAAATAAAAAGAATCATAAGAGCATATTATGAGAAACTATATGCCAAGAAACTAGACAACCCAGACGAAATGGACAAATTTCTAGATATGCACAACCAACCTACACTGATGCTACTAGAAATACAAGAACTTAACAAACCAATCACAATTAAGGAGATTGAATCTGTCATCAAAAATCTCCCAGCAAAGAAAAGTCCAGGACCAGACAGCTTCACAGGTGAATTCTACCAAGCATTTCTAAAAGAATTAACACCAATCCTGTTTAAACTCTTCCAAAAAAATGAAGAGGAGGGAAAATTACCCAACACATTTTATGAAGCCAACATCACCCTAATACCAAAGCCAGATAAAGATTCTATAAGAAAAGAAAATTACAGCCCAATCCCTCTAATGAACATAGGTGCAAAAATTCTCAACAAAATACTTGCAAATTGACTCCAACGGCATATCAAAAGACTTATATATCACGACCAAGTGGGATTTATTCCTGGTATGCAAGGCTGGTTCAACATGAGAAAATCAATCAATGTAGTACACCACATTAACAAATTGAAGGAAAAAACCACATGATCATCTCAATAGATGCAGAAAAGGCATTCGACAAAATCCAGCATCCTTTTTTGATAAAAACACGTCAAAAGATAGGAATAAAAGGAAAATTCCTCAATATGATAAAAGGCATATATGAAAAACCTACAGCCAACACCATACTCAATGGGGAAAGGTTGAAAGCTTTCCCTCTAAGATCGGGAACAAGTCAAGGATGCCCACTGTCACCATTGTTATTCAACATTGTACTAGAAGTTCTAGCTAGGGCAATTAGACAAGGAAAGAAAGAAAGAAAGAAAAGAAAGAAAGAGAGAAAGAGAGAGAGAGAGGGAGAGGGAGGGAGGGAGGGAGGGAGGAAGAAAAGGAAGGAAGGAAGAAGGAAGGAAGGAAGGAAGGAAGGGAAAGGAAGGGAAGGAAGAAAGACATCCAAATAGGAAAAGAGGAAGTAAAACTCTGTTTGCGGATGACATGATCCTGTATTTAGAAAATCCTGAAGTATCCGCAACAAAGCTACTTGAACTAATAAATGAGTCCAGCAAAGTGGCAGGATATAAGATCAACACGCAATAATCAGTAATGTTTTTGTACACTAGTACTGAACAATCTGAGGAGGAAATCAGGAGGCAAATTCCATTTTCAATAGCAACAAAAAGACTCAAATACCTAGGAGTTAATTTAACCAAAGAAGTACAGGACCTACATGCAGAAAACTATTAAACAATGCTAAAAGAAATTTAAAAAGACCTAAACAAATGGAAAGACATTCCGTGTTCATGGATTGGAAGAATAAATATCGTGAAGATGTCAATCTTGCCCAAACTGATTTATAGATTCAATGCAATACCAATCAAAATCCCAATAGATTACTTTACAGAATTAGAGAAGGCAATTACCAAATTCATCTGGAAGGGTAAGTGTACCCAAATAGCCAAAAGCATTCCAAAAATGAAGAGCAATGTGGGAGGAATTTCACTGCCTGACCTTGGAACATATTACAAAGCTACAGTGGTCAAAACAGCATGGTACTGGCATAAAGATAGACACATCGATCAATGGAATAGAAGTGAGAATCCAGAAATACACCCTCACCTATACAGTCAACTGGTTTTTGACAAACCTACCAAACCCACTTTAATGGGAAAAAACAGTCTCTTCAACAAATGGTGTTGGGAGAACTGGATATCTATAACCAAAAGAATGAAAGAGGACCCCTATCTCACCCCCTATACAAGAATCAACTCAAAATGGATCATAAAACTACTAGAAGAAAATGTAGGGAAACATCTTCAAGACCTTGTAGTAGGTGGTGGTTTCTTGGACCTAACACCCAAAGCACGTGCAACAAAAGAGAAAGTAGATAAATGGGACTTCCTCAAAATTAAACACTTTTGCACCTCACAGGACTTTGTCAGAAGGGTGAAAAGGCAGCCAACTCAATGGGAAAAAATATTTGGAAATCACATATCTGATAAGGGTTTAATATCCAGGATATATAAAGAGATGTTACAACTCAACAATAAAAAGACAAATGACCCAATTAAAAAATGGGCAAAAGACTTGAACAGACATTTCTCCAAGGAAGAAATACAAATGGCAAAAAAACACATGAAGATATGCTCAACATCACTCATAATTAGGGAAAT
>JAKSZT010054304.1:45518453-45934098 GCA_026826555.1 Tolypeutes matacus | reverse complement strand
AGCCAAGGAAATGATAAGGTTAAAGTATAAGAAGCTATTTTGATAAAAGAGATATTTTCTTTTGTATGCTGATTAGTCAGGAGAAAATTTTTTGCAAACTTTTGCTGAAACAGACCACTGATTTGGAGAACTTTGTTATTTTAACAGAGAAAAAACAAAATTTTAACTTTGCATAAGTATACTATTTGATATTACAGCTTTAAAAACTTTATAGATAGACCAATAAATTTTTAAAACTTTATAGATAGACCAATAAATTTCACTCAAATTTTATTTAACTAGAAAAATTTCTTTTTCACGAACCTCCTGCATTTCTGTATTCATTCAGGTTTTGTTTTATATATATATATATATATATATTTTTTTTTTAAAGATTTTATTTATTTATTCATTTATCCCCCCCTTGCTGCCTGTGCTTGCTGGGTCAGCTAACCACGCCGTGCCGGCGGGCTTGCCTTCACCAGGAGGCTCCGGGAACCGAACCGGGGCCTCCCATATGGTAAATGGGAGCCCTACTGATTGAGCCACAGCCGCTTCCCTGTTTTATATTTTAACGTTCCTTTATAACCAGTCATTTTATTGTAGGACAAAATTGCTGTCTTTTTCTTTAATAATAAAAATGTATTCTATACATACTACATACATAAGTTACTAAAATGATTTTAGGAACTGTCTCAAAGCAAATTTCTTATAACATACAATTACCATGATTACATTAATTAACTATATGACTGGCATCTTCTTACTACATGAACATCAATACCAACCCTCTTCAGGACCAGAAATCAGAACCCACTGGACAGAACGGAAGGGAACCCTTCACTGCCCCATAACAGCAGGAACTAGCCAGACTGAGTTGACGTCCCGAATCTCCTCACTCTTCTGTTCTGCCCAGTATTCCCATTACTTGGGTCTCTCCTTATATATATATATATATATATTTGATATTATATATATGTATATATAATATCAAAGAGTTAGGAATGTTAGAGGTTCCCCCTTACGAGGGTTGCAATGATTAATAGATCATAAGGCTGTGCCTACTTGTGCAGAGGCAGCTCATCTCTCCCCAAGAATGAACAAAAGATCCATATCACAGAGGGACGGGAGCAGATAAGGACCTTCACCCCTTCCAGGGGCCCAGGTGCCCCCAACCCCCCCCCCCCCCGCATTCCAAGAACACTCCACCTCCTAGCCCACTACCTCCAAGCCATACAGGGAAGAATTCACTTTCACAGCCCCTTATTGGCTCCAGGCTGTACTCCATCTCTAACCCCCTCCCACGGACTAACATTTCCCTGCCTATTGATGTACTGTATAAAGTCACATCCACCACCTTCCATGAGTGGGCTGAAGTCTCTCTTCAGACCCTCTCCTTTGAGAGAGCTTCTCAATAACTTCTGGCCTTCAATCATCAGTCTCCGCATCCCAGTGAGCGCCCCCTTTTCTCCAACACATACCAATATATTATGGGAGTCCCAAAAGGAGAAGAAATAGAAAAAGGGGCAGAAGAATAAGTCAAAGATTCTTGGCAGAAAAATCTCCAAATTTAACAAAAGAGATGAATATGTACATTCAAAAAGCCCAACAAACCCTAAAGAGGATAAACTCAAACAGAACCATGCTCAGATACATATTAATCAAATTGTCCAATGCCAAGGACAAGGAGAGAGATGTGAAAGATGCAAGAGGAAAGCAATGACTTGTGTAAAAGAGAATTCCAATAAGTTTAGTTGCTGATTTTTCATAAGAAACTATGGAAGCAACAAGGCAGTGATAGGAAATATTTAAAGTTCTGAAAGAAAACAATTGCCAACCAAAAATTTTGTATACAGCAAGATTTTTTTTTCAAAAGTGGGAGAAAGATTAAGACATTCCCAGATAAACAAAAGCTGAAGGAATTTGTCACCACTAGACCTGCTCTACAAGCAACGCTAAAGAGAGTTCTTCAAACTGAAAGGAAAAGACACTGGATAAAGAAAGACAGACCTCTGGTAATGTAACCAAATGGATAATTATAAATGCTAGCACTATTGTATCGTACTTTTTGTTATGTAACTTCACTTCTTACTTCTCATAGGTGCTAAAATACAAATACATAAAAAGTAATGATATATCAAATGTTTTTAATGTATAATGTACAAAGATTTAGGATGTTAAATTTTAACCTATGGTAACTACAATGAAAATACATTACAATATATTCAGAAAGAAATGAGAAGGGACTCAATGTAGCACAATACAAAAAAACAAAACAACAACAACAAAAAAACCCATACAAATAAATATGGAAGTAGGCATTAATGGAAAAATTGAAGTTTAAAAAGGTATAAGACATGCAAAGACCAAATAGTAAAATGGCAGAAGAAAGTAATGCATTATCAGTAGTAATTTAAATAAAAATGCATTAAATTCTCTAGTCAAAAGGAAGAGATCAGCAGAATGGATAAAATGGATAAATCACCTATATGCTGTTTACAAGAGACTCACTTTAAATTCGAAGACATAAGTACACTGAAAGTGAAAGGATGAAAAAAAATACATCATGCAAATGGTAACCAAACTAGAGCTGACAAAGCTATACTAATATCAGATAAAATAGACATTAAGCCAAAAACTGTTATGAGGGACAAAAAGGTCATTATATACTGAAAGTGGTTAATTCAGCAAGACACAGCATTTATAAATATATATGCACATAACACAAGAACCCCAAAATATAGGAAGAAAATATTGACAGATTTGAAGGGAGAAATAGATGTTTCTACATTAAAAGTAGGAGATTTCAATACACAATTGTATTAGTCAGGGTTCTCTCGGGAAACAGAATCAGCAGGAGATATCTGTGAATAATATGGAACTCTAAAAGAGTCTCTCACGCGACCGTGGGGACTCACAAGTCCAAGTTCCTCAGGCAAGCTGCAAACCGATGAAAGCCCGATGAAAGGTCGTTGATGAGTCTCTGGGAGAAGTTGCCTGCCCAACAACGAGCTGGGAAATTCTCCCTGAATGTTGAAATCACTTCCACTTTTAAGTCATTCAACTGATTGGGTAAAAGCACCACCCATTGCTAATGTAATCTCCCTGATTGATGCAGATGTAATCAGCCATCCACGCAGTAAACTCACTGGTGATTGAAGTCCATAAATGCTCTTGTATTACAATTAGCCCAGTGCTTGCTGGAACAAACACCTCGACACAACTACTTGGCCGAGTTGACACATTAGCCTAACCATCACAACAATAATGGGGAGAACATCTAGACAGAAGATCACTAAGAGAATAGAAGACTTGAACAATACTCTAAACCAGTTAGACTTGACACACATATAAATAACACTTCACTCAACAGCAGCAGAAATCACATTCTTCTCTATTATACATGGATCATTCTCCAGGGTAGACCATAATGTTAGCTCATAAAAAACTCTCAATAAATTCAAAAAGTAGAAATCATACAATGTATATTCTCCAACCACAACAGAATTAAACTAGAACTCAATAACTGAGGGAGAAAAGGAAAATTCACATATATATGGAAATTAAACAGTGTACTCTCATACAACCAATGGGCCAAGAAGAAATTATGAGGGAAATTAAGAAATATCTTCTGCCCTATGGGATCCAAGCCCCCTTTCAATCAGAAGCAGAGTAGGCATCACCATCCCCAAATCCTCAAGATTGGGGAATGAACAATGGACTAAAGTAGACTTATTATTCTACTATAGACTTATTATTATTCTAGCAATGGAAGAGCTCTTATCATTGACGTAAAGCCAGTGGCCATCAGAAGTTCTGAGGGGGAAACGGACGTGGCTCAAGAGGTTCGGCGTCCGCCTACCATATGGAGAGACCGGGGTTTGATCCCCGGTACCTCCCGGTAAAAAAAAAAAAAAAGAAGAAGTTCTGAGGGATGGGAGAGGAAGAATCGGTGTAACATGGGGGCATTTTTCGGGACATTGGATTTGTTCTGCATGACACTGCAGTGACAGATACAGGTCATTGCATATTTTATCATAACTTAAAAAATTGTGTGAGACAGAGAATAAACTATAATGTAAACTGTAGTCTATGGTTAGTAGCAATGCTTCAATATGGGTTCATCAATTGTAACAAATGTACCACACTAATGAAGGATGTTGTTAATGTGGGAAAATGTGGGAGGGGGAGGGAGAGGGGCAAATGGGAATCCCTTATAATTTTTTATGTAGCATTTATGTAATCTAAAGCTTCTTTAAAAATAAAAAAAGATGATTAAAAAAAGAAATATCTTGAAGCAAAGGAAAATGACTATATGTAAAAAATTATTGAATGCAGTAAAGGCAGGGCTGAGAGGGAAATTTATAATTCTAAATGCTTACATTAAAAAAGAAGATCTCAAATCTTACCTCACAACTACAGGTTCTAGAAGAAGAAGAGCAAACAGAACACAAAGCAAGCAGAAGGAAGGAAATAACAAAGATTAGAGCATAGATTAATGAAATAGAGAATTTAGAAAAACAATAATCAACAAAATCAAAAGTTGGTTCTTTGAAAAGATCAATAAATCAAAAACCCAGGGAACTGTGGGAAGATGGTGATGGACTGACGGGCAGAGCGGTATGCTCTCACAAAAATAATGGAGAAAGAGTCAAAAGCTCTCTGAGGGACCTGCTTTGGGGGTCAGCAGACCAGGATAGTGCTATACAACTCTCAGGAGGGTAAGGAACAGAGAGACAGAGAAGCCGAAAAGACAAACATGAGTTACCAAGCCTCGGTGGCAGCCGGGAAGGGATCCTCTCCCCCATCCCCAAGATATTAAGCTGGGGTAAAATCTCTGGCCTACTCTAGTGGACGGAGAGAGGAACAGACATCTTCCTTCCTGTCAGCTGTTTCAAGGGAAAAGGGAGGGGAGGTCAGGGTACTTTTCTCCAGTGAATTCCGCCAGCAGAGCCCATTTTGAATCTCTGATCTGGAGATTCAACACAGGAACACTGAGACTAAAACACCTCCGTGGAAACATGTGCTGACTAGAGCCATCTGCTGGTAGTCTGGAAACTGCATGGACAAAAATTGCGCTCTCTGTAACCAACCCCTGGGAGAAAATCTGCACCCCACTAGTGAATCCCTGGCCAATTTTGAAAACTTTAAGCTGGGAAATTTTAAAGACTGAGAATAAGTTGAACCAAATATCAAAGAAAAGCTGTGGGAAAAACAACAACAACAATAGGCAAAAGAGAGAAATTAGCCATCAGAGTAAATACACCAACATATTCAGACGCCTAGACATCAGCAAAAAATTACAAACCATACTAGGAAACAGGAAGAGTTGGCCCAGCCAAAAGAATAAACCAAATATCCTGAAGAGATACAGAATTTAATATAATTAATCAGTGATAATCACACAACTCTCCTAAATCACTTCAAAGAATTTAAAGAAAATATGACTAAAGAAATAAAGGATATTAAGAAGACACTGGGTGAAGCAGTTGTGGCTCAGGTGACTGGGCTTCTGCCTACCACATGGGAGGTCGCTGGTTCAGATCCTGTTGCCTCCTAAAGAAGACAGTGGGCTGGCATGATGGGCAGGCATGGCAAGCTGACACAACAAGAGACACAAAAAGAAAAAACATAATGAGAGACCTAACAGAGCAAAGAGCAGAGGTTCCTGGTGCCTCCTAAAAAAGAAGACAGTGAGCTGACATGACTGGCATGCATGGCAAGCTGACACAACAAGATGATGCAACAAGTGATGCGGGAAGGAAAAACATAATGAGAAACAAAACAAAGCAGGGATCGGAGGTGGCTCAAGTGATTAGGCACCTCCCTTCCACATTGGAGGTCCTGGGTTCAGCTCCTGTTGCCTCCAAAAGAAACAACGAAGATGAACAGACATAGCAAGTGGAAAAACAACAAGGTGGTGGGGAGAAATAGAAAAATAAATAAATTACATATAAAAAAAGGAGACTGGGAGAGCAAAAAGAACAATTTGAAAGCCTGCAAAGAAAAGTAACAGACCTTATGGGAATGAAAGACATGATGGATGAGATTAAATATACATTAGCAGCACATAAGAGCAGATTTGAATTGCTTGAAGACAGAATTAGTGATTTCGAAGACAGAACATCTGAACTGGAAAAGATAGGAGGAACAGAAAGAGAAGAGAGTGGAAAAAATGGAACGGAGTCACAGGGACTTGAATGACAACGCAAAATGCACAAACGTTCACATTATTGGTGTCCCAGAAGGAGAAAAGAATGGAAAAGGGGCAGAAAGAATATTTGAGGAAATAATGACTAAAAACTTCCCAACTCTTATGAAGGACATAGATATCAATATCCAAAAAGGACAATGTACCCCAAACAGAATAAATCCTAATAGACCTACCCTGAGACACTGAGTATTCAGAATGACAAATCTGAGATAAAGAGAAGATTTTGAAAGCTTCAAGAGAAAAGCAAAGCATCACGTATAAGGGAAACTCGATAAGATTAAGTGCTGACCTCTCATCAGAAACGAGGGAGGAGAGAAGAAAGTGGTATGATGTATTTAAAGTACTGAAAGAGAAAAATTGCCAGCCAAGAATTCTCTATCTGGTGAAGCTGTCCTTCAAAAACGAGGGCAAGTTCAAAATCTTCACAGACAAACAAAAACTGAAAGAATATGTTACCAAAAGACCAGATTTGGAAGAGATACTAAAGGGGGTGCTGCAGCCTGAAAGGAAAAAACAAGGGTGAAAGGTTTGGAGAAGAGTTTAGAAATGAAGATTATTAGGGAAGTTAAACTAAAGGATAAGAGACAGACAATAGAACAATATGACAATAGAGAGCCAAAGGACAAAATGGATGAAGAAATTCAAAGTTTTCAAGTAGCCCTTCACATCTATCCAATGAACCTTGATATATGCAAAGAAGACCTTTCTTGGGCAAGAACACTCCAGGAGCAGCAGAAAGTGGTCAGAGGATTAAAGAGAGTGAATCATCAGCAGAAGTAATAGATTTCTCACCAAAGTCAATTCCTGATTATGGCTTTGAAAGTGATGAGATTGTTGCTGTTTGTGTATCTATTGCTGAGAAATAGAAGACAGATTCAACAAATAAAACAGTGTCTGCTTCTGGGACTGTAGAGACCATAACTGAGAAGGAAGATGGTGCTCTAACACCAGATGGAAAATGCATAGCATGAATTATTTAAATCTGTCTTTTTTGATTATCATTTAAAGTTTTACACATAGGGGCATTTATTCTGGAGAAACAGGGCAAAACTCCTATGTGTAAGATAAGTTTTTCAGATGAAGCATATAAATCTAAATGGTAACATTATTGTATAGTGTTTGGACTATGCTTTGATAAGTTATAGTTTAGATTTAAGATTAGAATTCTGAGCAAAATGTTTTTGATGTATACATTTTATTTAATCCAAATATATGGATGGATACATTTTAAAGACACAACTTGAAAGGCAAATTCTTGAATAGTAAATAACTTGGTCAATGTTACTAAAATGTTGACTCATTGACTTTTGTTTTATGATAAAGGAAATAAGTGATTGCTTTCTCTCCTAGAAATATACTGCTGTTACTATTCACTCTGTCTTCCGTGCTTCTGTAGAGTAAGTTTGTCACAAGGCTTAAATGTTTTTTTTTTTTTTTTTTTTTAACTTTATTTTGTACATTTAATAATTGAAAACATAAGCAATTAAAAACTAAAAAGTAAACCCTGATGAATAAATATATACATTTCTCAGTTAAATGTAATGGATACATGTAAATTTTTTTTTTTTTTTGGTGAATCAAACAATATATTACACAATATATTTGGTTCATAGTAATGCATTCATACAGTATTTGTCCTTTTGTGTCTGGCTTGCTTCACTCAACATAATGTCCTCCAGGTTCATCCATGTTGCCATATGCTTTATGACTTCATTTCTTCTTACAGCTGCATAATATTCCATCGTGTGAATAGACCACAGTTTGTTTATCCATTCATCTGTTGATGGACACCTGGGTTGTTTCCAACTTTTGGCAATGGTGAATAATGTCGCTATGAACATCGGTGTGCAGATGTCTGTTGGTGTCACTGCTCTCAGTTCTGGGTATATACCCAGTAGTGGTATTGCAGGGTCACATGGCAAGTCTATATTCAACTTCTTTAGGAACTGCCAAACAGTCCTCCATAGTGGTTGTACCATCCTGCATTCCTTGCATGTTGATTTTGTACCCTGCCACTTTGCTGAATTTGTTTATTAGTTCCAGTAGTTTTTCTTGTAGATTTTTCAGGATTTTCTGTATATAGGACCATGTCATTTGCAAATAGGGAAAATTTCACTTCTTCCTTTCTAATTTGGATGCCTTTTATTTCTTTTTCTTGCCTAATTCCTCTAGCTAGAAATTCTAGTACAATATTGAATAGCAGTGGTGACAACAGGCATCCTTGTCTTGTTTCAGATCTTGGAGGAAAAGCTTCCAATTTTTCACCATTGAGTATGATATTAGCTGTGGGTTTTTCATATATGCTATTAATTATGTTGAGGAAGTTTCCTTCTATTCCTAGTTTTCTAAGTGTTTTTATAAAGAAGAGATGGTAGGTTTTGTCAAAAGCCTTTTCTGCATTGAAATGATTGTGTGTTTTTTGTTTGTTAATTTAATGCATTACATTTATTGATTTTCTTAAGATGAATCACCCTTGCATTCCTGAGATAAATCCCACTTGATTATGCTGTATAATTCTTGTGACGTAATGTTGGGTTCGGTTTGCTAGTAAATTGTTAAGGATTTCTGCATCTATATTCATAAGGGATATTGGTCTGTAGTTCCCTTTTTTTGTGTGTGGTATCTTTATCTGGTTTTGGTATGAGGGTGATTGTGTCTCACAGAATGAGTTAGGGAATCTTTCCTCCTCTTCTTTAATTTTTTGGAAGAGTTTAAACAGGATTGGTGTTAATTCTTGGAATGCTTGGTAAAATTCACTTGTGAAGCCATCTGTTTCTGGGCTTTTCTTTGTTGGGAAGGTTTTTGATTACTGATTCAATCTCTTGTTGTTGGTCTGTTGAAATCTTCTCTTTCTTCTTGAGTCAGTGTAGGTATTCTGTATGTTTCTAAAAATTTGCCTATTTTTAGGAATTTGTTGGCATATAGTTGTTCATAGTATCCTCTTAAAGGCATTTGTATTGGGAAGCGGCTGTGGGTCAATCAGTAGGGCTCCCGTTTGCCATGTGGGAGGCCCCGGGTTCGGTTCCCGGGGCCTCCTGGTGGGGGCGGGCCCGCCCGCACGGCGTGGTTGGCTGACCCAGCGAGCACAAGCAGCAGGGGGCCGATAAATGAATAAATGGGTGGAATCTTTAAAAAAAAAAAAAAAAAAAGGCATTTGTATTTGTGTGGGGTCAGTAGTAATATCCCCCTTTTCATTTCTAATTTTAGTTATTTGTGTCCCCTCCTTTTTTCTTTGTCTGTCTTGCTAATGGCTTTTTAAAATATATAATAAACTTTATTTTTAAAGAGGTTTTAGATTACAGAAAAGTTACATCAAAAGTATGAGCGATTCCCCTATACCCCCCTCCCTCTCCCACATCATTCCCTATTTTTTTAAAAAAATGTAGCAGTACAATTTATTACGATGTATCTGTAAAAGCCTGTATTAGTCAGCCAAAGGGGTGCTGAAGCAAAATACCAGAAATCAGTTGGTTTTTATAAAGGGTATTTATTTGGGGTAGAAGCTTACAGTTACCAGGCCATAAAGTATAAGTTACTTCCCTCACCAAAGTCTATGGCCACGTGTTAGAGGAAGATGGCTGCCGATGTCTGCCAGGGTTCAGGCTACCTGGGTTGCTCTCTTCCTGGGGCTTGCCTCTCTCCACAAGGCCAGCTGCATACTATCAAGCGAATGGCTCATCTCTTTTCCCAGGGCCTTCTCTCCTTCTTAAAGACCAAGCTCCTCTGTGTGCTTACTTCCCTGGGCTCCAGCATAAAAACTCCGCATCAGAACTCCACCTCACTCCTCTGCTTTGCCATGTAGTTTTATATCTGAGTCCCCACCCTTTACTCAACATCCTGCTGATGTGGCCCAATCAAAGCCCTAATCATAACCTAATCACGCCCAGAGGAACAGACCAGTTTATGTTGAGTGAAGCATTATGTTGAGTGAAGCAAGCCAGACACAAAAGGACAAATACTGTATGAATGCATTACTATGAACCAAATATATTGTGTAATATATTGTTTGATTCACAAAAAAAAAAAAAAAAAAAAATTTACATGTATCCATTACATTTAATTGAGAAATGTATATATTTATTCATCTGTGTTTACTTTTTAGTTTTTAATTGCTTATGTTTTCAATTATTAAATGTACAAAATAAAGTGAAAAAAAAAAAAAGAAAAAAAAAAATCAGTAGTGTTTCTATACCCGAGTAATGAACAATCTGAAGAAGAAATTAAGAAAAAAAATTCCATTTACAATAGCAGCTAAAAGAATCAGCTATCTAGGACTTGTACACAGAAAACTACAAAATATTGTGAAAAGAAATTAATGAAGATCTAAATAAATGGATTGGAAGACTAAATATTTTCAAGATGTCAATTCTACCCAAAGTGATTTACAGATTCAACACAATCCCAAACAAAACTCCAATAGTCTTCTTTGCTGAAATGGAAAAGCCAATAATCAAATTATGTTGAAGGGTAAGGGACTCCAAATAGCCAAAAGCATCTTGAAAAAGAAAAACACGTTGAAGGACTCACACTTCCCGATCTTAAAACTTATTACAAAGCCACAATAATCAAAACAGCATGCTACTGACACAAGGACAGACATATAGACCAATGGAATCAAACTGAGAATTTAGAATCACCATCACATTTATGGCCAGCTAATTTTTGACAAGGGTACCAAATCTACTCAATTGGGAAAGAGCGGTCTCTTCAACAAACATGCAAAAGTATGAAGGTGGACCCCTAACTCACATCTACTCAAAATTGATCAAAGACCTAAATATGAAAACGAGAACTATAAAACTCCTAGAAGAAAACATAAGGAAGCATCTTCAGGACCTTGTGTTAGGCAAAGGTTTCTTAGACTTACCCAAAGCACAAAGCAACAAAATTTAAAATTTAGATAAATGAGACCTCATCAAAATTAAAAATTTTGTGCAATGAAGGACTTTACCATGAAAGTAAAAAGACAACCTTCTGAATAGGAGAAAAGATTTGGAAGTCACAGATACAAAAGGGGTTTAAAATTGAGAATATATAATTAAATCCTACAACTCAACAATAAAAAGGCAAACAACCTGTATTAGCCAGGTTCTCTAGGGAACCAGAATCAACAGGAGATATCTGTAAATAGTGTGAGATTTTATAAGCCTCTCACGTGACCGTGGGGATGCACAAGTCCAAGTTCCATAGCCAGGCTGCAAACCAGGGGCTCCAATGAAAGTCCAATAAGGGTCCTTGATGAATTTCTGGGAGACAGTGGCTGTCCAAAGTCGAACTAGGAAATTCTTTCTGAATGTTGAAATCACTTCCCCTTTTAAGGCATTCAACTGTTTGGATAAAGCATCACTCATTGCTGACGGCAATCTCCCTGATTGATGCAGATGTTATCAGCCATCTATGCAATAAACTCACTGATGACCAAGGCCCATGAATGTCCTTGTATTACAATGAACCCAGTGCTTGCTTGACCAAACAACTGGGCACAATTATCTGGCTGAGTTGACACATTAGTCTAACCATCACACAACCCAATTAAAAAATAGGCAAAGACTTGAATTATCATTTCTCTAAATGAGCCAATGAATACATGAATAATGCTCAACAACATTAGGCATGAGGGAAACAAATCAAACAAGGAGACACCAATTCATACCCAATAGAATAGCTGTTATGAAAAAAGGGAAAATAACAAGTATTAGCAAGTATGCAGAGAAATAAGTATCCTCATACACTGTTGGTGGGAATGTAAAATGGCACAGCTGCTATGAAAACAGATTGGCCTTTCCTCAAAAAGAACATAGAACTACCATATGACCCAGCAATCCCATTTCTAGGTATATACCCAAAAGTATTGAAAGCAGATATTTGTACACCAATATTCATATAGCATTACTCACCATAGCCAAAAATTGAAAAAAAAACCCAAGTGTCCATCAATGGATGAATGGGTAAACAAAATGTAGTTATACCTACAATGAAATATTATTCAGCTGTAAAAAGTAATGAAGTTCTGATACATGGTACAACATGGATGAATCTTGAATATATCATATTGTGTGAAATACGGCAGACCAAAAGGACAAATATTGCATGATTTCACTTATTTGAAATAACTAGAATAGGCAAATTCACAGTGACAGAAAATATAGGGCATCATGGGAGGGAGAGAGGAGGAATGGAGAGATATTGCTTAATGGTGTTAAGCAATACACAGGCCCAAGATGGAGCTGCTTACACTAAGCCTCACCTCAGCAAACCAATTCTTAACTTAGTTATTGTTTTTTTTTTTTTTTTTTTTTTTTTTGAGTGCTCAGCTCTCCCAGAACCCAAAACCCAAGGCCAACCACTCATTGTCTGCCAGCTCCAAGTAAGTTTGTATGTCTTGACCCCCTGGCTTGGCATTAGCCAAATAAGGATAATATCTTTATACAGTCAAAGGAATCATTTATACTGCTAGCTTCCTTGTTGGTTGTATAAGCCTGTCTATATAAACCCTGCCCTTTCTACCACTCTTCAGAGCTCCCTTCTATTTTCAGGATTGGATGCTGCCTGATTCGTAAATTGCTCGATAAAGCTGTAAGGTTCTAATTTTCATGCTATTAAAAAGCTTCTCTTTTATCAGTTTGGCGATGAGGATGGGATATGAAGGTGAATATTGACAACTCTGGAGAGAACAGGAAAGATAAGTGAAGGTGCCCGATCAACACTTTGAATTCTCTGTTCTCCCCACCATCCCCAAAGATTGTAGGTGAGTCCCTCTCAGATTCAAGCTCCACCCTGTGTTCATGCTATCTGATCTTAATAGCTCTCAGTCCAAATGTTAGCAGCTCAACCTTTTTGAAGCAGGATAGAATAGGCACCCAAGTAGGAGAGGCAGAAATCCCAATAAATCTCCACACAAACACCACCCTGTAGAAAATATTGAAGCAACATCCTGCTGGGCTCACGCAGACACGTTATGGGAATGCAGCCTGTAGCATCCACCTAGCAGAAAAAAGGAGAAAAACAGGAAATTCCCACACTACCCATCTATTTTCATAAGCCCCTTGCACAGCAAACGCCAGCAGGGCTCAACAGCAATAACCAGGAACCAATTACCACTGGACACCAACCCCTAAAAATCATCCCACCCAATGAATTTTCTCTGCTTTGTCCTAAATATTCCAATCAGTGTAAATCTTAACCCCAGTGATAGCCAATAAACCCAGAAGCCCCTAGAAAGGTGTGCACCTCTAGCTTGAGCATGCCCACCCTCACTTCTGGATGGGTATACTTTCCCTTTATTAAATTCTTTTATTAACTTTCTCATAACTGTAGTGTGTCTCTGAATTCTTTCTTACAATGTAACCAAGAACCTGGAAATCAGCACTGGCTACTGGTTATTGAAAAGAAGGCTCAAATTTTGAGCCCAAGTCCCTAGGCTTTTGGTGTAGCCCACAGTTTCACTTTTGCTACTGCTGGTTTCTTTGTCCTATGCATAAGAAAGAAGTGACAAGATAAAGATGATATCCTCAAAATCTTAAAAATTCTGATTCTGTACCCTATGGCACCCCAGCATATTACATATTCAAAAATTATGGGACTAGAAGATGTGCCTATTTAACAAAATGGCAAATCTCACCAAAGATAACCTAGAGTTGGAATGGCCTTTATGGGGAATATTTCAATTAGACAAAAATCTCCTCAGAGGAAACTCAAGAAGAAGAAGCCAGGTGGAATGCATATTTAATTAGTACTCATAGTCTATGAAGAAACTGCAAGACTCTAAAATAGCTTCATTAAAGCATTCTTTATAAAAAGCAAATGAGAAATTGAAGGCCCATGAGAAACGTAGACTTGATAATGGTTCTAAATCCTTGACTGATGCAACTCCTTCTACCCCTCCCACAATTCTGTATATTCCTTTACCTGATCATTCCCAATCTACTAATAACCTGACCAAACTACCCTTTTACTGTGAACATATTACTAAGCAATGCCTTTCAAGAGAAAGCCACCTGATAGTAGCAGTGAACTGCTTCATATAACTTTCACCACATAGTCAAAAACAGATTTGAGAGCCAGAATTAAGGAGTTGCCTAAATCCAGGGAAGACCCTAAGAAAATTTCGTTAAGAACTTAAAATTCTCACTGGGGCAGGGAGTGGATGTGGCTCAAGCAGCTGGATGCCTGCCTCCCACACAGGAAGTCCATGTTTGGTTCCCGATGCCTCCTAAAGAAGACGAGTAGATGCAACAAGCTATACATGAGCAGACACAATGAGCAGACGCTATGAGCAGGTAGCGGATGTGGCTCAAGCGGTTGGGCACCTGCCTCCCACACGGAAGGTCCCGGGTTCGGTTCCCGGTGCCTCCTAAAGAAGACAAGCAGACAACGAACAGAGACAATGAGTAAACAATGAGCAGGCAGACGAGAGAGCCATCTTGGGGGGAAAAAATTTCTCACTGGGGCATATGTCCCTGGGTTACCAGACTTCTATCAATTGATTCATATGTTAGTCAGTTCAGAAGAAGCTCAAAAATCAATGCATGAGGGGAGCAGATGTAGCTCAAATGGCTGAGCACCTGCTTTCCATGTACAAGTTCCTGGGTTCGATCACGGGTACCTCATAAAAACAAAACAAACTAACAAATGAAAAAAACAAATCTTATGGGGAGCAGGTGTAGCTCAGTGGTTGAGTGCCTGCTTCCCCATGTATGAGGTCCTGGGTTCAATCCCCAGTACCTCCTAAAAATAAAAAAAAAATTTAAAAATAAATGCATGAGGCAGAATGGCATAACCATGGGGATGATATTCAGGACCCTAAGACCCTTAGTTTGTCCATCTACAGGACTTGGAAAGTCTGAAAGGTTGCCACTGACCTCTTAAAACCTATCCCCAAGGTTTTACCAGCCTGTCCTGTTTGGTATATAATTCAAATATGCAAACAAAAGAAATACAAGTCTGTGGTGGATTTAAAAACCCGTTTGGAAAAAAAAACCAACCTGTTTGGAAACTTTTTTCCTGAGACATTCTGAGTTTCATGCCATAACCACTGATGGCCATTTATTTATTTATTTATCTATGTATTTATTTTTAGGAGGACTGGGGATTGAACCTGGGACCTTGTACATAGGAAGCAGGCACTCAACCACTGAGCTACACCTTCAGCCTTATTAAAATAAAAAAAAAAAATCAATTTTATTGATACATATTAATAAAGCATACAATTTATCCAAAGTGCACAATCAATGGTATTTCGTATAATCACATATTTGTGCACTCATCACTTCAGTCATTATTAAAGCATTTTCATTATTTCAGTAATAAAAATAAAAAACAGACAAACAAGAAATTCCTCACCTATCAGTCTCTGTTTGCCTTGCTGTACATAGCTGCTATTTCTGGCTATTCTTGCACAATTATTTATTTGTTTATTAAGCAGTTTTATTGAGATATATTCACATACCATATGATCTATCCAAAGTGTATAATCAATGGCTCTTAGTATTATCACAGTATTGTATAATCATCATCTCAAAAATTTTAGAACAATTTCATAACTCCAAAAAGAAAGGCTCCACACTGCTTAGCATTCCTTTGTCAGCCCTATATAACCACTAATCTAATTTCATCTTTATAAATTGCTTTATATTTATTTTCTATAAATGGAATCATACAATATGTAGTACTCTGTGTCTAGTCACCTTTACTTTGTATAATGTTTTTTTTTGGTTTGATATTAACATTTTGTAGTATTAACCTACATTTGTTCAGCTTCAAAGAAAAAGTCTTATATAAGCACTTCTACTCATATTTCACATATTTATAGTCACATAATATATTTAGTCCATATTCGGGCAATCATACAGTGTTTGTCCTTTTGTGTCCGGCTTGCTTCACTCAACATAAGGTCCTCCAGAGTCATCCATGTTGTCATATGCTTTACGGCTTCATTTCTTCTTACAGCGCATAATAGCCCATCGTGTGACTAGACCACAGTTTGTTTATCCATTCATCGGCTGATGGACACCTGGGTTGTTTCCAACTTTTGGCAATTGTGAATAATGCCGCTATGAACATCGGTGTGCAGGTGTCTGTTCGTGTCACTGCTTTCAGTCTGGGTATATACCTAGCAATGGTATTGCTGCCTCAGCCTTATTTTTAAATGGGCTGTTCCCTGAATCAGGGGGACTTATCAAAAGACAAGAATAGGATGGGAGGCTACAGATATAACTAAACTTATGACAATGGCAGAACATTTTGAGAGAACATAAAAGAACAAGACTGTAAACAAAAAACTAAGATAATGTCGCTGCAGTTGCAACAATTACAAGGTCAAAATTTTAGAACAAATAACAATAGGCCTTTCTCAACCTAATTGCATCCACAGAACTGGAGGACCTCCACAAAATCAATGGCATAGAAATAGGTACCTAATTTGCAATCAACCTGGCCATTGTCAAAAGGCCTGGCCCCAGAGAAAACTCCCAATGACTAATCAAATGCCCTTATTTTAACTGTAGAGGGGATGTCCAACTGGAATTTCACAACATTGATGAGGCTCTGAGGAACTCTGGTCTATTTCTTATGATACCCTGAAATGCCCAAGGTAAAACTGAGTTTAAAATAAATGGGGAATTATATAAAGTTCTAATAGATACCAGAGTTACATTCTCTAAATCCCACTCTCCTGAAAGTTCTTCAGAGTCAAAAGCAAATCTCTATGGTGGTGCTATAAAATAAAGTCCAAGCAAATTTTTATCCTGTTGAGGAAAGTTAGTATAGTGAAAAGGGGAGGTGGCTGAGGCCTGGCAGACAACATGGCCAGGAGACCACATGACCGTGAGACCCTGCCCGGAAACCTCCTGAGGGATCCCGCAAGAACCTGGCCATGAGAATCCCATTTGGAATGAGAATCTCATTTGGGGTGAAGAAAAAGCCCCAGATACCCTCAAAAGGCCTCACCGTTGGCCCTCTGAGAATTGACAGGTGGGGCAACCAATCAGCACAGAAAACAGCTGGGGCCCCTCTCCCAACATTATGAAGAGGGAGAGGGAAACACTTTAAAAATGCCTGACCTGGGGCCCCACCTGTGCAACTCACTCTGCAGCATGCCTACAGTCTATGCCTAGAACCGTGTACTTTTCTTGTTTTCTTGTTTCTTAATAAGCTCTTTACTCCCTTGCCTACCCTATGGCATGTCCTTAAATTCTTTTAGGCGACATAAGCCAAGAACCTAGAAGCCCAGAACTCAGATTCTTCTGCCAGCACTAACTGATTTAAAGGTCTCTTGGACCTTTCACTGAAAAATATTCTTTTTTTGCTCTGCGGTCCAGCTACAATTTGCAATGTGCTAAGCAGGGATCTCTTATCCAAACTGAGAATAATTCCATTTGCTCCTAATAGAGAACTTACTCTAGAATTTCCTGAACAAACCGAACCTGATTTTTATGCTCTCTGAAAACTGCCCTAGATATGGATGAAATAGAAATTACCTATGACAACCCCAACCTTTCTGAAGTGCCTGCCTGAGTCCTTTTGGGCCACTTCCAGCACTGATATTGGTTAGATAGAGAGTGTTGAAATAATAAATACAAATAAATGCATCTCAACCCTTTCCCAAATGTCCCCAATATCTATTAAAACCTGAAGCTATTATAGGTCTCGCTCCTGTAGTTGAGTACCTAATTTCTCAAGGTGTAATCATATCATGTACTAGCCCGTGTAATATGCCAATCTTGCTGGTTAAGTAACTCAATGATCAGGGCTGGCATTTTGTCCAAAACATAAGGACAATTAAAAAAAAATGGTGATGGTGATCCTTCATTTCCCAATGATTTCAAACCCAAATATCCTTCTTTCTCAGGTTCCTCCAGATTCGTTGTAGATTTATGTGGACCAGAGAGCCAATATTTATTCACTTCGACCTAGAACTAGCAATACAGTTGGACTGTAATGCCCCAAATTTTACTGAGATACCCCTTTGTTTTTCTGAAGTACTTCATCAAGATTTAAGCATGCTGCAATTCTCTGAAAACTCAACCCTTTTGACCTATGTAGATGATTTGCTGCTATGCTCACTAACCAAAGAAGCCTCCAGAAGAGACTCTATCCATTCCAACAGCTCCCACAAAAGGGGTACAAAGTGCAACTTCCCAAAGAAACCCCTCATTACTTGGGTCATGACCTGAGTGCTACAGGAATTCAATTGTCTCCAAGGAATACATTGATTCAGGAATTTCCTAGACCCACACCTAAAAGCAGAGAAGATTTGGGGATCTGGCTGGTTATTTCAGGTCTTGTTACTAATGGCTATGCCCTTTTATGAATTAACCCAAGGACCACACCTGAGCCTTTGTCATGGGCAGATAAAAAGTGAACACGCCTTTAGGGAACTAAAGCATCACCACCCACCTTAGGGTTGCCAAACTATTCCAAATCATTCACCCTGTTTGTTCATGAAAGAGGTAACCTGTTTGTTCAGGAAAGCTTTAGGAATGTTAACCCAAGATTATAGTGGGAAATCTAGACCTATTGCCTATTACAGCCTGCAATTTGATGCAGTAGCCCCATGCATACCTGAATTGCTTAAAGGCTAAAGCAGCCGCTGCCAAATTAGTCGAAGCCTCGGTAGATTTAACACTGGGAAATGATACCTGCAAACCCCACATGCTGTTCAAAGTCTTCTAAACTCTAAGCTGACCCAACACTTTTCCTCCAGCAGACTAACCTCTTAAAAGATTTCCTGGGAAGTGGATGTGACTCAAGCAGTTGGGCACTTGCCTACCACATGGGGGTTCCCGGGTTCGGTTCCCAGTGCCTCCTAAAGAAGAGCAAGACAGCAAGCTGACATGACAAGATGATACAATGAAGAGACACAAGGAAACAAATGAGAGACACAACAAGCAGAGAGCAGAGGTGACTCAAGCAATTGGGTGCCTCCCTCCCACATGGGAAGTCCTGGGTTTGGTTCCCAGTGCCTCCTAAAAAAAAGAAGACGCGCACACAGAGAGCAAAAAACGAGGGGGGAGGGGAAGAAATAAAGAAATTAAAAAAATCTTAAAAAGATCCTCCTACTTTCACCTACTTCACCTGAGGTGCTATAATGTTCTCAACACTATTACCCTGCTACCTTTACCCTATGAAGGGAAACCCCATGATTGTGAAACTTCACAATTAGTAGCCCCACATCTTGATTTATAGTTTACCCCTCTACCCAACCCAGACCCAATTCTATTTGTAGTTGGTTCTTATGCCAGAAATTCTAATGGGAAGTTCCAAGTGGATTATGCAGTCACCACTCAATATGAACTGATCAAACGAGGTAGCCTTCTGCAATATTCTTCTGCCCAACAGGCTGAACTCCATCCTCTTACCTGAGCTATGACTCCTATCCAAAGGAAAAACTGTTAATATTTACATTGACAACAGATACACTTTTGGGGTAGTCCATGATTTTGACATGTTATGGAAATAAAGGGGGTTCCTTACTTCTATTGGTATGCCTATAAAAATGGGTAACAAGTAAATGATCTCCTTTGCATTCTTTTCTTCTATGGACACCATAATCAAAACATAGGATCACACTAAAATAATTGAGTCTGAATATCAAGTAAATGCCCCTGATGACTTCCATGCAAAGATAGCTGCAGCCAAGACCACAGATTATAGCACATTTAAATAAAGCCCCTCTTAAATTTTGACTCCCAGAAATGCAGTTCACATGACACTAATTGAGGTATACACTTTGTTGTCTAACTTTGCTTCATGTCACCTTGAACATTTAGCATATAGAAAACAGATGCCTCAAAATCTGAAAAAGAATATTAGATAAAGAGTTGTTTCCCTTTTAATTCAGAATTGGAGCTTTGAGAAAGCCAAGATGGCCACCTGGTGCTCCCAGATTCTCTATCTAAAAGAACCAGGTTTTTGCATTCTTTTATTCATTGTGGTGTTGATAAAATGATCCAAGTTCTAAGCAAAGACTGGTGGGGAAACTTTGATAAAGCAGATACAGATGTATATAATAAATGTTGAATTTCCCAAACCCATAACCCTAGAAAAACGATTCCTGTCTCAAGAGGATATTTTCCATCTCCATCTGTCCCTTTGATCATTTGCAGCTTGATTTCATTCTGCTTCCATCAAGCATGGTTTGTGTGTCTGTTTTCTGGATGGACTGAGGCATTTCCTTACCACAAGGCTGACACCCTGACTATGGCTAAGAAGTTACTAGAAATCATATTTCCCACTTGGGGCATCCCTGCCATAATTTCCAGTGACTGTTGCACTCATTTTACTAGACAAATTGTTAAAGCCCTAACAAAGTTATTACAAATCAATTGGCATAATCATTGCCCCTACCATATTCAATCTTAGGCAAGATAGAAAGAACAAATGGTATATTTAAACTAAAGTTGGCTAAGTTAACTAAAGACACTGGACTTCCTTGGCCCAAAGTTTTACCCTTGACTCTCATGACCATCCACAGTACTCCCTTTGAAAAACATAAGCTTACCCCATATGAAATTTTTACTGTTAGACATATGTCTTTGGGAAGGAATGAAATTGACCAATGAGCCTTTATTGTCACACCAGGACATGACTCAGTATTTCAAATCCTTAATGCATTATGGCAATGATTATCTCTAACAGGTAAAGAATATCACACAATAGGCACCTGATAAATCATAGCTTAAAACTAGGAGTTTGAGGGAGCAGATGTAGCCCAAGTGGTTGAGCACCTGCTTCCCATGTACAAGGTCCCGAGTTCAATCCCAGTTACCTCCTAAAAAACAAAACCAACAAAACAAAACCCACAAACAAAAAAACCCAGCTCTCATTGGGGAGCAGATGTAGCTCAGTGGTTGAGCTCCTGCTTCCCTTGTACGAAATCCTGGGCTCATTCCTGGGTAACTCTAAAAAAAAAAAAACAAAAAAAAAAAAAACCTAAGAGTTTGGGTCTGCTAGAAATGGCACCAACAAAAGACAGCCCTAGAACTTCATTTAAAGTAAACCTACCAAGTGTTCCTGACTTCTGACACTGCAGTTAAGTTATAAGGTGTTGAATTGTGCATCCACATTTCTCAACTGAAAAAGGCTCCCCCAGAATCCTAGACCTCTTCCAACACTGGAGAGCTAAAAATCAAACCAGGAAGTGAAGCAGACAATGTCATGAAGTAGACTGCTTGTTCCCAAGACAATGGATCAAGCTTTCACATGGACTTTTTCCCATAAGGCATAAATTCCTTTTCCTTTCTTTATGCTTTGTCCTTGCACTGGCCTTTAAAAATGTCATTGTCTGCTTCTCTCAGGCCATTTGGGGGGATGGGTGGGTGTAATCTTACAGAGTGTTGGAATTGTCACCATAAACTATTCTGTGTATGATGCTGGAGACCCAACTGTTTTACCTGTGACTAATTTCTCTCAGGTCGTCAAATGCCACCTTTATAAATATTACTCATCCTTACTCTCTTTCCTTGATGGCGTTAGGACCACCACCCCAGGAGCTGATTTCCTCTGCCTCATGTTTACTCACATGGGACAGGCAAGCCTTTAGTATCACCCTAGGATAAAAATAATGGCATAGCCATTGTCCATGCACCCTTCCTTTCCACATCACCAGGCAATCTCTCTAGATGTAACAATTCCAAATCGAACCAGACTGGTGGCTGGCTCAAGCAACTTTCCACTGGCATTTCAAAAATGACCAGTAAGGTGGGTTGTGCCCCTTCAGCATTCATCTTCCTTTGTGGAGGAAATAAAGGCTCTACTGGTTGGGCCACTCCCTGAATGGGTCATTGGCCAATGGTGGAACAAGGCACCCTTGGAATCCAAACTGTCCCCTTAGAAGTTCATAACCAATCTGAAATATCTCATTGGACTACTCCCCTCAATTTACATTCTTGAAGAAAATGTGTAAAAGAAAGTCTAAACCAAAAAAAAAAAAAAAAAAAAAAAAAAAAGAAAGAAAATGTGATTTGCAGGGGGTAGTTCATGATTATGAATTTGCCTCTTTCAGCAGATGGTTGTTGCTTTGGCTTGGGGTCAACACTAATGAACACATGATTAGAAATCTGTCCATCACAGTGGGAAAAAAATCACTGGATCTACCACTCAAGCTATGGCTGCACAGAAACAATCATTAGACTCATTAGCTAAGGTTGTTTTAGACAATAGGATTGTGCTTGATTACTTGCTAGCTGAGCACGGAGGCATCTGCACTATTGCCAACACAAACTGTTATATTCAGATAAACACTTCTGATGAAGGGGAGACAAAATTACATAAAAGAATTAAAAGGCTACAGACAGGTAAGTCTTTCTTCATGGTCATTTTTTATCTATTTTATTTCAACTGGTTTGGGTAATGAGAACCTTGGCTAAGGAGTATACTTGAAACATTGGCATTTTACTGCTCATAGTGATCATTATAGTCTTCCTGGTGTGCTGTGCTCTCTCAAGAACTTTAAATTGGTATGCCCAGCTGCCCATGAATTGGCAAATGCACCTAGAATGACAAAAAAAGGACTGACAAGGAGGCAGCACTGGCATCACAACCACTTATAAGCCTAGCGTAGTGACCTGTGAATACTACTCTGAAACTCCAAAAGGTAATTATGGGAGTGGTTGCCCATGTCTTAAATTTGGATCACAGCTCTCAGTGGCTGAGAACCGGATCAAAAGGGGGGCAGATTTTAAAATAATGTCCATAGTCCCAAGATGAAGCCACTTATGCTAAGCCCCACCTCAGCAAACCAAAACTTAACTTAGTTTCTGTTTCTTGTGAGCACTGGGCTCTTCCAGACCCTGAAACCTCAGGCAAACCTATCTTAGTTTGTCAGCTCCAATTTAGTGTGTCCTGGTCCTTCTGGCTTGGTGTGAGCCAAGTAAAGATAATTTCTTGATACATCCAATGGATCATTTATACTGCTAGCTTCCTTGTTGGTTGTATAGGCCTGTCTATAAAGACTCTGCCCTAACACTCTTCGGAGCTCCCTTCTACTTTTTGGATGGAATGCTGCCAGATTCGTCAATCATCAATAACGTTGTAAGATCCTACTTTTTATGTTGTTAAAAAGTTTTTTTATCAATGCATAAGCTTCTGTTTGGGGTGACGGGAAGTTTTGAAAATGGATGGTTTTGATGGTAGCACAATATTGGGAATGTAATTAATACAAATGAATTGTACATTTGAAAGTGGTTAAAATGGGAAATTTTATATCGATATAATGTTACCAGAAAAAATAAAAACAAAAAACCTCATTGACTTGTATAAAACAAAGAGTGAACCCTAATGTAAACTATGGGCTTTGGTTAATGATATAATTCTAATAGGACTGGTTCATCAAGTGTACCACATTAATACAAAATGTTAATAATAGGGAAAACTGTGTGTGTGGGAGGGGATAAGGGAACTTGTATTTTCTGTGCAACTTTTCTGTAAACCTACAAAAATAAAGTCTATTATTTAAAAAAAAGAAATTTTGCCAGGAATTTAAGAAGGCCATTAAATAACAATAAAGAGGTCAATCCACCAAGACATAATGCTCCTTGTTCTGTAATGGAACGAATGAATAGAGAATATTTGTAAGGATATAGGAGACCTGAACAACACTATAGTCAATATGACCTAACTGAGCACACCCCTCAACAACAGCAGAATACACTTTCTTTACAAATGCATGTATAATAGTCACCAAGATAAATCATATTGTAGACCACAAACAAACCTAAGAAATTTAAAATAATTGAAGTCAAACAAAGTATATTATCTGGCCACAAGAGAATTAAACCAGAAATCAGTAACAAAGATATCTGGACAAACCCCAAATATTTGGAAATTAAACCACATATTTTTAAAACAACCCATGTATCAAAGAGGAAGCAAAAAAGGAAATTAGAAAATGTTTTGAATTGAATAAAAATGAAAATGCAAAATAAAATTTGTGGGACATGACTAAATGCTTATATTAGAAAATAAATGTTTTGAATTATCTAAGCTTCTACCACTGTAAACTAAAAAAAAAAAAATTCACAAATTAAACCCAATGCAGGGGGACAGATGTGGCTCAAATGGTTGAGTGTCCGTCTCCCATATGGACGGACCCGGGTTCGATCCCTGGGACCTCCTGGTAAAATAAATAAATAAATAAAATAAATGCAAGAAGATGGAAGGAAACAATAAAGATTAGAGCATAAATCAATGAAATTGAAAACAGTAGAACCTTAGAGAAAAATTAGTCAAAGAAAAACTGGTTCTTTGAGAAGATCAATAAAAATGATAAATTTCTGGTCAGATTGATGAAGGAGAAAATAAAAACTCAAATTACCAATATTAAGAATGAAAGAAAAGGTATCTCTACAGATCCAAAAGCATTAAAAGGATAAATAAGGGAATATTATGAACAACTTTATGCTAATATATTTGATGGCTTAGATAAAATGAAAAAATTCCTTAAAAAACAGAAACTTCCAAAGTCTTAAATCTATTAAAATAATTGAATTCATAATTAAAAACCTTCCATCATAAAAATGGAAAAATGAAATTGTTCTAAAACATTTCTGGTGATGAAGCCACAACATTGTGATTATACTAAGGCTCATTGATTATACACTTTGGATAGATTGTATGGTATGTGAATATATCTCAGTAAAACTGCTTTATAAATAAATAAATATGCAAGAATAGCCAGAAATAGCAGCTATGTACAGCAGGGGAAAAACGCATAGAGAGATTGAGAGGTGGTGAATTTTGTCTGTTTTCTGAGTATTATTATTATTATTATTTTGAGGTACTGGGGCTGGGGATTGAAACTGAGACTTCCTATGTGGGAAGCCGGCACTCAACCACCGAGCCACATCAGCTCCTCTGAGTTGGCCCTTTTGTCTGTTTGCTTGTTATTTGTTTTTAGGAGACACCAGGACCCACTTGAGCCACCTCCACTCCCTTGTCTGTTTGCTCAGTTTTTTTTTTTTTTTTTTTTAAGATTTACTTACTTACTTTATCTATTTTAAACCGCCCCCCCTTCCCCATTTGCTGTTTTGTGTCCATTTGCTGGGCAATTCTCTGTGTCTGCTTCCTGCCATCTCTTCTCATCCTCCTCCTCCAGTCTTCACCAGGATTCGATCCTGGAGACCTCTGATATAGGAGAGAGGTGTTCTGCCACCTGCGCCACCTCGGTTCCTGGTTTTCAGAGTTTTCAGAGCATCTCGTCTTGTCTCTCCTCTGTTACGTCATCATCTTGCTGCATGGCTCCCGGGGCCTGGCGGCTCACCGGCACACAGAGCCTGGCAGCCCATGCGCCTTCTATATATATATATATTTTTATTTTACCGGGAGGTACCAGGGATCGAACCCAGGTACCTCCATATGGCAGACGGACGTCCAACCATTTGAGCCACATCCGCCCCCGCTCATTTTTTGCTTGCTGTTTTTGCTCACTGTTCGCACTCGCTGTGTGCTCATTTTTTTTGTTTTTGTTTGTTGTCTGCTTGTTGCTCTTTGCTGTCTGCTCCTTGTCTGACTGCTTTTTCTTTAGGAGGCCAAACCCAGGACCTCCTGTGTGGGAGGTGGGCACCCAAATGCTTGAGCCACATCCACTCCCTGTTCGTTTTGTTATTGCTAGTTGTCTGCTCATTGCTTTTTCTCGTTGTCTGCATATTTTTTTGTTCATTGTCCCTGCTCAATGTCTGCTTGTTGCCTGTCTTTTCTATGAGGCACCGGGAACCGAACCTGGGACCTCCCATGTGGGAGGTGGGCACTCAACTGCTTTGAAATAATGAAAATGCTCTGATGATTGAAGTGATGAATTCACAACTATGTGATTATGCCAAATACCATTGATTGCACACTTTGGATGGATGGTATGCTTTACTAATGTGTATCAATAAAATTGATTTGTTAAAAAAAATGACTAATGGAGGTAGGTTAGCTTGGGGAAGGCGAGTTGTCTGTATTGATTATAGAGGAGCACTCTGATAGGGGAGACCTCAGAGATAAGGCTGAGAGGTAGGTTGGGACCAAAAGTTTGCAGAAAACAGGTAAAGGACTTCAATTTCTATTTCACAATGTCTTTTTTGCTGTGTGCTCCAAACTACCCTCTGCATTTTTTATGCCACTTATTCTTTAGTATTTATATACTGCCTTGCACTATTTTCTCTGTTGAATATATGTGTCAGAGTGCTCTAAGTTTAGGACACCTTAGGACAGATCACATTTTTAATAAAGATTTCCTAATTTGGGGGATGGGGATTTTAAAACTCTTCCATCAAAGAAAACTCTAGTTTCATATGGCTTCACAGGTGAAAAATACCACACATTTGAGGAAGAAATGATACTAATTAAAAAGAAACTCTTCCAGAAACAGAAGATAAGGAAACATTTCCCAAATGATTTTAAGAGACTATTATCAACACTAAAACCAGACAAAAACATTACAGGACAACTACAAACCAATATCCCTCATGAACATAGACATGCTCACATCTGCAGCTCAGCAAAAAAGCATCTCCTGATGATGTCTTGATTTTGACATTTTTCTCAGCCTTGAAACGGTAAGCTTTTAAATTAATAAATCCCTATTGTAAAAGCAAACCCATTTCTGGTTTATTGTCTTGGCAGCCTTTAACAAACTAAAACATACACCATGATCAACTGGCATTTATCCCAGAAATTTAAGGTTAGGTTAACATTGAAAATCAGTTAATGTGGTTACCTTACCACAGGCTAAAACCATATGATCATCTCAATAGACGCAGAAAAAAGTGTGACAAAATTTAACATATGTTAATGATGAAAGCTCTAAATGAACTAGACTACTAGGGAACTTCCACAATCTGATAAAGGGGCACCTATGAAAATCCTACAACTGTATCATTCTTAATGGTATGCTTTCTCCCTAAGATCAGGAACAAGACAGGATGTCTGCTCCTACCATTGACACTGGAGTGGTCCTAGCCATTGTAATAAGAAAAGAAAAAGAAAAGGCTTACATGTGGAGAAGAAATAAAGCTGATTCTATCTGCAGACATGATCATCTACACAGAAAATCCCAAAGAATCCACAAAAAAAAGCTACTCAAATTAATAATTCAGTTTAACAGTCACAGGATACAAGGTCAATTTATAAAACTGTTGTATTTCTATATACTAGAAATAAATAATTGGAAATCAAAATTAGAAAAAGGATAATTTATTATAGCATCAATAACCCCCACAAAAACACACATACAAAGAGGAAAACAACACAATTTAAGAAATGGACAAAACACTTGAAAAGACACGTCACCCAGGAGATAAAGATGTCAAGTGAGCACAAGAAAAGCCTTCAAAATCATTAGGCATTAGGCAAATACAAATTAAAACTACAGGATACCACTACACATCTATATTAGAATGGAAAAAAATTAAAAACAAAAAATTTGACAACTCCTAGTACTGGTGAAGATATAGAGCAATTGGAACTCTCATATATTGATGGTGGTAATGCAAAATGGTAAAGTCACCTTTACCTGTCATACAACCTGCCAGTCTCTTGTTTAAACATACACACATCATTTGATCTAGCTATCTCATTCCTAGATGTTTATTCAAGAAAGTGTAAACATATGTCCCCTCAAAGGCCTGCATATGGTATTTACAGTTTATGCAAAATTGACAAAAACTGGAAACCCAAATGTCCATCAACAGTTAATGGAAAAACAAACTGTTGTACATCCATATAATATAACAGTATTCATCAGTAAAAAGGAATGAACTATTGATAAGCAACAATGTGAATCTCAAAAGCATTATCTCATGACAAGGCAGCCAGACCCAATAGGCTACATTATGTGGTATTCTAAAAAAGGCAAAACTATAAGGTTAAAAGTCAGCAGCAGTTTCCAGGAGCTGGACAGTGAAGTGGATTGACTACAAAGAGGCCTAGGCAGCCTTCTGGGATAATGGAAGTAATATTTTGATTATGGTAGTAGTTACATGACTTAACATTTGTCAAACACCATTAACTGCACAGCTGAAAACGGTGAATTTTGTACACATAAATTATACAATAAATATGACTTTTAAAAAACGTTTAACTCTGGCCAAGCTCCAGCCTAAGAAGGGAGGTAAGGTCTCCATACTTGGCTCATACAAAGCAGACTACCTAAAAACTGACTGGTAGTAAGTCACCCAGGAAGCAACTGGATACAAAAACCACTCACAAGAGTGTACACTTCTTGGAGGGGTAAAGAAACTCATCTTACTGTGGCACTCTGTGAAACTGGACGTTGTTAGAAGTCCACTGAACCTGTTTCACAAACTTCTCTTCCTGTACCTGGTGCATGCATGTAATTGCTCAAAACATCAAGAGATGTTTCCAGAGCACAGCTATTGGTGCTTTGCAGGAGGCAAGAGAGGCCTGTTTGGCCTTTTTGAAGACAACAACCTGTTTGCTTTTCACAGCAATTATGCCAAGATATCCAGCTAGCATGCTGAATACATGGAGAATTTGCACAAGAATCTACTATGATGGGAAACACTTTTTCTAAAAAAAAAAAAAAAAAAAAAAAAATTTTCCCCCCTCTTCCTGTTATTGGCAGTTCTGAACATTAAGTATTTTTTCCCCATGGAGTCAAAAGGTACCTAAGCATGATCATGAATTGAAAAACAGGGACGGAAATCAGGTATTGGCAACTTTTCTATTTTCACTTGTGTGACTTTTTAATGTAAATGTAGAGACAGAACATTGATACGAGTCAAAATGTTTCAGTTAAGTTTCAACAGTTCAACTTTATAAAAATCATAAATAAACCTATTAAATTTTTCTGGACAATGCCTACATTTGAATTTTTTTAAAAAAAGAAGTAAATTTCTTATTGATAGCAACTAAATGGTGTTTGTAGCATTTTTATTATACAGTAGATTCCATCCATTCACTGTACTTTTCCAAGTTGTCCTATACGCAAGTATGTGTTTTTAATGTTATCTGTCTCCTATGCTGTTTCCTATAAGTTTGGGATTAAATATTGTATTAGTCAGCCAAAGTCGTGCTGATGCAAAATACCAGAAATCTGTTGGTCTTTATAAAGGGTATTTATTTGGGGTAGAAACTTACAGTAACCAGGCCATAAAGCATAAGTTTCTTCCTTCACCAAAGTCTGTTACCACGTGTTGGAGCAAGACAGCTGCTAACATTTGCCAAGATTCAGGATTCTTGGGTTCCTCTCTTCCTGGGGCTCAGCTCCTGTTTCCTCCACAAGGTCAGCTGTAGACTATGAGGCTCTCTAGGCTTTGCCTCTCTCCACAAAGCCAGCTGTGAACTGTCAAGTGAGTCTCTTTTCCTGGGGCCTTCTCTCCTTCCTCATCAGAACTCCAACATCAAAAACTCCAACTCAAAACTACTCCAACTCTGTCCTTTGCCATGTCTTTTATCTTTGAGACCCCACCCACCAAGGGGCAGGGCTCAACACCTACTGGCATGGCCCAATCAAATCCCTAATCATAACTTAGTCATGTCCAGATGAACAGACCAGTTTACAAGCAAAATCCAGTATTTATTTTTCAAATTCATAACTATATCAAACTACCAAACTGCTACAAATATATTAAACTATTTTTAAAAAATCTGTCTTGCTTTGTGTGAAATAAAAGTTTGAGTTTACCTTTTCCCCACACATATACATAGAAAAAAATTTTAAACCACAAATTATCCTCGTTTCTAACTAGACAAATAATTCTTAAGCATTTCTGAGGCCTCCAAAGAATAAAACTAAATTTTATACTCTTTACTGTGTCAAACATATGACAACATCCAGTAAAATTGACAGTGATGAAAAATAACCTCCCAAACTGATTTCCTTATCAAGTATAGGATACAAAGCAGACGGCTTTTCTAGAGAAAATAATCACTCACCACCTCGCTCCTACCATATCTCTGGTTTAGCAGTGCAATCCATCAGGAAGAGGCATTCATTTGATTATTCTTCCCAGTTCCCCTCTGTAACTTCCCAGCCCAGCAAAACATTTCTAACTCAGGATGGCCCTGGGGACAAGCTAATCTATTAATACGCCAGAGACAGCAGTTTCTATGGACATGAAATGATGATCCAAGATCATCTTTCTCAGGAATTATTTTCTTAACTAGGGAAAAGAGTTAAATTTACTATTTATTGAGAAAGATACCTCTGGGAATGAGGACCAGTTCTCAGGGAGTTAAAAAAACCAAGTCCCCTGGCTCCTTGTATAGTTCAGTCACTGGATGAGGAAAATCAGTCACACGACTTCATTTGTATTCCCCCATATAGCCCAAGATTACTACTTCAATTGGCAGGATAGCTCCAACTTTCTCAACTATGGCATTTAACAGTTCTTCACTGAAAACCCAATTCCCTTCTAGGCTTAGGAAGTCCCTGTTCTGAAACAGAATCAATTACAATGCTTTATAGTCTGTAAAAAACAGAAACCCAACCCTAAGAGGCCTAAGAAATAGGGAAATTTATTTCACATAACAAGTTTGGTGGAAGGGTAGTTCCACAGTTGGTTAATTCTTTGGTTCATGAAAGTCAAAGATCAGGTTTTTTTTCCATTTTTTTACTCTGCCATCCTGAGGATATTGGTGGTTATTACTTCATACTAGCCTTGCAACAACCCTGTGAGTTTCATTTAAAATGCTGCCTGATGGTTGGCTGGTATAAGGGAAACAATTTTCTCACATGTGCTTTGGAGGGAAATTTAGAATATAGAATTTTTAAAAATGTGCAAATCCTTTCATCTAGCAATTCCACATCTAAGAATTCAATTTACAGAAATATGTAATGCGTACACACACACACAAACACACCAGGAATAACAATGTTATAAATTTGTTTTTAAAAGAAAAAAATTGGAACCACCTAAAATGTCCATCAACTGGGGAGTGATTACTTAAATTGAGAGTTGTACAACAGACTTCACATCTGTTTAACATGGGAAATATCCAAACTTTGTTGTTAAAGAGTCAAGTTACAAAGAGTATGTGTACACAGAGAAGTAAAAATACCAAAACAACCAAGCTATGTATATACATCAGTTCTTTCCTAAGAGTGGTTACCTCTGGAGAAGAGTGTTGGGAAAAGGAGGATATTTGTTTTCTACTTTATATCCTTCTGTAGTTTACATCTTTATCAATAACATGCACTTTTAATATTTTTTTCATCGAATTTTAAAAACTTCCATTGGTGCTATGACATCTACTGGCACAAAAGGCCTTAATTCAAATTAAACACAGATCTACTCCCTAAAAATAAAACTTTTTTGACAAATGTGATACAATGACAAGTGCTGGTATCTGAAACACAAAATCACAGGGTTTTCAAACTATTCTTATCCTTCCTTCTCCCTACCTACTGCATACTAATAGAAAACGAGGCCCATTTACTTTTCTTTCAGGGCCTTTTTCTCTACCTTTCCTACACCTGCTTCAAAAATGTTATAAAGGTAGTTAACAAGACCGCCTCAAAAACCAGGAGCCATTCTAGAAAAATAATTGCTCACATACCAAGGGCTGCCAACAAGAGCAACTTCCCAGCAGCACGTTTTAGTAACTTTAATCAAACAGAGCAACACCTCCTATAATACAAATTCTGGTTGGAAGAAAAAATCTACAGATTATGGAAAAGTACAACCTAAAAAGCAAACACCACAGGCTCCAGTAAAGCAGAAAAGCAAGCAGAGATTTCTAAATACAGAGCTCAATTCTAAAAGTTCACTGTACCTTATTTCTCACTATCATTTGCTCTGTCAAAAATAGAACCTTCCATATCTTGATCCATTCAGAATAAGCCACAGCAGGCACAGCTCTGCTTACACAAGGCAGCCAGGTCATAGAGGCCATACAGGGAAATGGAAAAAGCAGCCAGCAGGTTTTCTTAGGGATTATACTGTTCCAGTTTTTAGCCTTCTTCCCAGCTATTTTGGTGCCAAGAAAGCTGCAGGGAAGTCTTTGCTCTGTTCTGAAAAAGTGCAATCTTTTCACCAGAAGGGCTGAGGCAGTCTCAGGGCTAAAACTCCCTCTGCTGCCCAATACTTTCTTTGCATGCTGTACATTCATCGAATTTCAAACTCAAATATGTCAAAAGATCTAAAACAGTCTTTATTTCAAAATATGACCAAAAAAGGTAAAATCTGGATTGACTTCTATAAGTCAAACTCATCTACTAATCTTCTCTATTTTAGGAATTTTCCTTTATTCAGTTTAAAGAATATTTCTATCTCTCTAATAGGCACCTAGAAAAGCAGGACATGGACTTCCAAGTACTACTTCCTCAACCCACCCTTAACAATACTGCCTTGTTAGCAAAAATTTAAGCTAGGTCTTATTCATCTTTCAAGATGCCATTTAAATATCACTTACCACATGGTATTGAAACTATTTGCTTACCAGTCTGTCTCACTGTATTTATTCATCTTTGAGCCGAGCTAAGAGCAGATGCTCAATAACCATTTGTTAAACAGAAATTTAAATAGAAGCACCCAGAAATACTGGGAGAAGACAGATTTATCCCATAAGAATTCAATTAGGAAATAAGCAATTACTAGAAGAGGAACCAAAATTCTCAAGACAGAAAAAAGACACCATCATTTATTCAAGCATACTATTATTCTGCCTAACAATTTACCAGCTCTCCTTGTGGTCTTTTTCAGACTACCCAAGCTCACAAATCTCTCTCTGAGCTCACTTTTAATGTACTTTTAAGGCACTTCATTCTTTGCCTATACTCAAATACTTTTTACCTTTTGGTCCTAGGGATAAAAGAATTCACAAGGGCCTTGTAACAGTAACAGTATTGAGAATGATGAGCAAATACTGAAGCTATTAAAATGTCCCCAACATGTTTTTATTTAAAACCCTAGTGTTCCAGTATCCAGAAAGGGATGATGAATATACATATTATTAGTGCAATAACCTTTGTTTATTTTGTTAATTTTGTGATCCCTCTCTTCTCCCAAGTCCAATACTGGAAACTTAAGTCAGACAGAATTCCTAAACTTTGCCTTAAGAATCTACAGGTCCGTGCTCAGAGAAAAGCAAATACCCAGGGAAACTGCCACCTTTCAAAAGCATTAAAATAAATACAGCAACAAATGGTGCCACTGTTCCTACCAGTGGATAGAAAGAACCAATGTAAACTTTTTAATAAAAACAACCCCACAGCATTTATTGTGATCTGGTAATAATATAAGGGTAATCAAAAACAATATGAACAATTGTTTTAGAACTATACTTTCAACAAAGGACACCTAAAAAACTGTATTGACTTCTCAACAACTTGTCACTTCATTTCTAGTTGGAAACACTTTGTAGCAGAGTAATATTATCTCCTTTTAGCATGATCCGACCTGCAACACACACAAAAAAAGAAACTATTAAAAGCCACACACACACAAACTTTTACTCTCAGAACTTCAGTTCCTATTTGAAAAATATTTTGAAAATGCTTTCTCTTATAAAGGTATGTGAACATTTCAAGTGTTCATATACTGAAAGACTGTTAGGCTCTATTAAAGAGCATATACACTTTTTCAACAATAACCTAATGAAGGTACATGAATGTTATTTTATGAAAAGTACACTCATAGGCTAAATCATCCCAAGAGGTTACCCCAGAAATGGGTCGTATGTCATATAATATAGGAAATACAGCATACTATAACCGTATTTTTCAGAGCTGTTAGTGTTATAAATGTTCCACCCTGTAATAAACAAGCCTGTTTAAGTTTTACCCAACATTTCCTAAACTTACATGGACACAGAACACTCAAACCCCCCCACCCAAGAAACACCTATAAAATCTTTTGAGTACCGCTAAAGTTCAGTGAAACAGCTTGGGAAGTGCTAATGAACTCCAATAGTGTTAAAATTGCTTCATTTTTCCAGGCTGGTATAGGTAAGCAGCATATTAATCTATTCAAGAGGATGAAATTCAATATTTTGCAAATAATTTATAAATAATATGATTTCAATAAGGCTAACTTGCCCTTCAAGGCAAGACAAGGCATCTTTAAATTTGAAAATTCAAGGCTTTCATAAGAAAAGAAGGAAGAAGCACAGCAAAACACACCACTTCTCACAATCCATATTTCTAATAGAGGCTCAAGAGAATCCTCAGGGTCTTGAAAGAAGAGACACCTGAAATCCACCTTTGATCTTTAAAGAATTAAGAAAAGACAAAAATGCCTGAATAAACCTCAAATCAATGAGATATTATTCAGTTTGTCTTAGTGAAGCCATGTATCCTAGACTGTTAACTGGGTTAAGAAATCACATCAATTGTTCACTGTTCAAATATTTTTGATTTTCCACTATGTGTCAGGAATTGAATTAGGCACTGAGCAATTAGCAGAGTATACCAGGAGCAAAAAAAACATAATCCACTTATCTATAATGGGAGACTATTATAATAAAATAACTCTACTAATAAATGCTTTACTGTAAATTCAAAGAGCACATTACAGCCTCCTACCCTAGCAAACCATCACCAATGCCTGAGCATCTTAGAGGAAATGATATTTGATCTACATATAGGAAACAGCATATAATACACAAAGGTTTATGGTGGAACAAATTTGCAGATTCAAAAACTAAAGGAAGCCAAGTGTGGCTGAAGCTCAAAAAATGAAGCAGAGTGATACAACAGAAGCCTTAAGAGGGAGATAAGGCCAAATCATGCAGGGCCTTTCTGAAAGATGGTGTGTGTGTGTGTGTGTGTCTGTCTCCCCCGCCCAATGGTGTCAAATGCTGCTTACCACTCTTAAGTAAATCAAGGACTAATAGTGACCATAGATTTAACATGGTGACCTTAGTGAGAGTTGTTTGGATGGAGTGACAGAAACGGTATGGAGTAGATTAGACCTAAAGACATACTACTCCCCCAACAATAATTTCTGAAAATGCACACTAAATTTAAACATGAATTGATTTGCAGATCATCAATTCTGCAAGTGAATAAAAATTTCTAGGATTCTTTAAAACCATCTATATTCTTACCCAGTTGTTTTCTTGACTTTGTTTTAGAATGAATCTCTTCTGCATCATCTAATACCAGGTTCATGTACTCATCAAAACCCTAGAAGATAAGTCAATTCACTGTCATCGAGATAACTAAATCATTCCAAAATGAATATACCTATCTAGAATGCCAACTTCAGAAATTCACCCCCTATATTAGAAACCATGCATATGTCCCCAGACCTAGTTTTTCTCCCTAGGTCTGATTTTTAGAATGCTGGTGATAAAAAAAAAAAAAAAAAGAAAAGAAATTCACCCCACTACCGGTCTTTTAGCTGAAACAAGACAAATGGAGGCACTGCCTCCTACCCAAGTCTGTTTAAATAACAAAAAAGCCAGAATATATTCTAAATTGTGCCTCAAACCCTTTGGATTTAATATTTCATTAGCTATGCCAAGGAGACATTTTCCCTATCTTTTCTAACCTGTCCAATATAAATTAGGTGTGTATATATAACAGCTTCTATTGCCACTACTCTCCCCATGTTTCACACAAAACATGATTACTACTAACCACACTTGTTTCCAACTGCTAAATGGGGAAGAAATTATTGATGGATTCTATGATGGAATACCAAATGGAATACCAAAGGGCCCTGCAACAGTACTTTTAGTGACATTTTATCTGTACGTTATTTAGGGTATTCTCCCATTCTGGAAATCTTATTTAATCCAACTAGCCCTGTTCAGTTATCACTTAACCCAGAACTAATACTCTATTGATCTCACCCTCTATTGTTATGTTTTCTTCATCTTTTCTGTCTCCTTCCCAAAATATTAATATTGTTATTTAAATAATTTAAAATTGGGAAGCGGCTGTGGCTCAATCAGTAGGGCTCCCGTTTACCATATGGGAGGCCCCGGTTCTGTTCCCGGGGCCTCCTGGTGAAGGCAAGCCTGCCCGCACGGCGTGGTTAGCTGACCCAGCGAGCACAAGCAGCAAGGGGGGGATAAATGAATAAGTGGATAAAATCTTTAAAAATAAATAAATAAATAAATAAATAAATAAATAAATAAATAATTAATTTAAAATTGACTTCTTGTATACACCTCTGCTGACCATTTTCTATGAATCTTTTTCTATGAACAAACTGCTTTGAGATAAAATGTCCTGGGTACTCACAATAATACACCCCTCTATCCGCATATTTACTTGCTCATAGAGCCACACCTGAATCCGGGATCTCTGAAATAATAATAAAAATAGAAATGTTAAAATAAGTAAACAAAATTCAATCACTCTGGTCCAACAGAAGAGAAACATGCCTCCTAAAAACTTTTTGATAAATAGAAGCAAAGAGTTTTAACCATAAGGCCTGCACCTTAATAATGAAGGCTGGTTACTTGCCAAGAAACCTTTTCATTTAAAAAATGCTATACTGAGCCTTTCCCAGCTAACAATTTTCCTTTTATCTTGGGACTTGATTATATTTCTTACTGCTTCTAGTCCCAATATATTTAGAGTGAAAACTGGTGACAATGAAGCACAAAGCAGTTATTTTTCAAAGATCAAGACTAAGGGGGGAAGCGGCTGTGGCTCAATCAGTAGGGCTCCCCCGTTTACCAAATGGGAGGCCCCGGGTTCGGTTCCCGGGGGCCTCCTGGTGAAGGCAAGCCCGCCCACACGCGTGGTTAGCTGACCCAGCGAGCACAAGCAGCAAGGGGGGGATAAATGAATAAATAAATAAAATCTTTAAAAAAAAAAGACTAAGGGCTTCTTCTTTATCTTCTACACCAAAATCTAGCTTCAAATCAGAGCTTCCTCTAGGTTCTCAGCTTTCCATGTCACACACATAACAATCAGGGAGGGATCATCAATTCTGGTGATTATAGAGATTACAATGGCTTTTATTACAATTGTGTTATCTGTAACACACTAAAATTTGCAAGAGCAACAGGAACTACATTGTCTTTCAGCCATAACTTAAACCACCCTGACCTACCAACTCAAAATTTGAGAAACAGTACTAAAGTTCCCCCCAAAGGAAAGCAGGTTACTACTAAATTCCTCCTCTCCCTTTTCAGTGTCCTTTTTATACTCCTCTTCTCCCCTTTTAGTGTCTTTTTTATATTTAAGCTTTCCCACAGACACCAAACATACAACCTTGTAACAAGGCTTAGGTTTTTCTTCCAAGCAATGTAACCGTTGGGGACAAAGAGGAAGGTTCCAATGTTATGGCCATAATCACAACAAAAGAACCAAAATCCAAATATCATTGCTATGTCTGCCAATAAATAGTTTTTGAAATTAGGAAAACAGTACAATTCTTTGCATGCTTGGAGTTGGCAGTGATACATACCATTTTATCACATTAGAGCTTTCCTTGCAATCTTTTCCCCTCCATTACCCTCCAAGCCCCAGTTTCATCTATTTTTTTAAACTCTAGAACACATCGACTGGGCACGTTGACAGGAACAGCTAAATAAATTCACATTTAACTTAAAATATCATAATGAAGCAACAAATAACTTACGTACATTTTGCAAATATCTGAAGATTAGGTTCTGCACCACAGTGGTTAAGGAAAACATACAGGAATAGCAGAGGCTTTGCTTTCCGAACTGCCGCTCCCACCCCCATCTCACCTTTTTTTTGGTTTTCTGAAAGCGAGGCCTGGTACCTACGCGCCGAAGAGTGCCCGAAAAGGCCATCAATAGGGGTTCCTAAAGATCCTGAAGGAATCCCTTCCTACTCCCTTATTTTCCAGGG
This sequence comes from Tolypeutes matacus, assembly GCA_026826555.1. Lineage (NCBI taxonomy): Eukaryota > Metazoa > Chordata > Mammalia > Cingulata > Chlamyphoridae > Tolypeutes > Tolypeutes matacus. Next base: position 45,896,185 of record JAKSZT010054304.1, on the reverse strand, counting down.
TTTCCTTGGCGCTGACATCTTCCTCCTCCCCCAAACCGTAACTCCGCTTTAACTCAGTAACTAAGAAGTTGCTGTCTGTCCCTCCGCTCACCGCTCGCATTTCTGCATTTCCCACCTCCCACCACGTTCTTCAACTCCCCGCGCTTTCTCCCGGTCTCGAGAGCCCCGGGGGCTGATGGGATGTGGAGCCGCATTCCGATTTTTCTGAACCGCTTTCTGCCTGCTTCTTCGCCCCCGGTCCCTAGTCTGAACCTTCTAGTCCTGACATTCCGCGTAGGATACGATGGGCTGCACCATCACCTTCTGCACTTTTTGACCCTGGCCACGGTAAGCCATGGTGGTAGTTCACAAAGACCGGACGAAACAGCACGACACCTCAAAAAGCAACTTCCGGAATTAAAAACCGGAAGCGGAAGTGCATGATGCCCGCACGACGATCTGGGCGGTGCCTAAGGAAGTGCCTCTCTAGCTCCGGGGTCGCTTTCTCTGTGCTCTGCAGCGTCCGGAGGAAGCCTAACCGAGGCAACTGCATTTTGGAAGCTGGGTCGACCCTACGGCGCCACCTGGAGGGAGGTGGCAGGTGTCGAGGGGCTTGGGTGATGCGGCGGATGTGTTGGGGAGTGGCCAAGGCGCAGGCGCCAGCGCGTTTCCATTTTCTGAATGTGCTTTGGAAACCATCATTGCCCGATTGCTGATCTTGTCTTTTTCTGAGGCCTAGTGTCCTGGAATTTAAGATTAGGGGTAGCGTTGTAGGGGAGAAGGTAGAGCGGCAAGAAGCCCAAACAAACTCCAGGGCCCCCAGATCTGGCGTTCTTAGCACCAGGCATTCTGAACTCAAAAGCCAGGCGCTATGGTTTACTCCAATAACGGATTCAATCCTCGCATCAACTTTGCAGGGAGTTTTATTGTAAGATGGCAAAAGTATGGTGGTTTAGCGTGAAGGCGCTGAAATCCGATTGCTGGACTCGAATCCGGCTCACTTACTAGTTGTGTTACTAAGAATAAATTACTTAGCCTGGCTGTGTTTCTACATAGGTAGTATTTTCTTTTTCTTTTTTCTTCTCTCTCTCTTTTTTTTTTTTTTTTTTTTTTTTTTGGGTACGGGGAATTAAACCCCAGACCTTCTATGTGGGAAGCCGGCGCTCAACCACTGAGCTAAGTAGGCTCCCTTGAGTTGGTTTTTTCGTGTTTTGCTTGTTGCTTGTTTTTTAGGAGGCACCTGGATGAACCCGACCCCTCCCATGTGGGAAGTGGGCGCTCAATCGCTTGAGCCACATTCGCTCCCCAAAGATAGTCTTTTGTAAAATGGAGATAAAATAATTGTACCACCCTCATGGGGTTCTGGTGAGGATTAAACGAAGTTAATAGTTTGTATATGCATGCACTGGAGTCTCCGTCAATGATAGATGTTACGTATGTTTCCCTGGTTAACAACTAGTGAAGGGAGCTGTAATTTGTAGGTGTGCCTCGCCCCAACGCCTACCCTGCCTCTCCATTATGTCATTAAGGCTTGTGGCCTGGCAGAAATTTCATTTAATTAGACTACCCATTTTATAGATGAAGAAACAAAAGACCAGCTGAAGGAACTCGCTTAAGGGGACATCACTTAGAGCAACTAGTGGAATCAGAACTTAATCTCTGTTTAATGGGAGATAACACTAATGGTATGTCATCAAGATGTTGAGATCAAAGAATATGAAAGTGATTTTTAAACAATATAAAGAACTAGGAAACGAAACGCATCAATTATTTCTTTTAAAAATTTCTTCCCCAAACCCGATAGTTTTACACTGTTCAGAGTAAACTTGAGAAAGATAAGCTGAATTAAAAATAGTATGGATAGAATATACCAGTAGTAGCAATACCTATTCCATCTCAGATGAAGGAAGACTTAGCTACTTGTTTTTTTATTTTCCTGTTTCTGAAGCTCCTTAAACTTTTGGAAACTGATTCCTAAAACCATTCATTTAACAGATTATTCAACTCATCAGAATTGCTGTGGTTTTTTTTTTTTTTTTTTAATGATTTTGCTTTTTTATGTTTAAATCTGTGATACATCTGGAATTTAGCTTAGTATCCTAATACATATCCTGGCTTTTTACCTTCTAGATGGCTACCCAGTTTGCCATCATCTTTACAAAATTTTTTTTTCAATTTAAAATGCCACATTTATAAATACCTTTATATATATGCATATATAAATATGGTTTGTATTTTGTTCAATTGGTACTTGTGTCTTTTTATGGACCATATCTCAGAAATATTATAGCTTTGTTTTTTTATCTGATAGAACCTAAAGTAGGTAGAATTTTCCTAGCTATTCTTGTTTCTTTATTTTTAATATAAACTTCAAAATTAGTTTATCTTATTTTAAAAGTCCTTTTGGGATTTTTATTGGGGTTATACTAACTCTAGAATAATTTAGAATTATTTTTTTTGTCCAAGTGCATGACATCTTTCCATTTGTTCAAATCCTTCTTTGAGTACTTCAGAAGTTTTTTCTTTCCTCATATAACTCTAGTGCCTTTTGTAAGTTTAATCCTAGTTATTTCATCGCTCTTGTTATTAAAAAATAGGTCTTTTCCTCAATCATATGCTCTAGTTGGTTGTCTAGTTTCTAAAAGAAAAAGACTGATGAATTAAATTACATAAAAAATTATAAAGTTTACATGACTAAAAATCTATCATAATCAGCAGAATCAAAAGAACTGGGAAAAATGTTTGCAACTTATCAGACAAATGGCTAATTTCACTGTCTTAGTCTGCCAAAGGCTGCCTATGGAAAAATACGAGAAATGGGTTGGCTTTTATGAAAGGGATTCATTTGGGGTAAAAGCTTACATACAGTTCCAAGACTGCAAAAATGTCCAAATGAAGGGATCATCAGAGATGCTTTCTCACTGAAGGTCGGCTGCTAGTCAGTCCTGGAGTCCTGCCATGTGGTGAGGCAAGATCTCACGGTCTGCTCTGTGTCTGCTCGTCTTCTTTTTAGGAGGCACCTGGAGCAGAACTTGGGCCCTCCCATGTGGGATGGAGGCACCCAATGGCTTGAGCCACCTCAACAGCCACTTGTGTCTCTCATTGTGTCTCTTCATTGTGTCAGCTTGCTGTCTTGCTCGTCTTCTTTAGGAGGTACGGGGAACCAAACCTGGGACCACCCATATGGTAGGCAGGGGCCAAGTGCTTGAGCCACATCTGCTACCCTATTTCCTTTTTTTTATTGCAACTAATCATAATGTACTTATAAAATTTGAGATTTTCATGACTTTCCCAAGTTATCTGCAAAATAGACTTGGGAATCACTGACCCAAAGAGACATGCATGACTGAGAAGAATTACCTACTGGTCTCCCAAATATTTAAATGCATCCTTCCTCTCAGCTTGAAGTTCCTTCCCTCTCACCCAGAAACCTCACAACTTGAATGACAGTCGAGTCATTACCTAGAAGCATGTCAAAGAATGAATTTGGGAATAGGCAGTAGCAGACTAGTAAAGCTCTACAGCCCTTGAAATAGATCAAGAACTTTTTCATGCATTCAACAAATATTTATTGAATGCTTTTTTGGGCTAGGCCTATACTAGATCCTGAGAAAATAAAGGTAAGAATCTTTCTCAAGGAGTTTAAAATCTGCTGGGGAAGATGGACAGATAAACAATCTTAAAATAACGGTGTAAACAGTATATGCCTAGTGGACAGGCACCAAACTGGTTTGAGAGGTAGCCTGGAGGTCATAATAGGGTGTGTAGGAGTTAGCAAAAAAAGAGACTTTTAGATAGAAGACAGCATTAATGGCAAAGGGCTAGAAAGATTAGTGCATTGGTGAAATTGGTAACAAGTAGTTTTGCTGGAGTGTAATGCATTAAGGGTGAGTGGCAGGAAAGGAAGCTGGTAGGTCAGGGCTCTCACATGCTAAGGAACTTGAAATTAATTTTGGAGGGAATGGGGAAGCTCTGAAGGATTTTATGATGCGTGTGACTTACATTTGCATTTAAAATAGATCCTTTTTTAAATGATCAATTCACACCTCAGTCAAGAAAAAAATAGTTGTCAGCCAACTGAGAGGAAGAATGGGACAGCAGAGGCCCTAAAGTAGAGTATCAGTAGGATGGTCAGAGATCACTAAAAACAAACCTTAACTGCTCAATTTGGCTTTCTTTGCTTGCATTCAAATAATCAACTTTGTTACACAATACTCTGGCTATAAAACCTCCAGGAAGCTTTCCCTAACCAGTCTAGAACTCGATTACTCAACGCATTTTAGACCCTCTGTAGAATCACTTAATATTTGTACCTACTTTACTCCTGTTACTTTTCTCTTGCAAGTATTTCATACTAAGTACTTCAAGGGCAGGGGTTTAGCTTATCCCCTTGTTTATCTATCCTAGTGGCCAGTAGTGTTTAAACATACATAACCCTTTGAGTCTTCTCAAGAGTGGGATCCAAATACTTTGTGGCAGTTACATGCCAATATATTTCTATCACATTTCTTCATAGTAGCATTTCTAATTTGATTACTCTTTGAGCTTGCGAGCCAAATGACTACATAAACCATACACACCTAGCAGTGTCCCTTCCATTTCTTCTCCTTCCCCTTGAAATTTCTATTTTTTTCCTTCTGAGTGTTCTTGATCCATTTCCCCATTTCATTCATTTATTTAAAAAACAGTCTCTTCCCCAATCAGTACAGCTTCTGAATCCTAAATTTTTAAAATTCTGGATTACTGTACTTATTTAGGGTTAATGCTTTCAATTAACCTTTTTTATTGTACATTAAATGATCAAGTATTTTGTGTTCATGCCCTTAACATCATTTTGCAAATTAAATTGAAGCAGTATGGAGACTTATTAATGCAGTCTGATTTGAGTTGTGGAAACTTGCAAAGATTTATTGAGCAGCTTCCTAAGATCAGATTTAGGGGGAAAAAGGACCTTTCAAAGGTTAAACTAATCAAATCCAATGGCTCATAAGTGTACTCTCTTACAGTTATGATCTGCTCACTGAACTTGAACCTACAGTTGGGGGGGAAGGTGCAAGATTTAGTATCAAAATGGATATGTTAATTGAGAGGACATTGTAAATACTAAATGTTAGCCAGTTTAAAACTGTTTACTATTAAGCAGTTAGCAACTGGACACCATACATTTCCTGTTGCTAAACTGCCAAATCGCAATCAAATATTTTGAAGAATTGCAAAATTCTTAATTATTCTGGCAAAATTAAGCCTCAGTTTTAGAAAAAGATCATAGAACTTTGATCAGGATAGATCAAGCTTTGTTCCTGAAGCTGTAGTTATTAAATACTAGTCTTATTTATATGGTGGTTTCAAAGACTGGTTGAGATTAAAGTAAACTGGTCTGTAGAGATGAGAGGCTTGTTCTATTGGAATTTGTGGTTAAGTTTAGAACTTCGGTAATCATTTATTTTGAGATAAATATGTGAATTCCAAATCTTGAAATTTCTGGCTATGCCAAACTCTGCAATATTTGGGTCCTTCTACAGTTAAAAGTGAAAACCATCACTACTCAAAATTGAACATAAGTTTTGTTTTTTGGGGGAAAATAATCATTCTGCTTGTTGGAATTACTTTTATGCCACTGTTTTTAAAAAAATCTGTTCAAGTTTATATGCATTCCTGTAATGGTTAAAAAAAAACTAGCACACTACTAAAAAAAACCTTGGGACTCTACTGACTTAAATGATTTTTAACGTACACCTTCATACTTTAAAATTCTAAAATTCTAAATCACAGTAGATCACTTCCAAACCCCCCCTCTATTAAAAGATTAATGGCACCATTTGAATTATACTGATAATAACTAAATATCAGTGTCAGAAAAATATTCCCATGTGATAGATATAATAATCATATATATTCTTACCTAATGTATAGGCACCTAAAACTGAAGCACATTTGTGGGTATATTTGGCCATGTCATAGTTAAAGACCTACAGCCAAATTATATTTGTGAAATTTGAGCATTTACACAAAAGGACAACAGCTTTCTGATCTGTCAAGGCAGATCCTAGGCTTAAGTAACGGAAGACTACTTAACTCACATCAAGACTTTCCTACACCAGTTTTATTTAAAACACAAATAGTTATTTCTCTTTCTGTAATGGCAAATGATTCAGATAATGCTGAACATGAATCATTGACTAATACAAGGGATTTAAATATGAAACAAAATTATTTTTTAAAAAAGCAAAAGAATCAAGGTTATATACAAAAGGGACCTGGAATTAGCAAGCTGATTCCAAAATGAAATGAGTAGAAAATCTGTGGTGAAACCACAACATTCCATCCCTGCTTTGGAGAAGGGCTATCATACAACACTCAGTCAGCTGAAGATGGATCAGTAGAAAGGTGTCTCTCTATAAATTTCAAGCCAGTTTTGCTTGTGCAGAATCATCCAGATCTTTCCAAGACTGAAAGTAATCCTGTGGCTTTCTTCTTTTTCCACATTTCCAACAAGGCTACATGAAGTTCAACTCTTGATGAGCTGCTTACAACAGCAGTTCCTTAGGAGCCAACATGACAGGTGGGTCAGATTTCCCTATGAGAAACAAAACTGGCCACCTACAGCAAAGTATCAAAATGGGCAAGTCCTTCTTTCCTCTTCTTTCTGATTATTGTACAATGTGTCTCCAATTCAAGATTATTATCCCCATCAATCATACTTGTTCTTTCACAAGTCTAAACCCTTGAGGTGATATGAAGGAGACCAACACCAAGAAAAGAAAATTCAATTCTGAAATGAAAAAAAATGATCGTAATGGAAGGTATACAATACACCCCCAGAGCATCTCAATATCCCTGCTACAGTACAATTCAATGTACTGCTACGGTCCATAGATAAATATCGGCAACTTGAATGAGTTCATTTTTGTCCCCTCAGGTGGTTAAAGGGCACCAAATAAATACTGAAAAGAGTTAGAAATAAAAAGTTAACCAATTTTTGTCCTTGTGTAATTCAATGCCAGTAGGAAGCAAGTGCTGAAGAAGGGACAACTTTCATACTAAAAAAGAATTCCTCTAATTATGTCACCTCTTATAGAGAATCCAGGGAATCCCAGAAATAGAAAATTAGTTTCAGGGGACCCCTGAGGCACTTTAAAGCCTTAAAAAATTAAAAAATTACAGTAATAATAAATTAGCTATTGCTCTTCAGAGGCTTACAGAGCAGCAGAAGCATCAAAATCAGGTCCAAAAATTATGTCCAGATTACCAGCTTGCTGAGCTGCTTAGCCCTCTCTAAAGCTCAGTTGAATCTCTAAATACATTTATAAAGACGTACAGTTTAACACAGATTAAGTAGATTTTTTGTTTAGTGGTAGCATGAAATTTGGTCCTTAATGGTAGCAGCTGTCTTCATCCTTTCAAACTCAGGTAATATTAAGTACATTAAGACGATACAGAAAGGAAATAATACAACAAAGGGGGGAAATAAGCCACAAATGACAAACACCTCAAGGAGTCACTAAGTTCTCTTGCACCGTTTCGTTTGGATCTCCCTCTCGGTCTCTTTTTGTGGAGAGAAAGGTAAAACAAAACTTTATCTCAAAGATGCTAAACAATGGCATCAAATGGACAAAAATGGTTATCAGAGGTCTTTTAAAAATCTGACCCCAAAGAACACAGGACACATACAGATAATTCAGAGGTATACTTCTGATTTGGGGCAAATTCTAGACTAAAGAAATTATCACCTTGGGTAAATGTTATAATAGATGAAACTAAGTCCAGTTTTTTGGTGGTTTTTTTTTTTGTTTGTTTGTTTTGTTTGTTTGTTTTTAAGTGTGTTCACTACCACCTTCAACTGTCAATCATTTCGGATAGCTCAAGCAGAAGGTCATCTTCATCCTTCCCAGGATCCAGGTCGATCTCAGCTTCTAATTTGCCTCCAGAAATCTCCCATATTAGTTTCTCAAAATCATCCTCCACAGAGAGCGGGGGCTTTCCTGTTGAGGCAGAGCTGAGTCGGCGAGTTTTTGTGGCCGTTTGGGATGAGGAAGGGCCAGATACTTCTGGGGATGAGGGATTTGAAAAGGACTGGGTTGGAGGCATTATAAGACTGTAAGGAGAAAAATAAAAAAAGATTAGAAAGCTGTCCCTTTTCAATGGTTGACAGAATCACCTAGTTTCAGGAACACAAAGGGTTAGCCAAGAGTTGTTTCTTAGGACACAAAAAATTATCTAATTTGGGACCAACCATCTTCATAATTTATTTTTTTTTTTTTTTTTTTTTTTTTTTTCCTTTAAAGATTTTATTTATTTATTCATTTATCCCCCCCCTGCTGCCTGCGCTCGCCGGGTCAGCCAACCACGCCATGCGGGCGGGCCTGCCCCCACCAGGAGGCCCCGGGAACCGAACCCGGGGCCTCCCATATGGTAAACGGGAGCCCCACTGATTGAGCCACAGCCGCTTCCCTATCTTCATAATTTAAAGCAGAATTCAATACATGTTTTAAATAATACAGGAAAATATAAACAGTATCACCCTAGGAGAACAGTAATTCTGAATCCCTTATTTTCTTGCTATTAATTCAAAGTTCAGAAGATTTATTTACATGTGCCTAAATTATAAGTGTTCAAAGTAATTTAACAGTATTATCCTCTAGAGTGCATAAATAATAACTGTAGTCTAAAGTAGAGTTAAAAAGAATTGCAAGGTATTACCTGTCCCTAGGTTTTTCTGTCTCAGGCACAGTGACTGATTTGTCCTCAGAGAGGAGTGGGACAACAGCCTGCAAAAGTAAGAGGAGGGACAATTCAGTAAGAGAGCCAGGCTTTTTTATTTGACTGTATTCATTTTCTTTTGCTGCCTTCTTAGAATCATAGCTATCTTTAGCTTGGAAATCGAAGAATCAATAACCCAAGGTCAAGTGTTCAAATAAGCAAAACAAATACTTTGCCACCTAAACATTAGCTTAAAAGAAAAACTAAAAAACCCACCTGCCACTCCACAAATGTCTAATGTAAACATAAAATAAACAACCTAAACAACTGAAATACTTAGGAAATGGCAGTAAGTATTATACATAGATATACAGAGTTAGAGAGCAAATACAGTTAATTTTCCCTGCTTTCCTCCTACATAAAATAAAGTACTATGAAGTTGGATTCACTTCTTACCACAGCTACTTTTTTGGCTGGGGTTTCTTGAAGGACACTGCTAGAACTGAGTGGCTTCACGGCTGCAATGACAGCAGGGTGGACCTCTGCTGCTTTGCGTTTGGGAGCCAGTTTGGAGGATGAAATAACTTTAACCACAGATGGCTTCACATTCACTTTGGGTTTCGCTACAAAGGGCAGAAAATATCTGATTAAAAGTTAGAATAATCTCTTTTACATTGAGAATGATTCAGAATAAAATACCAAAAATTCTTTCATATTAGATATACTACAAATAATTTTTTAAAAAAGTTTTGAAAATTATCCACAGGCAATCTATACTACACATGGCCATAATGTAAATACATACTCAAATGATCCTTTTCACTGGCTCTTAAATTCTCCACTGTTCTTCTATTTCTGGTGTTTTTATTCTTCAAAACCAGAAGCAATACCCACAGAAAGTTTTATTTTATTTTTTTTAAAGATTTTATTTATTTATTCATTTATCGCCCCCTTACTGCTTGTGCTCGCTGGGTCAGCCAACCACGCCGTGCGGGCGGGCCTGCCCTCACCAGGAGGCCCCGGGAACCGAACCCGGGGCCTCCCACATGGCAAACGGGAGTCCCACTGATTGAGCCACAGCCGCTTCCCCAGAAAGTTTTAGATAGGGCTTTTTTTTTTTTGAGGTACTGGGGCCTGGGGTTGAACCAGGGACCTCATATGTGGGAAGCTGGTGCTCAACCACTTGAGCCACACCCACTTTCCAAGATAAGGTTTTTTAAACAATTTTAAATTGAGAAAGGAATTCATCTACTTTTGTCTTTTCAAATATTAGTTTCCAGCTGTCTGACTGTAAAAAATGCTGTTTCCAGGGAGTTATAAAGTTTTGGTAATTGTGAAGTCCTAAAGCAAGACACACTGTAAGAAACACTCACCTTTACCCCTTTTTTCCAAGGGTTGTGCTGCACATTTCACATTCAATATTGAATCCCCAATCCCTGAGGTTTCTACCTCCACCTTCTGGGATGACTTTGTTGGTAGCCGTTTTGTTAGGTGCCGAGGGATGCCTGGCACAGGTTTCTCCACCACTTCAGTATTACAAGAGGCTACATCTCCCTGAAGGGGTGTAAAAACTGATTTTTCCTTCTGTGGAGCTCCCCTCTCCTGCTGTTTCTGCATGTGCTTCTCTCTCATGGTCTCACATCTCTTGACTTGAATTTTAGTGATGTCAACTGCTGTGGTCTCATCTGAAGCCTGCAGATAAATTTAAATGATACAATCAGGTATTCCTAACAACCTATATGATGAGCATTATTTACTAGGCACCAGGCTAACATCTAAGTCGATCACAATTTGACATAATAATCCAGAAGCCAAGTGAAAAGCTATTTGATATTAAAGAGACAATGCCAAACTAAAGATGAAAGATCAGAATTAAAGATGTGTGGAACAATAAAAACCAACAGCTTTTACAGGCTACACAATCATGACCCGTAAGTCAAATATTAATGTCCCCTAAATAATCAGACTTGAACAAAGATTTATGTACTAAGATGTTCATTATCCTACTAATTGTAATTGTGTAAGATAAAATCTAAATGTTCAGAAAATAGATTATATGATGGTATGTCTGGTTGAGGAATTATGAGGTTTTCCCATTCTTTTCCAAAGTAAAAATTTACAAGTTTTGTATGATGAGCAATATTACTCTCAAAGGCAGGAAAAAACTTAATTTAAAAAAATATTGGACTTCCGGGAAGATGGCGGACTAGTAAGACACGGGAATCTCTTCTCCAGAAAAATAGCTAGAGGACAAGCTGAAATAGCCCCGAAAAAGATCTTCTAGGGTTTAGGACAGCAGGTGAAGGCTGCACACCACCCAGAGGAGAGAGGGACAGAAGAGGGAAATCGCAACTACAGAACTGTGAGTTGCAAGTAGCAGCTTCTGCTGTTGCAGGCACCCTCCCCCACACTCTTCAGAATTCTTGGGCCCCTGGGCCTGCTACCACAGACAAAGGGGACTTCAGGGATCTGCCACCCCATGAAAGGGGAGAGAGAGGGACACAGCCTTAGGCTGACTCAGGTTCTGACCTGAAATTTGGGCAGCAAAACCCCGCGGACCCTTCCACACGGCGGTTTGCCCTGGGAGCCTAGAAAGGACTGGAGAAATCCGACCCTCGCAACCACCCTCTCTTCTAGCCTGGACAAATTGTTGAGGACACCATGGGAGAGGGGAGAAAGAGTCTGGGGCTGACCCTGCTTTGGACTCCCAGGTTTGGTCTGCCCTGTCCCGAGAGCCCTTCCAGGCTGGGTGGGGCTGCGCCATTGTTTGCCTTGGAGCCTGCAAGGGGCTAAAGATATACAAACCTCCCAATCTCCTCCTCTACTAACAGGGACTGGTTGTTGAGGATTCAGAAGGGAGTGGAAATATTTCCTAGCTGGGAAAAGGGAGGCGCTATGAGAGTCTGGAGAACTGTCTCAGAAAGTTTGAATCACAGGGCTCCTAGCCCCCAGACAGGAAGCTCTATCACATTGATCTGGTCTGTGTCACAACAATTACGCTCCAACCAAGCACTGAATTGAGAGCTGCCAACAAGCGCCATCTCCTGGCAGACCAATGAAGTGCATATAAGAAAAATAATAAGTAAGAGAGGCTTTTCCTGGCCTCTATAGCCTCCCTGCCCAAGGCCCTAGGAAACGACTCTACAACCAATTACTGGGTCCAGGGCCCAGTTTTGAGCAACCAGCAGAACAATCCTAACAATCAAGGTTGAGCCAAAAATCAAAGAGTGGTGGTAACTCACAGCCTCCTGCCACTAAAACCCCATAAAAGAGAAAGAGATATAGCATCTAAGTAAAATACAAACTAACCAGATGCCTAAGCACCAGCAAAAAATTACAGGCCATACTAAGAAAATAGAAGACATGGCTCAAGAAAAAGGAATACAGCAAAGTCCCAGAAGAGATGCAGAATTTTAGAGAACTAATCAGTGAGATGGGCAGAAATTTCCAAAATCAAATTAATGAGATGAAAGAGAATATAGTTAAAGAGATCAATGACATCAAGAAGTCATTGCGCGAACGTAAAGAAGAATTTGAAATCATGAACAGAAAAGTAATGGAGTTCATGGGAATGAAAGACACAATAGGTGAAGTCAAAAATACATTTGAAGGGAGGCGGCTGTGGCTCAATCAGTAGGGCTCCCGTTTGCCATATGGGAGGCCCCGGGTTCGGTTCCCGGGTCCTCCTGGTGAGGGCAAGCCCACCCGCAGGGCGTGGTTGGCTGGCCCAGAGAGCACAGGCAGCAGGGGGGGATGGATGAATAAATAAATAAAATCTTTAAAAAAAAAAAAAAATACATTTGAAGCATACAAGAGCAGACTTGAAATGACAGAAGAAAGAATAAGTGATACTGAAGATAGAGCAGCTAAAATTGAAGAGAGAAAAGAACAGAGAGAGAAAAGAATGGAAAAATTGAGCACGGGCTCAGAGAGTTGAATGACAACACAAAACGCAAGAACATACATGTTATGGGAGTTCCAGAAGGAGAAGAGAAAGGAAAAGGGGCAGAAAGAGTATTTGAGGAAATAATAGCTGAAAATTTCCCAACTCTCACGAAAGAAATGAACTTACATGTCCAAGAAGCACACCGTACCACAATAAGAATAAATCCAAATAGACCTACGGCAAGACACATATTATTCAGAATGTCAAATGTAAAAGATAAAGAGAAAATTCTCAGAGCAGCAAGAGAAGCAAACGATCACGTACAAAGGACGTCCAGTAAGACTTTGTACACATTTCTCTTCAGAAACCATGGAGACGAGAAGACAGTGGTATGATATAATTAGGAAACTGAAAGAGAAAAATTGCCAGCCGAGAATTCTTTATACACCAAAACTGTCCTTCAAATATGAAGGTGAATATAAAGTATTCACAAACAAACAGAAACTAAGAGAGTTTGCAAAAAAGAATCCACCTTTGCAGGAAATATTAAAGGAAGCCTTAGAACCTGAAAGAAAAAGACAGGAGAGAGAGCCTTGGAGGAGAGTATAGAAGAAAGAAAAGCAGAAAGGATAACCAAAAGAGTAAAAAGAAAGACAAAAATAAGATGACATATGAAAACCAAAGAATAAAATGGAGGAAATAAATAGTGCATTTTCAGTAATATCATTGAATGTGAATGGATTAAATTCCCCAATCAAAAGATACAGGCTGACAGAATGGATAAAAAAAACATGAGCCATCCATATGCTGCTTATAAGAAACTCACCTCAGACACAAGGATACAAGCCGGCTTAAAGTAAAAGGTTGGAAAAAGATACTCCATGCGAATAGTAAACAGAAAAGAGCAGGGGTAGCTATACTAATATCAGACAAAACAGACTTCAAATGCAAAAAAGTGATAAGAGATGTGGAAGGCCATTATATATTAATAAAAGGGACGATCCTCCAGGAAGATATAACAGTCATAAATATCTACGCACCTAACCAGGTTGCCCCAAAATATATGAGACAAACTCTGGCAAAACTGAAGGGAGAAATAGACATTTCTACAATAATTGTCAGAGACTTCAACACCCCTCTCACATCATTAGATAGAACAACTAGACAGAAGATCAACAAGGAAACAGAGAACTTGAAAAATATGATAAACAAGTTAGATCTAACAGACATATACAGAACACTGCATCCAAACTCAGCGGGTTATACATTCTTCTCAAGTGCCCACGGATCTTTCTCCAGGATAGACCACATGTTAGGTCACAATACAGCTCTCAATAAATATAAAAAAATTGAAATTATACAAAGCACCTTCTCAGATCATAATGGAATGAAACTAGAAATCAATAACAGCCAGGAAAAAAGGAAATTTGCAAATGTGTGGAGACTGAACAACACGCTCCTAAATATTCAGTAAGCCAAAGAAGAAATTGCAAGTGAAATCAGTAAATATATTGAGACAAATGAAAATGAGAACACAACATATCAAAACTTATGGGATACAGCAAAGGCAGTCTTGAGAGAGAATTTTATAGCTCTAAATGCCTATATTAAGAAACAAGAAAGAGCTAAACTCAAAGATTTAACTGAACAACTTGAGAAACTAGAAAAAGAACAGCAAACCAATCCCAAAGCAAAAAGAAGGAAAGAAATAATAAAGATTAGTGCGGAAATAAATGAAAATGAGAACAAAAAAGCAATAGAGAAAATCAACAAAACCAAAAGCTGGTTCTTTGAGAAGATCAATAAAATTGACAAACCCCTCGCTAGACTAACAAAGAAAAAAAGGGAGAAGATGCAAATAAATACAATCAGAAATGAAAGGGGGGAAATTACAAATGACCTCACAGAAAGAAAAAGAATCATAAGAGGGTATTATGAGAAACTATATGCCAACAAACTAGACAACCTGGATGAAATGGACAAATTTCTAGAAACTCATAACCAACCTACACTGACACAACAAGAAATACAAGAACTTAACAAACCAATCACAATTAAGGAGATTGAATCCGTCATCAAAAATCTCCCAGCAAAGAAAAGTCCAGGACCAGACGGCTTCTGAAGTGAGTTCTACCAAGCATTTCTAAAAGAATTAACACCAATCCTGTTTAAACTCTTCCAAAAAATCGAAGAGGAGGGAAAATTACCCAACACATTTTATGAAGCCAACATCACCCTAATACCAAAGCCAGATAAAGATTCCACAAGAAAAGAAAATTACAGACCAATCTCTCTCATGAACATAGATGCAAAAATTCTCAACAAAATACTTGCAAATCGAATCCAACAGCATATCAAAAGACTTATACATCACGACCAAGTGGGATTTATTCCTGGTATGCAAGGCTGGTTCAACATAAGAAAATCAATGTAATACACCACATTAACAAATTGAAGGGAAAAAAAAACACATGATCATCTCAATAGATGCAGAAAAGGCATTCGACAAAATCCAACATCCTTTTTTGATAAAAATACTTCAAAAGATAGGAATAAAAGGAAAATTCCTCAATATGATAAAAGGCATATATGGAAAACCCACAGCCAACATCATACTCAATGGGGAAAGGTTGAAAGCTTTCCCCCTAAGATCAGGAACAAGACAAGGATGCTCACTGTCACCATTGTTATTCAACATTGTACTAGAAGTTCTAGCTAGGGCAATTAGACAAGACAAAAAAATTAAAGGCGTCCAAATAGGAAAAGAGGACATGATCCTGTATTTAGAAAAAAAAATTTTTTTTTTTTTTTAGATTTTTTATTTATTTATTCATCTATCCCCCCTTGCTGCTTGTGCTCGCTGGGCCAGCCAATCACGCCCTGCGGGCGGGCCCGCCCCCACCAGGAGGCCCCGGGAACCGAACCCGGGGCCCCCCACATGGCAAACGGGAGCCCCACTGATCGAGCCACAGCCGCCTCCCATAGAAAATCTTGAAGTATCCACAACAAAGCTACTTGAACTAATAAATGAGTTCAGCAAAGTGGCAGGATACAAGATCAACACGCAAAAATCAGTAATGTTTTTGTACACTAGTACTGAACAACCTAAGGAGAAAATCAGGAGGAAAATTCCATTTTCAATAGCAACAAAAAGACTCAAATACCTAGGAGTTAATTTAACCAAAGAAGTACAGGATCTATATGCAGAAAACTACAAAACAATGCTAAAAGAAATTTAAAAAGACCTAAACAAATGGAAAGACATTCCGTGTTCATGGACTAGAAGAATAAATATCGTGAAGATGTAGATCTTGCCCAAACTGATTTATAGAATCAATGCAATACCAATCAAAATCCCAACAGCTTACTTTACAGAATTAGAGAAGGCAATTACCAAATTCATCTGGAAGGGTAAGTGCACCCGAATAGACAAAAGCATTCTAAAAAAGAAGAGCAATGTGGGAGGAATTTCACTGCCTGACCTTGAAACATATTACAAAGCTACAGTGGTTAAAACAGCATGGTACTGGCATATAGACATATCAATCAGTGGAATAGAATTCAGAATCCAGAAATGAACCCTCACCTACACAGTCAACTGGTTTTTGACAAACCTACCAAGCCCACGCTGATGGGAAAAAACAGTCTCTTCAACAAATGGTGTTGGGAGAACTGGATATCGATAACCAAAAGAATGAAAGAGGACCCCTATCTCACCCTCTATACAAGAATCAACTCAAAATGGATCAAAGATCTAAATATAAAAGCCAGGACCATAAAACTACTAGAAGAAAATGTAGGGAAACATCTTCAAGACCTTGTAGTAGGTGGTGGTTTCTTGGACCTCACACCCAAAGCACGTGCAACAAAAAGAAAATTAGATAAATGGGACCTCCTCAAAATTCAACACTTTTGCACCTCACAGGACTTTGTCAGCAGGGTGAAAAGGCAGCCAACTCAATGGGAAAAAATATTTGGAAATCACATATCTGATAAGGGTTTAATATCCAGGATATATAAAGAGATGTTACAACTCAACAATAAAAAGACAAATGACCCAATTAAAAAATGGACCAAAGACTTGAATAGACATTTCTCCAAAGAAGAAATACAAATGGCAAAAAAACACATGAAGAAATGCTCAACATCACTCATGATTAGGGAAATGCAAATCAAAACTACAATGAGATATCATTTCACACCTATCAGAATGGCCACTATTAAAAAGACCGAGAACTACAAGTGTTGGAGAGGATGTGGAGAGATAGGAACACTTCTTCACTGTTGGTGGGAATGCAGTATGGTACAACCTCTATGGAGGACTGTTTGGCAGTTCCTAAAGAAGTTGAATATAGACTTTCCATGTGACCCTGCAATACTACTACTGGGTATATACCCAGAAGAACTGAGAGCAGTGACACGAACAGACATTTGCACACCGATGTTCATAGCCACATTATTCACCATTGCCAAAAGTTGGAAAAACCCAGGTGTCCATCAACAGATGAATGGATAAACAAACTGTGGTCTATTCACACGATGGAATATTATGCAGTTGTTAAGAAGAAATGAAGTCATGTATGGCAACATGGATGAACCTGGAGGACATTATGTTGAGTGAAGCAAGCCAGACACAAAAGGACAAATACTGTATGAATGCATTACTATGAAACAAATATATTGTGTAATATAGTTTGAATCACAAAAAAAAAAAACAAAACAAAAAACAAAACAAAAAAATTTACATGTATCCATTACATTTAATTGAG
Source organism: Tolypeutes matacus (assembly GCA_026826555.1). NCBI lineage: Eukaryota > Metazoa > Chordata > Mammalia > Cingulata > Chlamyphoridae > Tolypeutes > Tolypeutes matacus. Next base: position 45,878,851 of record JAKSZT010054304.1, on the reverse strand, counting down.
AAATGTATATATTTATTCATCTGTGTTTACTTTTTAGTTTTTAATTGCTTGTTTTCAATTATTAAATGTACAAAATAAAGTTAAAAAACAAACAAAAAAAAGAGACACGGGGAGGAAAAACATGAGACACAACAAAGCAGGGAGAGGAGGTGGCTCAAGCAATTAGGCACCTCCCTCCCATATGAGAGGTCCCGAATTCAGCTCCCAGTGCTTCATAAAGAAACAAGGAAGATGAACAGAACCCGCAAAGTGAAAAAACAAGGGGGTGGGGAGAAATAAATTAAAAAAATATTAAGGGGAGTGGGTATAGCTCAGTGGTTGAGCACCTGTTTCAAGGCCCCAGGTTCACTCCCCGGTACCTCCTAAAAAAAAAAAATAAAAACCATCAATTAAAAACAACTTTATAAGGGCAGGGAACAATGATATAATAGAAGTACAGAAAATATATCACTGAAGTGTTGAACAGAAATTTATTATGAGTGAAAACTAAGCAGCATATTTTACCATCCATGTAGCCCTTGCTTGCCATGCGAAAAACTTTATAACATGGTCGTAAATTAACTTACCTCTTTAGCCTCTGTTGAAGTAACAATGCTCTGAGAAACAATTTCACTTCCCTCCTGAAGTTTCTTCTCTTCTTTTATACCTATATTCACAGTAAACATATAGTTGGTTATTTCATTTAGACTGCAACTGCATGATGCCTGAAATTAAAACTTTTCATAATGCATATAACATAGGACAAATCAAATTGCAGATAAAACCAACAGTCTAATAGTCTAATAGTTTTCTTCAAGTCTCAAAATGCACACTACTGGTATACAGGGTCTAAAGAATGCTGCTGTAAAGGAAACAAATTGACCTCATTTAATCCAGTGTTTTTCAAAGTTATTTGAATGAAGAAAAATTCTCATAGAACTCCCATGAATATCCTGTGGAACAATGGCCTTGGGAATATCATCTGGGGACATGGCACTACAGTCCAAGCTCTTTTGTTACCTGTTCTTTTGGTGATGCGTAGCAGCCGCCTTGTCCCTGGGGTGGCCTCAAGTTGAGGCTGGGAGTTGGTGCTGCTCTCAGAGTTCTGCTGCACCCTCAGTGCTTTCTCCAACTTAATTTCCTCCAGCGTTTTGATATGCACCTCTTGCATAGGCTTTGTTCTACTTACAGGCTCCTCTAACTGTCCTTTGCTGACAACTATGGGTGGCAAAACCACTGTGTTTTTAATGTCACTATCAGTTTTTAACTTGATGCAAGTTACATCCTTTCTGTTTTTTTGTCTTTCTGCTTCCTGCTGTCGATGTTTCTTTTCAGCCAGGACCTCAGAGAAGGTTTTGATTCGGATACTAGAGGAGCTTCTTGTTCCTGAGGTGGAATCATCAGCTTTTGAAGATCCTTCCGTCTTAAGTTTGGCTTGCAATTCTCCACGTTTTTGACTGGCTCTTTCAAGAAGAATTTCTTCAAGTGTCTTCACGTGGATCTCACCAACTTTAGTAACTCTCTCTGTTTTCATGGAGAAAAATATATGTCATTGTACTTGGAGTATATCGCTTATTGACCTGTGATTCCTCTACTCTTGAATTAGAACAAAGTCCAATAGAGAGGTAGCATTTAGACAGGCAATGACAATGATCAAAAGTACTACATTAATTTCAATCTCAATTTTACCTTATTGCATGTTTCAGGTAGTGACCCTCAAGAAAAACTTTTAAAAAGCAAAAACTGCTGATACGTATTTCTATTCAGAGGCTTATTCTTGAGGCACCTGAAAGTCAATACTAGTTGGAGACTTTCATCATTATAAATCGCACCATTAAAAATAATTCTTGGGAAGCGGCTGTGGCTCAATCGGTGGGGGGGATGGGTGAATAAATAAATAAAATCTTTAAAAAAATAATTCTTTTGCTCACTCATATAAACATATCCAGGACACTATGCTAGAAATAAAATAGCAAGCAAAAACAATCTCAGCCCATATGTAATTTACACTCTAACAAAAACCAACAATTAAACAAGCAATAACTTAAGTATGGTAATGAAACTACTTTCATAAAAAAAGTATAATGCTATAGGACAACAGAGCAAGAATTCCAACCTTTATCTAGGAATGGATTAAAAGAAGCTTGCAGAGCTAATGGTATTTAAATGAAGAAAAGGAGATAAAACTGCTAACAAGATAGAAGAAAAATAGGAAAGGCCCAAAGAGGGTTATGTCATGAAACCTACTGAGGAGCTATTTTTTTTTTTTTTTTTTTACCAGGAGGTCCCGGGGATTGAACCCAGGTCCCTCCATATGGGAGACAGATGCCCAACCATTTGAGCCACATCCATTCCCCCTGAGGAGCTATTTTTAATGACACATCTGTTTAAACCAAAAAGCAAATTTCACACTTTTTTTTTTTTTTAAAGATTTTATTTATTTATTCATTTAACACCCCCTTGCTGCCTGTGCTCGCCTGGTCAGCCAACCACGCCGTGTGGGTGGGCTTGCCTTCACCAGGAGGCCCCGGGAACCGAACCCAGGGCCTCCCATATGGTAAACGGGAGCCCTACTGATTGAGCCACAGCCGCTTCCCCAAATTTCACACTTGATCAGTGTAGCAGTTTGGTTTTATTTATGAATTCCAAAAATAGATATTGGAGTATGTTTGTGAACTGGTCTGTTCCTCTGGGTATATTAGTTTGGATTGGATTTAAGAGGTTTCACTTTTACTTGATTAAATAATGATTACGGCTTTGACTGGGCCACACGGAGAGTGATGAGCCTTATGCCAGCCTACAGCTGAGACTGGAAGAGGCTGGAACCACAGAGCCTTGGGAGGAGAAGGAAGACTGAACCCAGCAGACATCGCCTGCCATCTTGCATCATGACAACAGACTCTGGGTGAGAAAGTGCCTCTTATGGTACCTTGAGATGGACACTTTAAGGCCTTGTGACTGTAAGCTTCTACCCCAAATAAATACCCTTTATAAAAACCAATCGATTTCTGGTATTTTGCATCAGCACCTCTTTGCCTAATACAATTAGATAAAGCACAAGAAAAAAAATTACAGATCATTATCCCTTATGAATATAAATGCAAAAATCCTCAACAAGATACTGGCAAACAGAATTTAATATAGTAAGAAATACTGAAACAAAAAAATAATTAAAAAAAAAAACAAAGAAAAGAATTTAATATAGTAAAAGGGTTATACCCCATGACCAAGTAGGATTTACCCCAAGGAATGCAAGCATGGTTCAACGTAATAAAACCAATCAATGTAATATACCACAATAATAGAATGAAGAGGGAAAACCATGCAATCAAAAAAAAAAAAGGATGCAGAAAAGGCATCTGACAAAATCCAGCATCCTTGCATGACAACATCACTCAGAAAACTAGAAATAGAAGGTAACTTTCTCAACATGATAAAGGACATTTATGAAAAATCCACAGCAAACATCATACTCAATAGTAAAATCAGGAACAAGACAAGGATGCCCACTGTCACCAATGCTATTCAATACCGTCCTAGAAGTTCTAGCCAGAGCAATTAGGCAAGAGAAAGAAAGAAAAGGCACACATATTCGAAAGGAAGAAGTAAAACTCTCTCTCTTCACAGATGACATGACTATATACACAAAAATCCCAAAGAATCCACAAGAAAGCTAATAGAACTACTGAACGATTTCAGCAAAGTTGTAGGGTACAAGATTGACACACAATAAAAACCACTGTGTTTTTATATACCAGTAATGACTACTCTAAAAAGGAAATTAAGAATCAATTCCATGTTCCTGATGACCAGACCCGTAGATAACCGTCTCTCTCTGTATGTTTGAGCCTAATAATGGGTGTTTATTTAGTTTTGTAAAAAACTGCAATTTTTTCTCAAAGCAGATGTACCTTTTTAATTCCTACCAGCATTGTGTGAGGGTTCTGGTTCCTTCACATCCTGGGCAACACTTGATATGTTCAGTCTTCTTAATTGTTAGCTACTGGAGTTGTGTTGTGATTTTAATTTGCAATTTCTTAAAGACTAATGGTTTTGTGCACCTTTTTTATGTGCTTATTTGACATCAATGCATTGTCTTTTTGTTAAAATGTTTGAAAATTTTACCTATAATTTTGTCATTTTTTTTAGTTCTGTGAGCTCTCACCATATTTTGGATATAAGTCATTTAACAGATATGATTTTCAAAACTTAAAAAAAAAAAAAAAAAATCAATTCCATTTATAATAGTATTTGAAAGAACAAATTACTCAGGAATAAATTTCACCAAGGTGAAAAACTTATACAATGAAAACTAAAAATTATTGCTGAAAGAATTACAAGACCTAAATAAGGGGAGTAGACATAGCTCAAGTGGTTGAGCATCTGCTTCCTGTGTACAAGATCCTGGGTCCAATCCCAGGTACCTCCTTAAAAAATAATGACCTAAATAAATGGAAACATGCTATGTACATGGATTAAAAGACTTAAAATTGTTAAGATGTCAATACTACCTGAAGTGATCTACAGAATTAATGCAAACTCAATCAAATTTCCAGTAGCTGTTTTTGTAGAAATGGAGAAGCCAATCCTCAAATTCAAATGGAATTGGCAAGAGGCCCTTTTGAACAAAGATGGAGGAACAACACTTCCTAAAATTTACTACAAAAAACTACAGTAAGTAAAACTGTGTTTGGTACTGGAGTAAGGATAGAAATATAAACCATCTGAATAGAATTCAGAGTCTAGAAATAAACCCACACATCTATGGCAGTTGATTTCTGACAAAGGCCCCAAGTCCATTCAATGGGGAAAGAATAGTCTCTTCAATAAATGGTGCTGGGACAAACTGGAAATCCACATGCAAAAGAATGAATGTGGACCCCTACCTTTTACCATATACAAAAATAAACTCAAAATTGATCAATGATCTAAATATAAAACCTCATAATGCAAATATTCTCATTCTGATTTTGTGATAATCAGGGTAAGATAAACATTCGCTATATTAGAAACCAGGCATGTGTCGCTAGACTTAGTTTTACTCCCTAGGTCTGGTTTTAAGAATGCTGGTGATAAACTAAGCCTGATTTGTTATATGAGCATCCTGTATGGGAAAAGACTGTAACTTTGGGTATCTTTGGTCAACTTTAAAAGATATAGCAGCGGGACAGATGTGGCTCAGGTGGTTGGGCGTCTGTCTCCCATATGGAGGGACCTGGATTCGATCCCCGGGACTTCCCAGTAAAAGTAAAAAAAAAGAAAAATATAGAATGCGTGTGGGCCACCAGGTCCCATGTGCGGGTGCGCCGCCAGGCCCCGTGCGCGGGTGCGCCCCAGGCCCCACAAGCCACGCAGCATGATGATGACAAAACAGGAGAGTGACACAAGGGAGAGCCAAGACAAGATGCACAGAAAAACCAGGAACTAAGGTGGCGCAGGCGGTAGGATGCCTCTCTCTCACATCGGAGGTTCCGAGGATCGAATCCCAGTGAGGACAGGAGGAGAAGGATGAGAAGTGAGGGCAGGAAACGGACAGTTGCCCAGCGAATGGACACAGAAACAGCAAAAACTTGGGGGGGGGGTGTAAAAATGGATAAAAGTAAATAAATAAATCCTTTGAAAAAATGTACAGGGGAGGAAGGTAAGGACTACAGTTAGTAGTAATACTTTGACAATGCTCTTTCATGATTTGTTAACAAATGTTTCACAACAATGCAGGGTGTTTGTGTGGGGGGGGTGATGTGTGGGAGCCCTGCATGATGTTAGGCATGTTTGTTTTGTAAGTTCACGATGTTTACTGATCACTTATAGTTTATGTATGTTCATGTATGAATGATATACTTCAATAAATTGTTTAAAAAAAAAAAAACACCTCATAAAATGAAATTCTTAGGAAAAAACATAGGGATCTTGTATTCGGCAATGGATTCTTATACATTACACCAAAAGCATGAACAAAAGAAAGAAACAGATAAAGTGGGCCTCATCAAAATCAAAAGCTTTTGTGCAAAGACATTATTAAGAAAGTGAAGAGACAACCTACAGAATGGAAGAAAATATTTGGAAACCATATATCTGATAAAGGTTTAATATCTAGAATATATAAAGAACCCCTACTGCTCAACAAGACCAAAAAATAAAAAATAAAAAAATAAAAAATAAGCCAAGGACTTGAATAGACATTTCCCCAAAAAAGATATGCAATTGGCTAATAAGTACATGAAAAGAAGCTCAACATCATTAGCCATTAGAGAAATGCAAATCAAAACAACAATGAGATACCACTTCATACCCACTAGAATAGCTATTATTTAAAAAACAAACAGGGGGCGGATGTCTGCTATATGGAGGGACCTGGGTTCTATCCCCAGGACCTCCCAGTAAAATTAAAAATAAAAATAATAATAATAACAATAATAATAATAAAAAAAACAAGCAAACAAAAAAACCATATGTTGGAGAGGATGTGGAGAAATAGGAACCTTCATGCACTATGGGTGGGAATGTAACAAGATGCAGCCACTGTGGATTACCATATGACCCAGCAATCTCACTTCTAAGTATACTTCCAAAATAATTGAGAACAGGGACTTGAACAGACATTTGTGCACCAATGTTCATTGCAGCATTATTGATAATAACCAAAAAGGTGAACATCAACAAATGAATCAATAACCCAAGTGCCAGGTATAAAAGTACAAGTATCATATGATTTCCTTTATATGAAATACTTAGAACATGTAAATTCATAGAGACAGAAAGCAGAATTGTGGTTACCGGGGTGGGGGGAGGATTAGAGAGTTACTGTTTAATGGGTACAAAGTTTCTGTTTGGGATGATGAAAATGTTTTGGAAATAGTGGTAAAAGTTACACATTATCAATGTACTTAATGTCACTGAATTGTACACTTAATGGTCAAAATGATTTTTTTGTTATGTATATTTTACAATAAAAAAAATTTTTTTTTTTTAATTCTCACTTGTCATATATGGCCATCTCATCACTGAAGAGCTAGGAAAATAAATAATGAAGTGATGTAAAATAAACAACAAGAATCTGGTGAAATTCCTCACACATATATAATCAATAAATCTTTTTCTTAAAAAAAAATTAAAAAACCCAAAAAAATAGCTTTCACAACTTCAAACACACAAGTTCTATCTCACTTTCTGAATCTTTGAATATGCTGTGGGAATATTCCCTACTGGTTTCATTTCTCTTGCTCCCTGGCTAGTTTTATCAGGACTCAGCTTATAACCTGACACCCTCAAATCTAGTTTGTTTTTCTGATCAAAGCACGAATCACACAGTCATATAATGGCCCATATCTCCAATCACACTAGATGCTTCATTTATTTGGTTACATGCACTATTTTAGTAAAGCACATATTACACAGGAAGCACTTACTTACTGAACCATTTCCTTAGTTTTCTTTAAAATTAAAATTACAAATGCCTCCATTTCAAGATGGCAGAATAATCTCAAAATTACCACTCAAAGAAAATAGTGTAAATGGTGACATGGAGACCCTTTTTCCCCTACCCTACAAAATTTCACTGCAATGATAGAGAAGATATTAAAAACAGAACAAACCCACAATAGCCATGGAAAACAAAGATGCCAGTGGGAGAGCCTAAATCTTGAGGAATTTCTGAGAGACAAAGCAGATGTATGAATTTACAGAAAAATGGAAAAACAGGTAGGATTGTAGGGATGAGCACTGTTCTTACCAACACAGCCATAGGAAAATGCCAAAATTGGGCCAACTAGTATGAAAAACAATAGCGGGCTCTGGGATAACCATTAGGGTAGAATTTTAAGGATTGCCTATAACAATTGGCTGGTTATAACCCTTTTCTGAGAAACTCCTGAAAAAGAGGAGAGTTTGGGAAGGGAGGACATTACGAGAGGCTAGAGAGAAGTACAGTATGAAAATTCTAGACTTTCGCAAATGCCAAACAGAAAAAGAGAAAGGGGGGGGGGCGGGGAAGTAAACAGCAAAGCTAGAAAAGGAAAAAATTAGTTCCACTCCAAAAGTAAAGAAAGCCTTTCTTACTGTGGCACTTGTATGAGTCCTCAGCTTTCCTGCCTGTAACCACACAAGCTGCCTTTTAGTATACCCTCACTACTTAGATCTCCCAGTCAGGAGAGAGGGCTACTTAGTAAAAACCACAGAGGAAACCAAGATCAGGTACTTAAAGCTATGGAAAAACAACATTTAAAATGAACCATGATAAACAGAAACGATTAAGAAGCCAAAATAACACATACACACGTATAATAAAAAACTTAAAAAAAAAAAATTTTGAATTACAAACTCCAGAGCAGCCAAATCAGGTTATGAAAAAGGAGAAATCAGAAAACAAAAGAAGTACTCAGAAAATAAAAACACAGGTATTAAAATACATCTGGTTGAAGAACTGAATAATATAGCAGGCAAGGCTGGCCCGAAACCAGCCATCTACAAGAGGGTCAGCACACTACATACAGACTGTGGGCCAAATCTTGCTGCCACCTAGTTTTGTAAATAAAGCCTTACTGGAATGCAGCCATGCTCATTCAATTACACTGAGTAGTGGCAGACTGTGTACTGTAAAGCCTAAAACATTTACTATCTGGCTCTTTACAGAAAAAGTTTGCCAACCCAATTTAGACACTAAAGCCATGGAAAGCTCACAGAAAGCAAGGCAAAAAAAAAAAAAAAAAAAAAAAAAAAGAAAGAAAGCAATGGAAAGAATGAAGGTAAGGTCAAGGGGCATGTAGAACATATGTCCAAAAGTTCTACCATCTGTCTAAAAAGAATTCCATAAAGAGAAAACAAACAGAAAAGTTGGGAGGACCCAAAGAAATTAGTGTTCTAGAACTAAAGAAGACAGAAGACAAGGCCTTAGATCCAACGGGCCTACTGAACACTGGGTAAAATGAATTTAAAAAGATGCAGGTTTCGAGAAGCGGCTGTGGCTCAATCAGTGGGGCTCCCGTTTACCATATGGGAGGCTCCGGGTTCGGTTCCCGGGGCCTCCTGGTGGGGGCAGGCCCGCCCGCACGGCGTGGTTGGCTGACCCGGTGAGCACAAGCAGCAAGGGGGGGATAAATGAATAAATAAATAAAATCTTTAAAAAAAATAAAAATAAAAAAAATAAAAAGATGCAGGTTTAGATCCACCACAGTGACGTTGTAGCATACCAGGGAGAAACAGAGAAAATCCTAAAAAGTTTCTGGAGGATAAATTCAGGTTGCCTACAAAAGGTGGTCTGACATCAGACTCCCTTTTATAATGATAATGTAATCTTTTTTTTTTTTTTTTTTAAGATTTTATTTATTTATCCATTCATCCCCCGCCTGCCGCCTATGCTCGCCGGGTCAGCCAACCACGCCATGCGGGCGGGCCCGCCCCCACCAGGAGACCCCGGGAACCGAACCCGGGGCCCCCCACATGGCAAACGGGAGCCCCACTGATTGAGCCACAGCCGCCTCCCGATAATGCAATCTTAATACCTGACTAGATAAGGATAAGATAGTAAGTGAACAGTTTAACATCATTTATAAATATGGATATAAAAATAAATCTTAAGCATCAAACAGAATCCAGCAATGTATAAAAAAGCTGAATGATTGAGTAGATGGATGTTCCTTTTATTATTTTTTAAATTGTGCATACATATACTTAAGTAGTTATATGTTATAATTTAAAGTTTAAAATTTTCAATACAAGAATATATATAAGAAAATTATTATCACCTAAAATCTCAATACCCAGATAAAAACAATGTTAATATTCTGGCATATATTTTTGCAGTGTTTTTTCCTAGGTATGTATTTATAACTTTATAAAGCTTGAATCATCTCATGCATATGGATATTTTTCCTGAAAGTTTCTATATAAGAAAATAACATCATTCAAAAAAAAAAAAAAAAAGAAAGAAAGAAAAGATTCCTCTGTTGCTCTAGGTCAAAAGTGATATATGGGGGGAAACGGATGTGGCTCAAGAGGTTCGGCATCCGTCTACCATATGGAGAGACCGGGGTTCGATCCCCGGTACCTCACGGTTAAAATAAAAAAAAAAAAAAAAAAAAAAAGTGATATATGGGGAAGCAGATGTGGTTCAACCAGTTGGGCACCAGCCTACCACATGGGAGGTCCAGGGTTTAGTTCCCGGTGCCTCCTGGAGAAGGCGTGCAAACAATGAGCAGACAGACAAGAGAACCATCTAGGGGAGGGGCAGGATAAATAAAGAAAAATAAGACTAAATAAATAAATAAATCTTAAAAAAAAAAAAAAAAAAAAGTGATATATGCTCTTTTGTAACCTTTCTTCACTTGGTATATGAGCATTTTCCCATGTCATTTTTTTCAGAACATGGTTTTAATGAGAGCAATTATTTTAGCACATAACTACCATAAATTTAATCCAATTCCCTTTTGTTGGATATTTAGGATGTTTCCAATTCTCCACAATTAATGCTGTAATGAACATCAAGTGCAAAAAGGAAATTTTTACCAGTGAGTAATCCATTACTCAAAAAAACAAACAAGCCCACAAAAAATACAAGCCATAACCTAACTACACTATGTAAACTGAAGAAAAAGCAAAGATTTTTATGGGAAGGAAAAAATATCAGAACCTGGTCTTAGGATTTACCTACCTGCTGTCTCCTCAGTGTTTGGATCACTGGACATGCCTAATCGCTCCTTCAGAGACTTAGAAACTTGAACTGTAAAAAGAAAGAATTTTAAAAACCAAAAGTTGGACTGAGACTTTTTATAAATCAATTATCTTTTTGAAAGTTCTCAAATTAGGCTTATTCTTTTCTATTGCAAATTTTTTTTTTAAAAAAAGATCTTCTCAAGATCTTAAATGCTTCTTTTCTGCAGATCTGTGTGGATCACAGATTCCCTAGAGTATTTTGGAAAGCTAAAAAAATAAATCATCTTTCTTGAAATCTGAAAAGCAAAAACCACTGTTTGGATCCATGGAAATTTTATTACTGTACAACTTTCTAAATTCTTACTGGCATCAAATTTTTTCCCCCTTAAATCTCTTGGAAACATGCTCTTTAGTTATATGGATATCAATCAATGTGATAGATACACAAGGAGGAAAGGAAGCAGGGGGAAGGGAATTTGGCTGCAAAGTTGAAAGTAACTTTTGGTTTTTCTAAGAATTTGAAAGAAAGTCCCAAAACAAGAACACCTAACTCATCATAGCCTCTTGGGCTAGAAGAAAAGTGGAAAGAAGTTATCTAATTTCTTATATTCAAGAAAAATTAAAACTAAATGAGAAGGGAAAAAACCCAACCCTTGATTCCTTTCTCTCCCTCAACTATAAATCATTCTAACTCCCAAATATCTCTTGATTAGTCCACATATTTCCAGACCTACTCCTATGCCACTAACTCATCTTGTCTGAATTATTTTATCAGCTTCTTAACTCATATCCTGGCCAGCAATCTTGTCCTCATCTAATCTTTCACCATATTGCAGGTAGGGCAATGGTTCTAAAATGCGTATCTAACATGACTTAAAAGGGTCTAAAGGATTTAGTCTCTTCTTCCCTCTACAACTGATCCCAATTCTTGACCCCAATTCTATGTTTCAACCATACTCAGTTCCTTGAGCACATCATGCTTTCTTATCTTTGGCCTTTGCACGTTGTTCTCAATGCCTGGAACACAGTCCCTGGCCATCAAACTCCACCTGGCTATTTCCTAACCCACGTTTCAGGTTTAAGCTTCAACATCATCTCCTCTGGGAAACTTTCCCTAAGAGATGGCAAGATTAGGTACTCTTCCTATGTGTTCCCATAGCACTGTGTACGTCTATGACAGAATTTATCGCTATTAAAATTATACCTATCAATTGTTACACTAAAAGCTCCTGAGGAGTATGGTATTTGTTTAGTGGGATATAGCTAGACTTGATCAGAGTTAGCACTCAAATGTTTACTGAAGGAATAATAAAACAGATACTAGAAGATAATTTAATTTATCTGAACAAAAGAATGACAGATCATAGCTGTTAACATTACATTAAACAAGTGTTATGATGTGCACACACACACCACGTATTAGAAAAAAGTTACCTTTCTTTGGTGTTTTGTCAGTGTTGGTTTCTGAAGTTTCAACTTTCTTCCCTAGCCTCTGTGCAAGGCTACGCTTTAATGGAGGATCACTGTCACCACCTACAAATGGGTAATATAGTTTAAGAGTTCACTCAATCTTCAGCAAGGCCCAGAAATACAAGCAGAAACAGACAATGTAAAATAATTCTGTAAATTTTCTGTATTTATATGGTGTCTGCATTAACTAACTCCCTTGGAACTCAATATTAGAAAAGGAATAAAAATGTCCCAGAAGAGTAAGGTAGAGGACAAAAGATTAGAATGTACAAATCAGCATTTACCAAATGATCAACTGAAAGTAAGACTGAAGGACCATAAGCCCTGGTTAAAGTTGAGTTCAAAGTTCAGAAAAAAGTTTCACATTACTCTATAGTTATTGATGGAGCCAAGACTCAAATCCAAGTTTCCTGACCCCTGGTTTATTGTATTACACTGTTTGATACAAGTTGTGTAAATGTCACAGATTTTTAAAAACTGTTTTTCAGCTTGCTTGACAGAAGATATATTCATTTGCAGGGTCAGATTGTAACCTTGAAAGACTGCGCACTTGGTTTTCCCTCTCCCCTCATTATTTTTTAAGATTTATTTATTTACTTTTTTATCCATTTTTAACCCCCCCCCCCCCATTTTTGCTGTTTTTGTGTCCATTTGCTGGGCAATTCTCTGTGTCTGTTTCCTGCCCTCTCCTCTCATCCTTCTCTTCCTGTCTTCACTGGGATTTGATCCCGGGAACCTCCAATGTGGGAGAGAGGCATCCTAGCGCCTGCGCCACATTAGTTCCTGGTTTCTCAGTGTGTTTCATCTTGGCTCTTCCTTTTGTCACTCTCCTGTTACATTATCACCTTGCTGCATGGCTTGGCAGAGCCTGACAGAGCATCCGCACAAGGGGCCAGATGACTCACCCGCTCGCAGGGCCTGGCGCCCCACGTGCCTTCTATATTTTTATTTTTACTGGGAGGTCCCGGGGATTGAACCCATATGGGAGACGGACACCCAACCATTTGAGCCACATCCGCCCCCCTCATTTATAATTTAAAAATGAAACCAAAATTCACAAAGTTTAGATGTATCTAGATCTCAAAATAGCTTATTTCTGTATTATTTATTGATTTGTTTTACTTAAACTTTCTAGATCAGTTTTATCAAAAGTTGGAAGTCTCAATTTTTTTTGGATCCCCGGTAAGGCTTGTGCTCTAAATACATGCTTAGATAATCAAACTCTGTTTTAAAAACTAGAACTGATGAAAGATCAAGTAAGGCTGTTTCTTAAACTAAAGATAGGAAAGATTTCTAAAGATTGCCTCCTTTCTGTCTCTTCTAAGCTCTCTTTTCGGAAATGACCATATAACCTATAATAAGTTCATCTGAATATAACCTTGAGCAAGTCATTTAAACCTGAGTCTGAGATCAATGCAGAAAACATTTACTGGCCATTAAGTGCCAGGGATTTTGCTTCAGTTTCCTCATGACTGTTGAGAATGAAATGAAAATTTACATAAAGCAATTTGATAAACAGCAAATCCACAGTAAATGTTATATTTACTTTACTTATAGGCATAGTTTAATCATTAAAAGTTTTTTATAAGTACTTTTTATTACTAAGATCAATAACTCCATAACAGTATCAAAGATTCATTCACATTTTCTGACAGTCTAAAAACCTGAAATGTCGGTTTGGAACAGTTTTAAAGATCAAGCAGTAGGGAAGCGGCTGTGGCTCAATCAGTAGGGCTCCCGTTTACCATATGGGAGGCCCCGGGTTTGGTTCCGGGGGCCTCCTGGTGAAGGCCAGCCCGCCCGCATGGTGTGGTTAGCTGACCCAGCGAGCACAAGCAGCAAGGGGGAGATAAATGAATAAATAAATAAAATCTTTAAAAAAAAAAAAAAAAGATCAAGCAGTAAAATTACTCTCAAAGACAACAAAAATAAAGATAAGTCTCATATTTGCACGTACACTTTAAAAGAGAATGAAGAAACCTCTGAAGTCAGACAAGATTTTCAAAATAATCTTTTGTTAACAGACACAATATATATATTTTATATATAGTATATATATATATATATAAAAATTCAGTAAATAGATGGCAAAGTACTTCCCTAAATATAAAATAGCACAATATATCCAAAGACCCAAATTATGTTTTAACTGGATTCTTTCTTCCCTCTAAAAAACTCAAACTTCAGTTTATCCAAAGAAACTGAAGTATTCTTTTTTAAACCTATTACCTTCTAAAAAGTTGGCCATAATCTAATTAGATTACAATAATTTAACTTCTGTAACTTTAATAAAAGGTGTAATGCACACATTAAAAAAAAAAAAAGTTTAATAAGTGTTTTCAATCAAGAACACAAAATAAATATATGCTAATATTACAAGACATTAAATAAATTAGAGAGACAGAAACAGAATAGCAGCTATGTACTGCAGGGAAAGGATAGAGAGATTGAGAAGTGATTAAGTAGATTTTTTTGGGTCTGTTTATTATTATTATTGGAGTAATGAAAATGCTCTAAAATTGATTGAAGTGATGAATGCACAACTCTGATTATGCTAAGAATATGTATCGATAAAATTGATTTTTAAAAGATGCATGAGGGTTCCAATTTCTCCACATCCTTTCCAACTCTTACATTCTGTTTTTGTTTGTTTTCTGTTTTTAAAATACCCAAGCTAGTGCATTTGAAGCGTTAGTTTGTTATTTTGATTTGCCTCATGGCCATTGATGCGGAGCATCTTTTCATATGCTTGTTGGCCATTTGTGTGTCTTGTTTGGAGGAGTGTCTGTTCAAGTCCCTTGCCCATTTTTAATGGGGTTGTTTGTCTTTATGTTGTTGAGTTGTAGGTGTTCTTTGTATATTCTGGATATTAAACCATGATCAGATGTTTAAAAAAAAAAAAAAGAAAACCAAGATGTTAATAAAAGGGTGGTATTTGGGCAAAAATACACCGAAAGCAAACTATGGATTGTAGTGAATAGTAATATAAATATTTTTTCATCAACTGTAAAAAAATAAAAGAGAATTACGCTAAGTGAAAGAAACCAAACACAAAGTACTGCATACTGACTCCATATATACAAAATGTAAATATACATAAATTTATAGAGATGGAATTAGATTAATGGACATGTATGGCAGGGGAAGGATAAAGGGATTCAGAGGTGACTGCTAAAGGATAGCGAGTTTTTCTTTTTGGAGTAATGAAAATGCTTTAATATTGATTGTAGTGATAAATGCACAATTCCGTGCTTATACGAAAAGCCAATGAATGCACATTCTAGATTGTATATGTGACTATGTCTCAATAAAATTGCTTTTTTAAAAAAAGAAAGATACAGAGGGACTGGCAAACCAACCAATGTTGACAATGGATTTGCATTAAAAAAGTGTTGGAGAAGTGATCATATTCATGCACAAACAAGCAACAACAACAAAAAAAGATATGCACAAAACTTAACTCACCTACTGAAAATTTTCGTTTCCCCAATCTCTCAGTGAGACTCAATCTAACCAAGGGTTCTTCTCCTGAAAAGGAAAAAGAATTTCTCCACATTAGCACATATTTCTGTATTCAGTAACAACTAATAAGAAAAAAAAAGTTCTGATATTAATACAAAACCAACCAAAAAGTCTCTTGAAAATCAGATCTCAATCTTAAGGATGTAAGACTATCACATTTAAGGAAAAAAAAAATGTTTAACTATTAAACAGCCAAATAAATGCACAGCCTAAAGGGAAGTAACAGCACAGTCCTAATTATTTACAGCAGCCAAGTATAAGATGACAGTTGTGTTCTAACCAACTGTAGCTGTTGGGCAATTTCATGTAATTATAAATTCCAAAAATATAATTGGATCATGCTTGTAAACTGATCTGTTAATCTGGGCATGATTAAGTTATGATTAGGGCATTGACTGGGCCATGTCAGTAGGGCATTGAGCCCCACCCCTTGATGGGTGGGGAATCAAATATAAAAGGCAAGGCAAGAACAGAGTTGAAGCAGTTTTTGAGAAGCAGTTTTGATGTTGGAGTTTGATGTTGGAGAGAAGGCCCCAGGAGAAGAGAAGTGAACCGTTCGCCTTATAGTCTACAGCTGACCTTGTGGAGGAACCAGAGGAGCTAAGCCCGGAGAGAAACGCAGCCCCAGGAACACAAAAGCCTGAACCCTGGCAAACATCGGCAGCTGTCTTGCTCCAACACGTGGCAATGAACTTTGGTGAGAAGAAACTTAAAGCTTTATGGCCTGGTATCTGTGGACTTCTACCCCAAATAAATACCCTTTATAAAGACCAACCCATTTTTGGTATTTCACATTAGCACCCGTTTAGCTGACAAATACACCAACTGATTATAAAGTCCAAGCTATAACTTTGCTTGTGCACTGTAATATGTTAAAGGAAAGCCTACTCTATACTCCAATGCTAATCTACTATATAACTTTCCTTGATCAGCCCAGGAAGAAGTAAGGTCTCTTTCTTCTAATTCTTTGTTGTTTGACTGGCAAAATCATTCAGATGAATCTGCATACTACAATTATTTGTGTCACTTTCCTTACTAGATTAGGTTTAAAACTATTGAAGGGGGGGAAATTTTGTATTTTTCTATAACTCAGAGGGTTTACTACAGTTCTTCACCCACAATTGGAAGTCAATTAATTTGTTGAATGGATACAAATAGACAATAAATGTGAAAATTAACATACATTAAATGCAAGGGCTGCTTGAATAAGAATTTTAATCTTTAAAATAGTAAAGAGTCAAATGCACTGGCATTTCATTTCGTTCTTGTATCTGATCAACATGCTAAAATGTCCAACTGTAAATCCATCAAAGGTAGAAATCACAGGGATCTTTTTTGCCCAATTATATAAAGGTAGTAGTCTGACAACTCTTAAGACCTACCTTGTTTGCTGGACAAAGTTACTGTCCTCACCACAGTCCGGACATTCTCTTTTTCAGGACCCGGAATGGGCTCGGGTTGGAGCAAAAGGCTGGAAACTCCAGAAGAACCTTCTAAATAAAGCAAGTCAAAAAACAGCATATACTTTATGGAAAATAGCAAAGCTAACATAAGACAAGAAATTTTGTTTTTGTGTCCAGTAAAGTCTATATTATAGACTGTCCAATGACTACAAGCCAAGCAGTCTATCTATATTTGTTTGCCTATAGTGAAATGGGGTGGTGGGGGCAGGGAGGGGAGGTAATCCCTATTTCTTATCATCTCTAGGCATACTGTGAAAATAAAATATACCAACTGTTAAATACTGTAAATTAACCCCAGAAGTACACTTGGTGTCAGATGTGTCAAGTCAACCTTTTCTATCTGGATTTAATCACCTGCAGAACGTAATGCCACTTACCCTACAGAAATAGCTATAGCAAGAGGGTTCTTAGAATCTACCATTGTTTCTCTCTAAATTCATTTCACACTACACCTATAATTTTTAGGGTTGGAAATACAAATTAACCAGACCAGAGGAAAATTCTTGCAGCCCTTGGGGAAGAACGCTTCTACTATAAAATGAAGTTTTCCCCCTCTTAATATTGTTCTTATATCTGTTCTTCAGAGTTCTATTTCTCAAGATAAACAGGTCCTTTCAGATACTTTATTATATGCGCCTAGCTCTGAAGACTTAGGGACTGAACACACAGCTGCAATGAATTCTAAAAGCAACCATGATTTCAAGTCTGTGTCTTACTTCACACAAGCCACAGAAGTCAAAATCTATTTGTTTATTTTGGTTGTTGCTTCCAGAAGTGTACTTATTATCCTTCTCGAGCAATATGCAACCATTCATGTCAAAAAACCTGATGACTTACCACCTTGCTTCTTGGATTTTTCCTTCATTTTCTTTGATTTGATTTCCTCAAGAGTTTTTATTCCAAAATTCAAACATTCACCTGAGAAACCCAAATTGAAATCACATGAGGATGTAGTACCTTTTCACCTGTGCATTTTATCTGGACCTAATATTTAAATTTTTCTGAATAAGATAAAGTGTGTGTGTGTATTGGGGAGAAGCATATGGGAAGGGAAGAGGGAGGTGATGATGGTGGACTAAATTCCAAAGGTAGTTAAAATAATTTGGACATATTCATATAGCGTGTAAGATTTATTAGCAGGGCAAGCACCAATAGCCTCCTCTTACCTTGCTTTAAACTGACCCCCGGTTTCCGGGCAGAAGCCACTCTTAATCCATTATGAAGTTCGGGAGTTGGTTGCAAGGTAGGTGTTTTGGTTTCATCACCTTCCTCAGAAAATTGATCTAAATATCAACATTTAAAGCAAATTTACAATAAAAAACAGGCTCAAAGCTTTAATCCTGATTCTGTTCAATTCATTAAATGACCTTGACCTTCAAGAAAGAGCTAAAACTTACCATCATCATCTTCATCATCATCTGCAGCATTGATTACAACTGGTGGATGTGTGGGGCTAGGAACATTTTCTGAACTTTCTACTTTCATAACACTCCGCAGCTGCGGGGAGGGATTAGACTGGACAGACAATTTGTTCTGTTGAACTGGGAGCTGGCTGCTAGCCTTCACTTCCTCTTCTGGTGACTCAGGCACAGTGGGCAACACAGCTAAACATACAAAATCAGTAGTAAATTAAAAATAGATAGTACAAGCCTAATTCATTAAAATCCCGTCTTTCTAAAATTATTATTATTGGAATAATGAAAATGCTCTAATAATGACTGACGTGATGAATGCACAACTATGTGATTATACCAAATACCATTGATTCTACACTTTGGATGAATTGTATGCTTTATAAATAAAATATATCAATAAAATTGATTTTTTTTTAAAATTCCCTATCCATCTATGATAAGTTAGGTGTATTTTCCTTATGAGCACTTATGTCTTTTTACCTAATTTTCCCAACTAGATTCTAAACTCCCAGAGGGGGAAATATGCCTTTTAGCTAATAACTCTTCCCTATACATGAACACATTCAAAACACTGTTGAGAGAATGACAGGACGCTAGGTGCCTGGTAACTGTTGGCAGATTCTAGATGTTTAAATTAATATTTTAAGTCCTAGGCTTTTTGTTCAGCAAAGTAGTAGCTTTTAAGAGACAGTAGATAAAAGACTTGTCAACAACAACAACAACAAAAAGAGATAGTAGATAACACATTTGAAGATTTCACTTTTAAATGGCTAATAATTCTACAAGGAAATTCTTTCAAGGGAGCTTCAGAAATAATTTAATGTTACAGGATCAGGCCATCCTCCTCTCTTTACCCCATTAGCATTTATTTGCAACTTGCATCACAAAAAAATACTAGTTTTTCGTAGAGTGCAAGTCCTATTTTAGATTATGGCCAAGAGCAGGGCTGGGAAACCTTTTTATTTAAAGAGCCATATATTAAATATTTTAGGCTTTGCAGGGCATAAGGTCTCTGTCTCAAGTATTCAAACTCTTCAGCTGTAGCACAAAATTGGCTATAGAAAATATGTAAACAAATGAGCGAGAAAACAGGCAAAGGACCAGATTTCCTGATCCTTGGCCTAGAGAATCAAGTTTCTTTTGAAAACCTCTATAAGTCAGATAAGAAAATGGGAAATGAAATACACTATAATAATTTAAGCTGTAATGCCAAGAAACATTTGTGAGGCAGCATGGTCTTTAGCAAAATAAAGTTTTAATCACGGTTCTGCCTTTTATTGCTTGTATGACCATGTACCATTCATTTAACCTTTTTTTTTTTTTTTTCCTTTTCAAAGATTTTATTTATTTATTCATTTATCCCCCCCCTGCTGCCCGTGCTCGCTGGGTCAGCCAACCACGCCATGCGGGCGGGCCTGCCCTCAGCAGGAGGCCCCGGGAACCGAACCCGGGGCCTCCCACATGGCAAACGGGAGCCCTACTGATTGAGCCACAGCCGCCTCCATTCATTTAACCTTAATAAAGTTCAGTTCCCTTATCTGAAAAATGGAAATAATACCACTTTGTCATTAGACTGAAAGAAGGCAATGCATATAAAGTACTCTGTAGAATGCACATAGTAAGCATTCATTAAATAGCAATTATTCTTTTAAAATTAAAAATGGATCTTACTTTTGCTTGGAGGTAGGAAAAGGCCATCAACATAACGTCCTCTGTTGTGATGGAAAGCACAATTTAGCTTTTGACATCCCATTGGCTGATTTTCCCAATAACAAGGAATCTCACTGCGTTTTTTCTGTAGGAAGGAAAAACACATTTTTAAAAAAATGAAGTGAGACCTGTATTATTTTGGTAAATATGTTTTTAGACAAAGTTTGTATCAGGGTTCAGAAACCTGAGACATGTGAGATGATTCTGAGCATGAAGAGGAGGGCTGCTGAAAATGGTATACAGGTAACACACAAAGATGGTATCCATCCTTCTCAAATGAAGTTTGGTATCAAATCAAACACGATTGTTATAGATTTCAAAAGTATATGAAAAATATATGAAGCAAAGAATGAGAAGAAACTCAAAATGGTACACTACAAAAAATCAAATATATATGAACCTAGACAGTAATGGAAGACCTGATGATCAAAAAGGCACAAGACTTACAAAGACAAAATAGTAAAATGGCAGAAGAAAGTATTGCATTATAAAGAGTAAATTTAACTGTAAATAGATTAAACTCTCCAGTCAAAAGGCAGAAACTGACGAAATGGATAAAAACACATGACCCAACTATGTGCTGTCTACAGAAACTCATCTTAAATTCAAAGACATAAGCACGTTGAAAGTTTAAGGATGGAAAAAAATATAACATCCAAGTAGTGACCTAAAGAAAGATGGGATAGCTATACTTATATAAAATAAAATAGACTTTAAGTCAAAAATTTTATGAAGGACAAAGAAGCCCTTATATATTGATAAAATTCAACAAGAACATATAATTATAAATATATATGCACCTAATGGCAGAGCCCAAATATATACAGCAAATATTGACAGATTTGAAGGAAGAACAGACCATTTACATTAATAGTAGGAGACTTCGATACACCACTTTGAAAAATGGATAGAACATCTAAACAGAAGATCAACAAAACGGATGTGGTTCAAGTGACTGGGCTCCTGTCTACCATATAGGAGGTCCAGGGTTTGATTTCCGGGAACTCCTGGTAAAAGGCAAGCTGGCCTGTGCAGTGAGCTGGCCCACATGGAGTGCTGGCCCGTGCAGGAGTGCTGGCCCACCCGGAGAGCTGGCGCAGCAAGATGATGCAACAAAAAGAGACATAGAGGAAAGACAATGAGAGACACAGCAGACCATGGAGCTGAGGTAGTGCAAGAGATTAAGCTCCTCTCTCTCACTCTGGAAGGCCCCAGGATAAGTTCTCAGTGCTGCCTCAAGAGAAGAGAAGCAGACAGAGAAAAACACACAGAGAGCAGATAGCGAGCACAAAACTACGGGGGGTGGGAGGTGGGGGGTGAGGTGGGGTGGGTGATAAATAAATCTTTAAAAAAAGATGATCAATAAGGAAAAAGAAGACTTGAACCAAATAGATATATAATTGACCTAAACCAACAACAGCAGAATACTTTTCTTTTTTAGTGTGCATGGGTCATTCTCCGGGATATACTATATGTTAGGTCACAAAGCAAGTCTCAGTAAATTGAAAAATATTGAAATCATAAAATGCATCTTCTGTAATCACAATGGAATGAAGCTAGAAATCAACAACAGAGGGAGGACTGGAAAGTTCATAAATATGTGGATATTCCACAGCACAGTTATAAAAAGCAATGGGTAAAAAAAAAAAAATCACAAGGG
This sequence comes from Tolypeutes matacus, assembly GCA_026826555.1. Taxonomy (NCBI): domain Eukaryota; kingdom Metazoa; phylum Chordata; class Mammalia; order Cingulata; family Chlamyphoridae; genus Tolypeutes; species Tolypeutes matacus. The sequence continues at coordinate 45,856,982 of JAKSZT010054304.1, read as the reverse complement.
AAATTAGGAAATACCTTGAGGTGAATGAAAACAAAAACAAAAAGCATGCAGCAAAGGCAGTGCTGAAAGGGAAATTTATAGCTCTAAATGCTTACGTTAAAAAAGAAGGGACTTGTGAATATTCTCACTGACCTGATTTTGTAATCATCGGGGTAGGCTGAACATTCGCTCTATTAGAAACCATGCATGTGTCCTCAGACCTAATTTTTTCTCCCTAAGTGTGGTTTTTAGAATGCTGGTGATAAACTAAGCCTGATTTATTATATGACCATGCTGTATGGGAAAAAACTGTAACTTTGGGCATCTTTGGTCAACTTTAAGAGATATAACAGGGGGACAGATGTGGCTCAGGTGGTTGGGCGTCCATCTCCCATATGGAGGGACCTGGGTTCAATCCCCGGGACCTCCGGGTAAAAATTAAAAAAAAAAAGAAAAATATAGAAGGCACGTTGGGCTGCCAGGGCCCGCCAAGTCACGCAGCAAGATGATGACGTGGCAGGAGAGTGACACAAGGGAGAGCCAAGATGAGACGCACTGAAAAACCAGGAACTGGGGTGGTGCAGGTGGTAGGATGCCTCTCTCCCACATTGGAGATTCCAAGGATCGAGTCCCAGTGAAGACAGGAGGAGAGAGATGAGAGGAGAGGGCAGGAAACAGACACAGAAACAGCAAAAATGGGGTAGGGGCAGTAAAAATGGATAAAAGTAAATAAATAAATAAATCCTTAAAAAATGTATAGGGGAGGAAGATATGGACTATACTTAGTAGTAATACTTTGACGATACTCTTTCATGATTTGTTAACAGATGTTTTACAACAATGCAGGGTGTCTGGGGTGGGGGGGAAGGGGTGATGTGTGGGAGCCCTGTATGATGTTATGCATGTTTGTTTTGTAAGTTCACAATGTTTGCCCAACACTTATAGTTTATGTATATTCATGTATGAATGATATACTTCAATAAATTGTTTAAAAAAAAAAAAGGAACTAAGATCACTTAACCTAATAACTGGAGGATCTAAAAAAAGAAAAGCCAACTAAACCCAGCAAGAAAAGGAAGGAAATAACAAAAATTAGAGTAAAGTATTTAAAATAATTAAAAGAGAATCAACAAAACCAAAAGTTGGTTATTTAAAAGACTAAAAAAAAAAAAAAAAAAAAAGCAATCTAGGCTTTTCCATCAAGTACCTCACAACTCCTCCAATACCCCTTTATCCATTTATAAAACAGTTCCAGCATTTTTAGTAATTGCAACAGACTGTACCCACTCTCCTGGTACCAAATTCTGCATTAGCCTGCCAAAGGGGTCCAATGCAAAGTACCGGAAATCTGTTGGGCTTTTATAGAGGGTATTTATTTGGGGTAAAAACTTACAAGTTACAAGGCCCTAAAGAGTCCAACTCAAGGTTGCTTTCTCACCAAAGTCAGCTGCAACGTGTTGAAGTAAAATGGTCACTGATCTCTGTGACGGTTCAGCCTTCTGCTCTGGACTTCCTTTCTCTCAGCTGCAGGCTGGCATAGGGCTTGTCTCTCAGGGTTTCCTCTCTCTCCTGGAATAGGGCCCATTTCTTTCTGGGCTTTCTATATGAGTCTCAGCTGTTTTGTTCTCTTTTCCTGGGACCCCATTAAAAAATGACAGCGCTCTCTCTTCTGGAGTGTCTACCTGAGTGAGTGTCCAATTTATATTGGCTCAGCAAGGGGGTGGGGCCTCAACCTGAGTCACACCTTATTGACATGGTCGAATCAAAGCCCTAATCTTAAATAATAATCAAGGGCCCCTCAAATGAATCCTATATCACCAAAGGGTGTCACACCCAGAAGAATAGATTAGTTTACAAATATAATCTTTCTAGTTTTGGGATTCGCAAAAATAATTTCAAACTGTCACAGATACTATGAACTATACATCAACCAATTATATAACCTAGATCAAAAGGACAAATTCCTAGAAATACACAAAATACCCACAACTGAATCAAGAAAAAAATGGAAGAGAAACAGACCAACAACAAGTAGAGATTGAATCAGTTATCAAAAATCTTCCAACAGGGGAGTGGATGTGGCTCAAGAGGTTGAGCACCTACTTGCCCCATAGGAGGTCCCAGGTTCAGTTCTGAACTTTTTAGGTGCTTCCTAAAAACAAACGAACAAGCAAACAAATAAAACAACCCACTCAGGAGAGCTGATGTGGCTCTGTGGTTGAGTGCTGGCTTCCCACACATGAGATCCAGGGTTCAATCCCCAGTCCCTCACACACACACAAAAAAACTTCCAACAAAGAAAAGCCCAGGACCAGATGGCGTCACTGCTGAATTTTACCAAATATCCCAAGAAGAATTAAAAACAATTCTGCTCAAATCTTCCAAAATATTGAACTTAAGGGAAGACTCCCTAACTCATTCTATGAGGTCAATATTACCCTAATACCACAGCCAGATAAAGATACCACAAGCAAAAAAAATTACAGACCAATATCCCTTATGAACATAAATGCAAAAATTCTCAATAATATACTAGCATGCTGAATCCAACAGCATATTATGGCTCAAGCAGTTGAGAGGTTCTGGGTTTGGTTCCTAGAGCCTCCTGAAAAAAACAAAAACAAACAACAAGCAAAACAAACGAAAAAACCAACTCAGGGAAGCCAATGTGGCTCAGTGGTTGAGCTCCAACATGCCACATATAAGGTCTCGGGTTCAATCCCCGGCCCCTGGTACCTCAAAAAAAAGAAAAGAAAAAAGAAAAAAAGAATTATAAACCATGCTAAAGGGTAGTTCAACATAATAAAATCAATTAATGTAATACATTACTTTAATAGAATGGAGGGGGAAAAAACGACATGATCATCTCAATTGACAAGAAAAAGACATCAGACAAAATCCAGCATCCCTTCTTGATAAAAACAGAAAACGAAAACTAGGAATAGAAGGAAAACTTCAAACATGATAAAGGGTATATATGAAAAACCTACAGCTAACATCATACTAATGGCAATCGACTGAACACTTTCCCCCTAACATCAGGAGCAAGATAAGGATGCTCACTGTCACTGGTGTTATTCAACAAGGTACTGGGAATTTCTACCCACAACAATTAGGCAAGAAAAAGAAATAAAAGTCATTACCATTGAAAAGGATGAAATACAACTCTCCCTATTTATAGATGACATGATCCTACAGACAGAAAATCCTGGAAAATCCACAAAAAAGCTACTAGAGCTAATAAATGAATTCAGCAAAGTGGTGGAATACAAGATCAACTTGCAAAAATCAGTAGTGTTTCTACACAGCAGTAATGAATAAACTGAGGAAGAAATCAAGAAAAAAAAAATTCATTTATAATAGCCACTAAAAGAATCAAATATCAAGGTATAAATTTAACCAAGGATGTAGAAGGACTTATGCACAGAAGACTACAAAACATTGCTAAAAGAAAGAAAAGAGGACCTAAATAAATGGTAGGACATTGCCAGTTCATGGACTGGAAGACTAAATATTGTTACAATGTCAATTCTACCCAGTGATTAAAGATTTAATGCAGGCCCAATCGAAATTCCAACAGCCTTCTTTGTAGAAATGAAAAAGCCAATCATCAAATTTATATGAATATGGCAGGGGAAGCACAGAGAGGTTGAGAGGTGATGAGTTTTTTATTTGATTATTATTATTATTGGAATAATGAAAATGCTCTAATAATGATTGAAGTGATGGATGCACAACCATGTGATATACCAAATACCACTGATTGTATACATTGGATGGATTTATGCTTTATTACTATGTATCAATAAAATTGACTTGTTAAGAAAAAAATATATGGAAGGATAAAGGACCCTAAATAGCCAAAAACATCTTGAAAAAGAACCAAGTTGGAGGACTCACACTTCCTGATTTTAGAACTTTATTACAAAGCCACAGTAATCAAATCGGCGTGGAACTGGCACAGGACAAACATATAGACCAAGGGAAATGAATTGAGAGTTCAGAAAATAAACCCTCATATCTATGGCCAATTGATTTTTTTTTACAACGGTTCCAAGTCTACTCCATGGGGAAAGAATCATCTCTTCAACAAATGGGTGCTAGGAAAATTGGACAACAATATGCAAAATAATGAAGGTGGGCCCCTACCTCAAAATTACACACAAGAATTAACTCAAAATGGACCAAAGATCTAAATATGAGAACCAAAAGAATTAAACTCCTAGAAGAAAGCATAAGGAAGCATCTCAGAACCCTGTGTTAGGCAGTGGTTTCTTAGGTTTTATACCAAAAGCACGAGTAACAAAAAATAGATAAATGTGCCTTCATTAAAATTAAAAACTTTTGTTGGAACCAACAACAGCATCTGTGGCAGTTTGATATTATTTATGAATTCCAAAAATAGATACTGGATTATGTTTGTAAACTACTCTGTTTCTCTGGGTGTATTAGATTGTATTAGATTCAGAAGTTTCACTTTTACTTGATTAAATTTAGCCACTTCAGTAGGAGGTTGAGTCCCCACCCCCTTGGTGGGTGGACACACACACAGAAAAAGGACACGGCAGAGAAGAGAACTTAGTTTTGGATGCTGGAACCCTGGGGAGAAAGCCAAGCCATTCGCCTGATAGTTTGCAGCTGCAGAGACCAGGGCCCTGAGCAGCTGAGGCCGGGAAAGAGACAAGCCCTCCAGTATACAGCTGGGATTGGAAGAACATGGGACCACGGAGCCTTAAGAGGAAGAGGAAGGCTGAAACGTCACAGATAACCACCATCTTGCTTCAACACGTGGCAAATGACTTTGGGTGACGAGTACCTTAAGTTGGACTCTCTAGAGTTTTGTGACTGTAAGCTTCAACCCCAAATAAATACCGTTTATAAAAGCCGACAGGGAAGCGGCTGTGGCTCAATCAGTAGGGCTCCCGTTTACCATATGGGAGGCCCCGGGTTCGGTTCCTGGGGCCTCCTGGTGAAGGCAAGCCCGCCCGCATGGCATGGTTAGCTGACCCAGTGAGCACAAGCAGCAAGGGGGGGGATAAATGAATAAATAAATAAAAATCTTAAAAAAAAAAAAAAAAAAAAAAAAAAGAAAAAAAAAAAAAGCCGACAGATTTCTGGTACTTTGCATCAGCACCCCTTTGGCTGTTAATACAGTATCTTAGAAGAAAAGTGGGTGAAATGGAATCCATTCTTCTTGAGGGCAGTATATTGTATATTCTAGCAGATGTAAAGTGGAAAAGAATCCTTAATACTTCATTGTTCTGAAGACAGAGGGAGTTGGGGCCTTTGGGAAAGTCGAGGAATCTCTATTACTCTGTACCTCTCCGGGCTCCAGCATCAGTACTCCAGCTCAAAGCTCCAACTAACTCCTCTGTTCTGCCATGTAGTTTTTTTTGTGTGTGTTTTTTTTGTTGTTGTTTTTTTTTTAAAGCCTTTTTATTTATTTATTTTTTTTTTTACCGGGAGGTCTCAGGGATCGAACCCGGGTCCCTCCATATGGGAGACGGACACCCAACCATTTGAGCCACATCCATCCCCCTGCCATGTAGTTTTTTTTTTTTTTAAAGATTTTATTTATTTATTCATTTATCCCCTCCTTGCTGTTTGTGCTCGCTGGGTCCTCCAACCACGCCGTGCGGGCGGGCCTGCCTTCACCAGGAGGCCCCGGGAACCGAACCCGGGGCCTCCCATATGGTAAACGGGAGCCCTACTGATTGAGCCACAGCCGCTTCCCACCTGCCATGTAGTTTTATCTCTGACATCCTACTGCTGTGGCCCAAGCAAAGCCCCGATCATAACTTAATCACACCCAGAGGAACAGAGCAGTTTATACATTGTACTAATGTTTATTGTTTATTTTGTGTGAAGAAACTTACAGTATACTGATCACAGGAACAATTTGCCAGTTGCCCTGAGTAATTCTTGTTCATATACTATAATATTGTTATTTAACATTTATCTGGTCTACTCTAGCTCTTTTTTCGTTATTATTGGCATGGAATGCCTTTCTCCAACCTTTAGCTTTCAACCTGGTTGAGTTTTTACATCTGAGGTGGGTCTCTTGTAGAAAACATATAGACAGCTCATATTTTTTATACATTCTATCAGTCTACGTCTTTTGATTGGGGTTGTTCAATCCATTAACATTCAGTGTTATTGCTGTAAAAGCATTACTTACTTCATCCATTTTGTCCTTTGGTTCTCTGTTGTCATATCATTCTATTGTCTGTCTTCTTATCCTTTAGTTTAGTCTTCCTAATAATCTTCATTTATAAACTCTTCTTCAAATCTCTCACCCTTGCTTTTTCCTTTCAGGCTGTAGCACCCCCTTTAGTATCTCTTGTAAATCTGGTCTTTTGGTAACATATTCTATCACTTTTTGTTTGTCTGTGAAGACTTTGAACTCACCCTCATTTTTCAAGGGCAGCTTTGCCAGATACAGAATTCTTGGCTGACAGTTTTTCTCTTTCAGTATCTTAAATACATCATACCCCTTTCTTCTCTTCTCCATGGTTTCTGATGAGAGATCAGCACTTAATCTTATTGAGTTTCCCTTGTATGTGATGCTTTGCTTTTCTCTTGCTGCTTTCAGAATCCTCTCTTTTATCTCTGAATTTGTCATTCTGAATAGTAGGTGTCTCGGGGTCAAACTTGCATCATATTAACCATTGATATGGTTAAACTCACAAAGACTTTGGACTCAACACCACTTTGATGTATTTTGTTACAGAGCAATAAATTAGATCAATTGGTTTTTACAAAGACTTAAGTGGATGCTTCCTCTGCATATACGCATTATTTCCCAATAGTCTCCATTTATTTTTTTGTTGTTAATTCTCAGTGTGAAGTTGGTAGCTGAGATGGGATGGCTGTTGGTTTCACAGCAGTGTGGATGCCTTACACTCATTTTAAAGTTGGCACCCAGAATTTCCTCCCTCTCTATGATATAACATGCAAAACTGAGTGTATAAAGTCAAGATGGATTCTCTGAGAGCCAGGGTGGGTAATATGACTGCCTTTCTGTAAATTAAATGGAGAGTGCAAACACTCTTGGCCTCTAATTTCATTTAATAAAAATAATACAGTGGCTGGAAGAAGCAAAGGAAAACAGCTGGTTGCAGACTGCTACCCTTAGACAGGCCTGCTTACAAGGTTGGCCCTTGGCTGACATCTGGGAACTTAGTTCTGTGAATGTTCCCAGTCAGTTAACTGCTAAAGGTGGTTCATTTTGCCTTGACTGTGCAAACAAGATGGTTTATGCTGAACACCTGCCTTCCTTAAAGAAGCCTGGAATTTTGGTAATTGTTAGAGAGAGGATACATATATGACCAGCCCCAATAAAAATCTTGGGTGACTAGTCTCTAAATGGTTTTGCCTGGGCAGAAACATCACATACATGTTGCCACATTTTCATTGCTAGTAAAAGAGTACATTCTGTGACTCCTCATGGGAAGGAGAAATCATAAGGAAATCTGCATATGGGTCCTTCCAGACTCTGCCTCTTTCTTTTTCCCTCATGGTCCAGCTATGTAGCCTTTCTTCATCACTGCAATAAATCTTCGCCAAGAACGGAACCACATGTTGAATCCCCTGAACTTTTCTAGTGTATCTCTAAATGCAGGGGCAGTCTTAGAGACTCCAACACACCCTCCATAAGAGTTGTGCCAATTTATACTCTGCCACCAATGTTATAACATGAGTTTTCAAATGTTGCATAGTATTCCTTCCCTTGAAATTATTTAGTGACTTCCTTGCTATTTGGAAGATAAGCAGCATTGAATGTAGTAAAGAGAAGAGAAATCTGGAACCAGAGTAGTTATATGACCCCAGACATATAGTCTCTACCTTCTTTCCCCACCTCCAAAACAACTCAGTCCAAAGTCATTGGATGGGGCTAAGGGAGGTAGGCATCCATGCTGGGGAAGGGAGGGAGACGGTGGCCCAGAGCATGGTGTTGGAGTCTAACTGGGATGAGGAGAGTGTCCATGTGATGAAGTGGAAGCCTGGCATAGGATATCAGAACCCGTGAGTGTTAGAAAGGCATCTGCATAGGAGGGTGGCCTGACAGTGTTGGACTTGAACAGGGTGAGCAAGGCTTCTGTGCAGAAAGGCAACCTAATGTAGAGGGAGGAGGGTGTCCCCATGCAGAGGCAGCCTGGAATGGGGCATCAAAAAAAAAAAAAGTGAGGTTTTCCTAAGGTGGGAACCTGGCAAAAAGAGAGTGAGCAAGGTAAGGAGAGCATTCCACATGGGCAGGCTGTCCATCACAAGACATAAGAGCCTGCATGTGTGAAAAGGACATCCATGTTGGTGGTAGGGAGGAGTACAGAGTGGGGTGCTGAGGTCCAAGCATGGGGTCCCCACAGTGGGGCATGGCAGCCTAGCACAGGGTGTTGAAGTCAGCACAAGATGAGAAGGGTGTCCTTGTGGAGGGGCAGCCTCATGTGTGATGTCAGAGGAAGGGACTGTAATGTAATATTAGTTTACATATTAGATGACTGATCAAATAAATAAAAATATCAAGGACAACGGGAATCAAGTTTCTCACTTTTGGGGAACAGAGTTAAAAGTATAACAACAGAGATGCCGGGAAGCGGCTGTGGCTCAATCAGTAGGGCTCCCGTTTACCATATGGGGGGCCCTGGGTTCAGTTCCCGGGGCCTCCTGGTGGGGGCAGGCCCGCCCGCACGGCGTCGTTGGCTGACCCACCGAGCACAAGCAGCAAGGGGGGGATAAATGAATAAATAAATAAAATCTTAAAAAAAAAAAAAACAAAAAACAGAGATGCCTAGAATAAACTCAGTGATAGTCAACTGGAATTAAAGGCACCCATGTGAACTCACAATTTTCAATACATAGACATTTAGTAACAAATAACAATATAAATGTGCACATATATATACATTTATATATTCTCTAACTTTGTCCACTGAGAGGGCCTAGAAGCAGTAACAGAAGCAGCCCAGACCTTGGTTTCTATATGCTGAAACCAGGGCATCTTGGAGAAATGGCTGATTCCGAACCAGATAGGAAAAGGTTGAGCCTGGAAATATTGTTTCCGGAAAGCAAACAGTTGCTCAAAGAATGTTGGAAACATGTCAAAGGACACACATAAAAAACATGCTTGAAGCACTCATAATGACCAAATTTGAGCATAAAAAATTATTAACAGTAACAAATTATAATACTGAATAATACGAAACTATGAGTTCCCACTAATATAAATAAACACGGGAAAAAGATGAAGTTTGAAGAGAAATAAGTTATTTACAGGGTGTCCAAGTACCTCTCCAAAGAATACTTATTAATAACAAAAAGAAAAACTTTAGAGTGAAGAAGTCCAGCAGACACCACCTTAATCAAGTGATCCAAGTTTTCATCACCAGTAATAGGAAAATTAAAAATTGTTTAACACTTGACAGCATGCAAAGAGAAAAATAGCAGTTTTGTGATATTCTTGCCAAAGATACACAAGCTGAATTTAGTCATGAGGATGTATCAAACAGACCCAAATTGAGGGATATTCTACAAAATAACTGGCCTGTAATCACCAAGTGTAAAGCTCAATAAAGGCAAGGAAAGAATAAGCAAAAGTTCCAGACTGAAGGAGATTAAAAGTCATGACAACTAAATGCAACACCTGAATCTGGACTCACTCCTTCTGCTATAAAGGACATTTATTGTGACAACTGGCAAACACCAATGGGAACTGAGGATTAAATGGAAGTAATATATCAATGTTAATTTTCTAATTTTGAGGGTTGTATTGTGGTTATGTAGGAGAATGTCCTTGTTTGTAATAATTATTCATGAAAGTATTCAGAGGTTAAGAGGAAATATATCAGTAATGATTCTTAAAAGGTTCAGAAAAAAATATTTTATAGTATTTACAGTTTTTCTCTAAGTTTGAGATTGTTTCAAAAAAAGAAAAGGAACAAAAATTAAAAATAGAAATATAAATACTCCTCAAATATGCATTTATATGTATAAGCTTTAGATGTATTACCAAACTGTCTTTCAGAAATATTATACCAATTCATGCTCAAAAACATTTAGATATTAAGTGAGCACTATAATAATGACAGAAATTTCACTGGGTCATTTTTTTTTTTATTTTAAGCCACGTTATATTGCATAAAACAAAATGTGATTCCCCCTGCCCATTTTTCACTGGCCCACCATGACAGACTACTTGTTTTATGATAATGAAAATTGAAAACTTACATCAATCTCCATGTGCCGAAATCTGCACACCTGTCGAAAACAGCGCCCTTCTTGCCATAACGTGCAAACAGTTTCATTTCCTAGTGCAGCTTCACAGTGACGGAATGGACAGCTGTCTCCCTATAAATAAAAAGAGAATAAAGAAAAGAATTGTGGCTTCAAAACACATCCCAAGTTAAAATATCCATAGTAAGAGTTTCCTGGAATCTAGACAAGCATAAAGGAGTCAAGAAAAGTTAGTCAAGGTGAAAAACAAATATGAAGATAACAAACTGAGGGCAACAAAGTTATAATTTCTTAAACTCTGTATCTCTTGACAGTACCCTTCATCTGCTCTGACATGAATGACACAAGCTGAGATATGGAAGAAAAAGACAAGGGTAGTATTAAGTACTCCTTAAAAATATATTTTACAGTTTATCTTCAAAACTGTTTCTGTAACTTTAGTTTTTGATGGAAAAATCAGAAAGCAAATTATGCTTCACTACATTCTTTGTACAATGTTGATACCTGAAACATAATACTACTGTTGCTCAAACTGCTTTATTTCTTGGGACCTTGTACATGGGAAGCAGGCGCTCAACCACTGACCTACATCCACTCCACGCAAATGCTATATTTAAGATAGATAAAATTACCAGAGCTTTGCTCAAAACTGGTAATTTAAAACAAAGTATCATTAAGATTTAAGAAAAACATAGGTTTACAAACCAGGTCATAACACAAAACAACAACATACGTGTCATGGGAGTTCCAGAAAGGGAAGAGAAAGGAAAAGGGGCAGAAAGAGTTTTCAAGGAAATAATAGCTGAAAATTTCCCAACTCTCACAAAAGAAATGAACTTACATGTCCAAGAAGCACACCGTACCCCAATGAGAATAAATCCAAATAGACCTACACCAAGACACATACCATTAAGAGTGTCAAATGTAAAAAATAAAGAGAAAATTCTCAGAGCAGCAAGAGAGAAACAAACGATCACATACAAAGGACGTCCAGTAAGACTTAGTGCAGATTTCTCTTCAGAAACCATGGAGGCGAGAAGACAGTGGTTTGATACAATTAGAAAACTGAACGAGAAAAATTGCCAACCGAGAATTCTTTATACAGCAAAACTGTCCTTCAAATATGAAGGTGAATATAAAGTATTCACAAACAAACAGAAACTAAGAGAGTTTGCAAAAAAGAATCCACCTTTGCAGGAAATATTAAAGGAACCCTTAGAACCTGAAAGAAAGGGATAGGAGAGAGAGGCTTGGAGGAGAGTATAGAAGAAAGAAAAACAGAAAGGATAACCAAAACAGTAAAAAGAGAGACAAAAACAAGATGACATATGAAAACCAAAGAATAAAATGGAGGAAATAAAGAGTGCATTTTCAGTAACATCACTCAATGTGAATGGATTAAATTCCCCAAACAAAAGATACAGGCTGACAGAACCGATAAAAAAACATGAGCCATCCATATGCTGCTTACAAGAAACTCACTTCAGACCCAGGGATACAAACCGGCTGAAAGAACTTATCTTGGAAAAAGATACTCCACGCAAATAGTAAACAAAAAAGAGCAGGGGTAGCTATACTAATATCAGACAAAACAGACTTTAAAAGCAAAAAAGTGATAAGAAATACGGAAGGCCATTATATATTAATAAAAGGGACGCTCTTCCAGGAAGATATAACAGTCATAAATATCTACGCACCTAACCAGGGTGCCCCAAAATATATGACACAAACTCTGGCAAAACTGAAGGGAGAAATAGACATCTCTACAATAATCGTTGGAGACTTCAACACCCCTCTCACATCATCAGATAGAACAACTAGACAGAAGATCAACAAGGAAGCAGAGAACTTGAACAATATGATAAACAAGTTAGACCTAACAGACATACACAGAACACTGCATCCAAACTCAGCGGGTTATACATTCTTCTCAAGTGCCCATGGATCTTTCTCCACGATAGACCACGTTAGGTCACAATACAGCTCTCAATAAATATAAAAAGATTGAAATTATACAAAGCACCTTCTCAGACCATAATGGAATGAAACTAGAAATCAATAACAGACAGGAAAAAAGGAAATTTGCAAATGTGTGGAGACTGAACAACACACTCCTAAATATTCAGTGGGCCAAAGAAGAAATTGCAAGTGAAATCAGTAAATATATTGAGACAAATGAAAATGAGAACACAACATATCAAAACTTATGGGATACAGCAAAGGCAGTCTTGAGAGAGAATTTTATAGCTCTAAATGCCTATATTAAGAAACAAGAAAGAGCTAAACTCAAAGATTTAACTGAACAACTTGAGAAACTAGAAAAAGAACAGCAAACCAATCCCAAAGCAAAAAGAAGGAAAGAAATAATAAAGATTAGTGCGGAAATAAATGAAAATGAGAACAAAAAAGCAATAGAGAAAATCAACAAAACCAAAAGCTGGTTCTTTGAGAAGATCAATAAAATTGACAAACCCCTCGCTAGACTAACAAAGAAAAAAAGGGAGAAGATGCAAATAAATACAATCAGAAATGAAAGGGGGGAAATTACAAATGACCTCACAGAAAGAAAAAGAATCATAAGAGGGTGTTATGAGAAACTATATGCCAACAAACTAGACAACCTGGATGAAATGGACAAATTTCTAGAAACTCATAACCAACCTACACTGACACAACAAGAAATACAAGAACTTAACAAACCGATCACAATTAAGGAGATTGAATCCGTCATCAAAAATCTCCCAGCAAAGAAAAGTCCAGGACCAGACGGCTTCTGAAGTGAGTTCTACCAAGCATTTCTAAAAGAATAACACCAATCCTGTTTAAACTCTTCCAAAAAATCGAAGAGGAGGGAAAATTACGCAACACATTTTATGAAGCCAATATCACCCTAATACCAAAGCCAGATAAAGATTCCACAAGAAAAGAAAATTACAGACCAATCTCTCTCATGAACATAGATGCAAAAATTCTCAACAAAATACTTGCAAATCGAATCCAACAGCATATCAAAAGACTTATACATCACGACCAAGTGGGATTTATTCCTGGTATGCAAGGCTGGTTCAACATAAGAAAATCAATCAATGTAATACACCACATTAACAAATTGAAGGGAAAAAAAACCACATGATCATCTCAATAGATGCAGAAAAGGCATTCGACAAAATCCAACATCCTTTTTTGATAAAAATACTTCAAAAGATAGGAATAAAAGGAAAATACCTCAATATGATAAAAGGCATATATGAAAAACCCACAGCCAACATCATACTCAATGGGGAAAGGTTGAAAGCTTTCCCCCTAAGATCAGGAACAAGACAAGGATGCCCACTGTCACCATTGTTATTCAACATTGTACTAGAAGTTCTAGCTAGGGCAATTAGACAAGACAAAAAAATTAAAGGCGTCCAAATAGGAAAAGAGGAAGTAAAACTCTCACTGTTTGCGTATGACATGATCCTGTATTTAGAAAATCCTGAAGTATCCACAACAAAGCTACTTGAACTAATAAATGAGTTCAGCAAAGTGGCAGGATACAAGATCAACACGCAATAATCAGTAATGTTTTTGTACACTAGTACTGAACAACTTAAGGAGAAAATCAGGAGGAAAATTCCATTTTCAATAGCAACAAAAGGACTCAAATACCTATGAGTTAATTTAACCAAAGTAGTACAGGATCTATATGCAGAAAACTACAAAACAATGCTAAAAGAAATTTTAAAAAGACCTAAACAAATGGAAAGACATTCCGTGTTCATGGACTAAAAGAATAATAAAATATCGTGAAGATGTAGATCTTGCCCAAACTGATTTATAGAATCAATGCAATACCAATCAAAATCCCAACAGCTTACTTTACAGAATTAGAGAAGGCAATTATCAAATTCATCTGGAAGGGTAAGTGCACCCAAATAGCCAAAAGCATTCTAAAAAAGAAGAGCAATGTGGGAGGAATTTCACTGCCTGACCTTGAAATATATTACAAAGCTACAGTGGTCAAAACAGCATGGTACTGGGAAGCGGCTGTGGCTCAATCAGTGGGGCTCCCGTTTACCATATGGGAGGCCCCGGGTTCGGTTCCCGGGACCTCCTGGTGGGGGCAGGCCCGCCCACACGGCGCGGTTGGCTGACCCGGGGAGCGCAGGCAGCAAGGGGGGGATAAGTGAATAAATAAATAAAATCTTTAAAAAAAAAAAAAAAAAAAAAAAAAAAAACAGCATGGTACTGGCATAAAGATGGACACATCAATCAGTAGAATAGAATTGAGAACACAGAAATATACCTTCACCTGTACAGTCAACTGGTTTTTGACAAACCTACCAAGCCCACGCTGATGGGAAAAAACAGTCTCTTCAACAAATGGTGTTGGGAGAACTGGATATCGATAACCAAAAGAATGAAAGAGGACCCCTATCTCACCCCCTATACAAGAATCAACTCAAAATGGATCAAAGATCTAAATATAAAAACCAGGACCATAAAACTACTAGAAGAAAATGTAGGGAAACATCTTCAAGACTTTGTAGTAGGTGGTGTTTTCTTGGACCTTACACCCAAAGCACGTGCAACAAAAGAAAAAATAGATAAATGGGACCTCCTCAAAATTCAACACTTTTGCACCTCACAGGACTTTGTCAGAAGGGTGAAAAGGCAGCCAACTCAATGGGAAAAAATATTTGGAAATCACCTGTCTGATAAAGGTTTAATATCCAGGATATATAAAGAGATGTTACAACTCAACAATAAAAAGACAAATGACCCAATTAAAAAATGGGCCAAAGACTTGAATAGACATTTCTCCAAAGAAAAAATACAAATGGCAAAAAAACACAAAAAGATATGCTCAACATCACTCATGATTAGGGAAATACAAATCAAAACTACAATGAGTTATCATTTCACACCTATCTGAATGGCCACTATTAAAAAGACAGAACTACAAGTGTTGGAGAGGATGTGGAGAGATAGGAACACTTCTTCACTGTTGGTGGGAATGCAGGATGGTACAACCACTGTGGAGGACTGTTTGGCAGTTCCTAAAGAAGTTGAATATAGACTTGCTACGTGACCCTGCAATACCACTACTGGGTATATACCCAGAAGAACTGAGAGCAGTGACATGAACAGACATCTGCACACCGATGTTCACAGTAACATTATTCACCATTGCCAAAAGCTGGAAACAACCCAGGTGTCCATCAACAGATGAATGGATAAACAATCTGTGGTCTATTCACACAATGAAATATTATGCAGCTGTAAGAAGAAATGAAGTCGTAAAGCATATGACAACATGGATGAACCTGGAGGACATTATGTTGAGTGAAGCAAGCCAGACACAAAAGGGCAAATACTGTATGAATGTGTTACTATGAACCAAATATATTGTGTAACATATTGTTTGATTAAAAAAAAAATTATATGTATCCATTACATTTAATTGAGAAATGTATATATTTATTCATCTGTGTTTACTTTTTAGTTTTTGTTAATATTTCAATTATTAAATGTACAAAATAAAGTTAAAAATATATATATATTGAGAAAAACAAGCAAACAAACAAAAAAACTGGTCATAACGTAACCACAGAAAGCAGGAGATATATGTAAACAGAGCTGCAGAAGAATCATGTAGAAAAACAGGAAGTTTTGACAAAGATAAAGCAAAGAAGGTACAAAAGCATATTTATAAAAATGGCTCTAAATTCTTATACTGAATGTGTAAAGTAAATAAAATCAAAGTTAGAAATCCACTGGTCAAAGTGTCCCTAATTCCAAAGACACTCTGAATAGATCAATTATAGAGATTATTGAATGACAATCTTATGCCATGAGCCTTTTCACTTTTGGAGAACATGGGAAAATTACAGTTATATTTAAAAAAAAAAAAAAAAAAAGAACGAATAAGCATTCTCCTAGACATGCTATCCTTTACTAAAACTCTGACAGCAGATAATAAACAGCTGGGCAAAGCAAAACAAGAACAACCTGGGGGGGTGGGATGTGGCTGAAGCAGTTGAGTGCCCACCTCCCACATGGGAGGTCCCAGGTTCAGTTCCTGGTGTCTCCTGGAAAAAAGAAAAAAAGAAAAAAAAAAGCAAAACAACATGCAAAACAAACAAACAAACAAAACAACTCAGAGAAGCCGATATGGCTCAGTCACTGAGTGCCTGCTTCCCACATACGAGGTCCTGGGTTCAATCCCCGGTCCCTGGTACCTAAAAAAAAAAAAAAAAAAAAAAAAAAAAAAAGAGGAACAACCTGGGTTGTTAGGAAAATATTATCTAAATTTATTAAAGAAATTGTAGGAAAGAAATTATTTAGAGATGCCAATTCTTACTTTGGTACATGTAGAATAGAAAAAAAAATAGCAGTCTTCTCCTTGATTAGGCATGCTGAGTAGATCCTTAGATTAGAAGCTGCTTCTTGAACAAACCACTCCTTCCTCAAGATGAGGACCAGCCCCAAGTCCTCTTGAAATGGGCTTAATCTTCCAAAAGACAACTCAATCACAGAAATCGTCTTTAAAACGTAATCCTAAAATGAGGAGACATTGAATTAAAGTATTGCAGGTAAATTCAACTTTCCAAATCAATCTGACTAATGAGATCACATTATTAAAACCAAACCTTAATATGTATTTGCCTATACATAACCTTGTAAACAGTCTGATTCATATTTTATTCTTATGTAAATATGGTACATTCTCATCCACAATGTAAATTTCTTGTTAAGGAAAATAGCCATGCCCTTCTTTCTTTTGTACACTCTATGGTACTTGTTACAATGCACAGCATAAAATTAAATAAACACTGCTAACTAAACAAATGGTCTATGTTTTATATTTAGATTATTTTACACAGGATACTTGCTAAATCTGCATTCTGACAAACTGAATTTTTTTCACCTAATAAAAGTTCCGGTATTTTTACAAGCAGTCTTGTTATTTCAAAAGTATATTAATCATACTATGTGGAGAAAACTTGCCAGAATAACTGGTGAAACAATTGCCTCTAAAAACATATATAGAGCTAGCTTACACAATGAAGATGGTCAAGAGTTGCAAACCAATTACAAACGAGGAAGAAAATAATTCCTCCAAGCTCTTTCCATAAAATCGTGATTCAACAAACAGCCAAGATTCCAACAACCAACACTAGTGGAAGACCCAGTCCCTGCCATAATCCGATCCCCATTAAAGTGTCCATGAAAACCTCTAGTAAAAGCACGTGACAAGAGCCCTATCAGAATACTTAGGGGTGCCTACAAACTGCTACATCAATAGGCCAAGTTTCAGAAACACTAAGAAAATATCTGAAATCAGTTAAACCAAATTCAAGCATATCTCCCACTGATAAATCTTAATCTAGTATTATAAAACACCAAGATGAAACCAGCCTTAAGGTCAACCACCTAGGTTAGGAGTAATTTGCATGCCTTTTGACCCAAGGAATTCCTTTCTAGAATTTGTCCTGAGGTAAATACAGGACAAAAATGTGAGGTAATAATGCACAAAAAAGGTTATCACATCTTGTTTCTAATAATGGAAAAACACCTAGAAACCTAAATGTTCAAAAAATTTAAGACTGTTTAAAAATAATTGTTACATCCAAATAATGCAATAATATGAAGCCACTGAAGATTATATTTGTACTATGGAACTATGAATTGTTTGTTTTTAAAGGTTACAAAAATACATATAAATAATATGATCTCATCTACTTATACTCACATAAATAAATATATTTATATACAATAAAGTCTAGAAGAATATACATCAAAATGTTGGCAGTAGTTACTGCCATATTGGTAGGATTAAAATACTTATCTTATGCAAATATTCTCGCTGTCCTGATTTTGTGATAATCAGGGTAAGCTAAACATTCGCTGTTTTAGAAACCATGCATGTGTCCCCAGACCTAGTTTTTCTCCCTAGGTCTGGTTTTTAGAATGGTGGTGATAAGCCTGATTTATTATATGACCATCCTGTATGGGAAAAGACTGTAACTTTGGGTATCTTTGGTCAACCTTAAGAGATATAGCAGGGGGACAGATGTGGCTCGGGTGGTTGGGCGTCTGTCTCCCACATGGAGGGACCTAGGTTCGATCCCCGGGACCTCCCCGTAAAAATTTAAAAAAAGAAAAATATAGAAGGCACGTGGGCCATGAGGCTCCGTGCACGGGTGCACGACCAGGCCCCGCGAGCCATACAGTAAGATGATGACGTAACAGGAGAGTGACACAAGGGAGAGCCAAGACAAGATGTACAGAAAAACCAGGAACTAAGTGGCACAGGCGGTAGGACACCTCTCTCCCACATCGGAGATTCGGAGGATAGAATCCCAGTGAAGACAGGAGGAGAGGGATGAAAGGAAAGGGCAAGAAATGGACACAGAGAGTTGCCCAGTGACTGGACACAGAAACAGCAATAACGGGGGGGGGGGATGGATAAAAAAAATGTATAGGGGAGGAAGACACGGACTATAGTTAGTAGTAATATTTTGACGATGCTCTTTCAAGATTTGTTAACAAATGTTTCACAACAATGCAAGGTGTTTGTGGGGGGGTGATGTAGGGAGTGATGTGTGGAAGTCCTGTATGATGTTATGCATGTTTGTTTTGTAAGTTCACGATGTTTGCTGAACACTTATAGTTTGTGTATGTTTATGTATGAATGATATATATATATGATGTATATATATACCTCAATGAATTGTTTAAGAAAAAAGAATGAAGGTATGTGATTTTCCCCCCACGGAAAGTGATGTGCTCTATTACAAAAAACAGGGTGTTTGGAAAAAAAAAAAAAAAAAGAACTTATCTTACTTTGTTTATTGCTCAACATCATACTAACTTTTCTAATTTAATATAACATAGACATAATAAAAATTTTAAGTCTGATTAGCTGGCCTGATCATCAGTTATCTGTTAAAGAATGGGACAAAGTTTAGATCTTTAACAGCATGTCACGGATCTACTAGCAAGACTTCCCTGACTCCAAACCCTGGGAGTATATTCTGCATTCTAGTATATACCAAAAGGTAATTTTAAAAACGACCTCATATGGGACCAAGTCTCTAAGGAATATTCAAAAATTGCAATGATACATATGCAAAAAGAAAAAGTCATCATCTGACAAGAATGAGCATCCCAAGAACATATATGAATCTATTCTTGGTTTTCAGGAAGACTCCCCTCCCAATATAACAAACAAAATGGCATGAATTGTACTATGGTAACTATTTTCATATTAGGCTTTGCATGGCTCCCTCAGGGATAGGCAGGCCATGGGAAGATTATTAGTAGATGGGCACCCATTAGTAAAACTTGGACAGAATAGTTTCTTCATATACATTATCCATTTTACACATTGAACTTCTACAACTCACCAGGAAAAAAAAAAGAATGAAATGGCTAGTCAACAAAATGACCAAAAAAAATCCTTCTAGAATTTAAAAATATTTAAACTGACAGGTATCACTCACTATTATCCCAAGCAGAAACCCAAAAATGTACCCCTGATAAATTGAAGTTTTAAAAGGAACAAAAAAGTACCCAGGTTAAGAAAATCTGAAAATACCTGTTTGAAAGTAAGAGGCCAAAATGAGTAACTTACCCTCTCCCACCCAAACTTCAAGTTAAGCTTTAAAAAAGGGAAATTCTTTTAAAATTCTAATACATACTCCCAGCAAACTTGAAAGGGATGCATTTCATTGATATAAGTGAAAAAAAGAGTGAGAAGATAAAGCTCAAAAAATAAGAAAATTCAATTTTCCAGCCTCCACTCCCAAAAAGAGATTTCAAAAGAAGGACTGGATAACAGAATAAATATTGATGAAAAACAAATAACTGAATTATAAGATATAATTCAGGACACCTCCTGGAATGCAAGGTAAAATTGCAAAGAGATGTAAATATAAAAAGTATATGACATGGAAACAGATTTAGGAGACTCAATTTATATACAATGCAAACTCTAAAAGGAAGGAGTGGAATTGGTAAGAGATAATAATAAAAAACAATGCAAGAAAATTTTCCTAAATTGGATGGACTTAAGTCTTTAGATTACAAGGGGCTCATCAAATGCTAAACAGAAATTTTCTTTAACGACATACCTACTGTACATAGATATGGTGAAATTTTTAAACTCAAACTTCCAGGAAAAAGCAGATTGATTACGAAGACAAGAAAATCAAACTTGGCATTGGACTTTCATTAGAATCTCTAAATGTAAAAAATAACGCTATGCATCCAAAATTCTGAAGGAGAGATTAAAACCTTAGATTTTGCCTTTCAAACTACATTTCAAGGACAGCTCTGGACAAAAAAGTTTTCAGACATGGAAAGCCTCTAAAAAGCATTCTATGTATGTACATATTCCATATATTCCAGAAAAAAATTACTCAAGGAATTATTCTAGCTTGAGGACAAACATTTAGAAAAAAGAACCAATAAAACTTGAAAAAGCATAAAACAAACCATGTCACAGGCACTATTTCACTGCTTTTTAAAAAGTGTTAAAGCATAGCATCTCATGATCAAAAAAAGTTATTCCACAACTAGGAATGGTTTTAACATTAGGAAATATACTATATAATTCATTACATTAATAGATGTATTAATCTATTATTATGGAGGAGACCATGCCATCATCTTAAGATACCAAAAAGTTTAAAGGGAAAAAAAAAAGCTAAACTGCAACATCAACTCCTGATAAAAACTCTTAGTAAAATAGAACTTCCTCAGCATCACTGCTAAGGTAAAATACTACAGGTACACTTACTCAAAGAAAACAAATAAGGGAATGCCTACTTTATCTACTATCATGCAACACTATTTCAGAGGTTTTAGTAAATGTAATTAAAAAAAAAAAAGGTATAAATACTAGAAAAGATGAGACAAAAAACACAGTATCTGCAGATTATATGCTTGCAAACTAGAAAATCCAACAACCAAAAATATTGAAAATAAAATTTAGTAAACTGACTAGCTATAAGATAAACAAAAATTAGTAAATTTTCCAAATGCCAGCAACAAGATGGTAATAAAGAATCCTATTCACAATGAATTATAAAATACATAGGAAGAAATTTAAAAATTTAAGACGTATGCAAGAGCCATATTAAATTAAAACAAAAAGCAAAAAATTATGATACTACTAAGGGACAAAAGATCTGGAAAAATGGAGAGATAAACAGAAGGCTTAAAGAAGTTACTTCTCCCCAAAATAATCCACACATTGAATGCAATTCAGGTCAAAATCCCAATGAGAGTTTATTACTGGAACTTGACAGATTTTAAAATCATCCAGGAAAACTAAAGAATGTGTATTTTTAAAGAATGGGAGGGCCCTGCTCTGATAGTATAATTGATGTGAAATACAACAAGTGAATGTAAAACTGGCAACTGAATGAGTACACAGATTAATAGAACTCAATAGAGTCTAAGAATAAATGTGATTTATGAAAAACGTGACATTTGAAACTGACAAAAAATTGGCTAGCAATTTGAAAAAAATCATTTCTACTTCATACAAAAAATTCAAGGGGAATTCAAGCAGGGATGGAAGAGGTCAATGCTGGCTAAGTTAAGCACTATACTAAGAAGGCTGCTCAATTCATAACTGGGCTCTGCAAAAAGACAAGCCATACTTGATAGTCTACTAGGTTTGTGGGAGGAAGTGTGGCAATGCCACATACCTATAATCACTGATAAAATTTTAAATATAAAAAGTATAATTACCCAAATAGTAGGAAAAATCTAAGGTTATAAGCTCAGGGTAAAAAACAAAATAAAACAAAACAAAAACACCTTTCTTAGCATGTTAACAAAATTAAAACCTATTAATAAAAAATGATAGATTTGACTACATAAAATGAAAAATATTTATATAGCAAAAGACCTATCAGCAGCATAGTCAAAGATCAGTATCTTTGCTAAAAGGGATGTACCTCAATTGCAATTAATGTATCACACTAATGAAGAATGTTGTTAATGATGTGGGAAAATGTGGGAGGGTGTGGGCAGCAGGGCTATGGGAATCCCTTATATTTTTAAGGTAACATTTATGTAATCTAAGTATGTTTTTAAATATATATTTATGTATATATTTTAATAAAGGATGCATCAAGAGTTTTTACAAATCAAAAAGGCCTTGTCAGTTGTTCAGTGAATTGGTACCACTTTTTTTAAAAGCAATATTTAACACAATTCAATAAATTCATATCTGAGAACTGGTTATAAACAAACAACTTCACTGATGTGTGTACGGCTGTTATTGGATGCAAGACCATCAAATGTCTATCAATGAGGGACATGATAAATTATGGCATAGCAATATAATGGAACACTACACAGTCATAAAAAAAAAAAAAAGATGAGGTAGGTGTGCATGGAACTATGTGAATGGACATGATAGTTCAGATAAACTATCAGCAGTACTTTTCTCTGGTGAGAAAACGTCAAGGGGATTTTCACTTTGGCTATATTGTTTTTACCTTTTTTTACAATGTGCGTATATATATATTTTTTTGAGCTTCTGTACGAAAACTAAAAGCTTGTAAACAAAGAAAAACTGTCTTGACAATGACCTTTTCTTACTAATCTAGTAAAACTATCTGCCTTAATTTACAAAAATATTCAGTTCTTTAATGAGATTAAAAAACCATTTCCACACTTACATTAGCTGGTTGATCTCAACAGGAACGTCTGTGTCTTCAATGAGTTCCAATCTATTACTCCTGTAGGTCGAACCAACACTCAATCCATGAATTAATAATAATGAGGCAGAAAGAATTTTCCTCCTCACAATGCCAAGGAAATCTCTCAGCCACAAGTCAAACACAGGACGTGTTTTTTTAAAACATCTCCCAACTACTAGGAGAGTAAGTCCATTTGAATAACCTTTGTCAGGCTGGAGACAGCTAAAGTTAGATATCTCCTCAAAAACAAAAAACAAAAACCAAAAAAAGAGTTCATTTAAAGATGAACTTGAGATTCAAGGGGTTATTTAAAAAAAAAAAATAAAAAAAAAAAGGAGGAAAAAAAAAGGAAAAAAAAAAAAAAAAGATCCATCTTCCATAGGCGAACAATATAATTTAAAAAGAAAAAGAAAAACAAAAAATAAAAAAACATCAAAATTCAATAAGATCCAATTTCTGGTCTTCAAGATTTCTTCACCTATTAAGAAAAAAACAGAAACCTTCCCCCATCTTTATTATCTGTATAATAAAAGCATACTTGTATGTAAAAATATAGTGTTTTATGTATATAATATACATATACATATATACTAACTGGCTTATACACACACACACACATATACACAAATGTGTAGAAATAAAACATTTGAGTAAGCTTTCCTTTTTAAAATAAATATAAAAGCCTTTAGATTTGGGTTTATTATAAAAATAGTGAACTTACTCTTAATATCAAAGTATCATGAAGTCATTATGTTACACTAAATTTTGCCCAGCCCACAAAATAGAGATGAAGGGAAATCCTTACACATAAATGAATGTGTATAATATGGATGTATGTATATCATCATCTTATCTTCAGGGAGTATTTAACCAAAAAAGATAGAAACGTATAGTTATAGAGTAACTACAGAGTGGTGCAACAAGCTGTAGAAGGCAGAGCAGCATTATAGCCATCCTGAACTGGCACCGTTAAAACACAGAGCTCTAATCTAAGGGAAGATTTTTTCTTCTTTTATATCAACACCAATGTCATTGGTATGACATTTAATATTGGCCCTGCAAAGGCTTGCTTATGCAGCCTAGTTCTGAATTCTTTACTACTTAAATGGCTACAACTAAAGACTTTGTAATCATCCATTTACTCCAGTTAGCAAAGGATAAACTACAGGAGTTGAAATTTCATTTCACAATGGTACATTTACCCTTTTAGAATTAAAAACAAACAAACAAAAAAAACCCCAAAAAAACCATTTTGATACATAGAAATGAGTTCTAAATTTTGAAACCAGCCCAGTAACAAAGCAATTTTGATTCTCATGTAATAAATACTACATAATTTCTAGGCTAAATCTTGCCAAATACTATCCAAGACAAAACTAAAATCAAAACTTAAAAAAAAGTGGACACCTTTTACTCACACTTAATACTAGTCAATTTTCCAGGATTTTTTTGGGCAGGGAATATCCCCAAATCTAAAATGAAAAAAAGGAAAAATTGGGATCTTAAATTAGTTATTCAGTCTGAAACTTCAAATAGACTTCTACTAAAAGCCGTCAATTTTCTGGCTTCCCACTCAATCACATACTTTCAGAGTGGAAAGGGACCTTGAAGATCAATTCCCTCATTTTACCAGTGAGGCAGATTCCTGACACATGAATATATTGACTGCTTATTTTAAGTTTAGAACACTGTGGCCAAAACCAATCTTATAGTTAAAAATACAGTATTATGGATCATTCAGTATATTTTAAAAAGACATTTAGGATCGATCAATTAAAAAATGCATACTGGGGTTATCCAAAGTATGATCATGGGGCTTTCAATTCAATTCTCACTCTAATTTTTTCCCCCTTTTAAATGTCATTTACCCACAAATTATGCAAATGTACCAATAGTCCTTTTTTTTTTTTTTTTACCGGGAGGTCCCGGGGATCGAACCCGGGTCCCTCCATATGGGAGACGGACGCCCAACCAGTTGAGCTACATCCAACCCCCCAATAGTCCTTTTATTGTATTTATATCATTTTATAAAGGTTAAAGAAAGATTCAACAATAAAAGTAATTTTTTCTGAATTGTTTTCTAATGTTTCCCAATTTTATAAAGATCCAACCCTACAAATAAGGGATAACTATCATACTCAAGAAGTTGAAATTATAAAGCTGACCAGTATGAGGAGGCAATTCGAATTTTCCAAATCTAAAACAATTTCATAGGTTTTTGTTTTTGCCGAGTTGCAGGTAAGCATTAGGGCTTTTGAAGAAAGAGGAAAATGGATTAAAAAAAAAAAAAAAAGATTGGTTTCAGAGGAATCATACTCCCCACATATTGGGGGGAATTTTTACTTAAAACCAATTACTAGCTCAATCTACCAGCCAGAAATAGCCCAAGGCCTTTCAATGCTGCACTATATTTTTATTGAAAAATTTATCTTTTCTCAATTGGTATAAACAAAATTTCAAGTGCTAGCTACATTGAGCAACTATTGTGAAATCTGTGAAGTTAATCTTCATTTCATCAACATTATATTGCCTCCGAGGAATTTCCTGCCCTTTTAATGTTTTCAAGTTTCCCCGGATTTGTTTTTAAATAATTAGTATGACTATATATAACTATAGCAATTAGGATATAGTAATATAGCAAAAAGGTGCCCATTTTGAGTGGAGAAAGGAAAAAGAAATTAAGATATTTCTTTTTCGTTGTTTTGAACTTCATTCTCAGAATCCTAGCTCAGAACCAAAGTAGAATAATCATAGTTAACATTTTTCAAGTTCATTTTCAGAAATATCAGCTGTTCTATATTGTCAAAGTCCAGGCTCATGATCTGTTTTGGATGAAAGTGGCTATTTGTAGTATAGATACATTCCGATTGCCAACTACAAATGGGACAGCTTAGATACTGTATGGCAACTTGGGTCAAAGCTGGCCATATGTTCATCTTCCTCTGCCAGTAAATCAAAGGATCATCACCTCCTGAGATCTCTAAATACTTATCTTTGAAGTATTCATCCACTACTGCTATAGCAGAAGGTAACATCAAGCTTTTGCTTCTAATGTCAACATTATCTGCAGCTGAGCTATCAATGGGGTCTGAACTGCAAATGCCTTCTTTTACAGGTGAGGTAAATGAATCAGCTCCTTCTACAGCTGAGGGACCAGAAGCTCCCGGAATTGCAATACGGCACACCTCTTGGGAAGATGCCATATAGTTACAAACCTCTTCTGCAAGGATCTGCTTATAAGTTTCTAAATCAGCACCTTGAGGAAAAAAGTCTTCCAAACTGTTTTTAAAGCAAGGATCTAACAAAGTAGCCAAGATACAGGGCTTGGATTTGAGCATGGCACTTAGTAGGGTGTCAGTTTCAAGTTTCAAAGATAAACTGTCCACCAGATTAAGGGCCTGAGTAATACCTTTGACTTGAAAATCATCTCTGAGTTTCTGCAGGGAAAGGAACAGATGATGGATGAGGGGTAGCACCTGATTCAATCCTGTAGTCTTCACACTCACTTTCTGAGTGGCCTCCTCAAACGGCTTAAGAATATCGCAAACATGGGTCATTAGAGTCCACTGAAGGGAGGTGAGCACAACACCACTGGCTCTGCCAAGGCTATGGTGAACTGAGTAGCAATGCTCTAAGAGCCATTTTAACATATAAAACGTAGAAATCCAATGGCCAGTTTCATCCTGCTTCAAATTCTTCCATGGAAGTTGGTGATCATTTTGAAACTCTTGCAATATCTGACGGGCCTTGACTGAATGACTAAAATGATGACAGGTTTTTCTAGCAGCCACTAACATATTCTCAATACTTTTGTGCTCATAGAAAAAGTCCTGAATGACTATATTTAAACAATGTAGTAAGCATGGCACATGGGTAAAACCGCCATCTTTGATTGCATGTACCACATTAGAGGAATTGTCAGAAACAATGAAGCTAGGGATGAGGAAATTTGGTGAAAGCCACAGACCAATCTGGTCATTTAATTCTTGTAAAATGTTGGTTATCAAACAGTCTTTGGCCAAACCTGTTACACAAAGCACTGCCCACTTTCTAAAATTGGGGTTCGTACCATTATTGGAAGGAGTGGTTTCCAAAGAAACCCAGTGTACAGTCACAATGAAATAGTCAGTGGATGGGTCATGGGTCCATATGTCAACAGTCAGATGGATCTTTTGGCTTTGAACATTCTCCAAAGTTAAGAAAATTTTTTCTCTGACCCAATCGTATAACTGAGGTATAGCCTTAGTGAAAAAGTAAGTCTCTGATGGCAACCTATAGTCAGGGGCCACAATTTGCATGAATCTCTGAAAGGCTGGGGTTGAAAAGTAGTTGTAAGGATGCATATCCTCCACAATCATTTGAATAATTGCCTGACTTATTTGACTTGAGACAGAATTTCCACAATATGTTGTTTCCCTCTCCTGGGCAGGCATCAAATTGTCTTGCTCTGCCACAGGAATGGGACTCTCAGATCTTCTACTTTCAACCTCTAACACAGGAGGCTCATCTGAATCAGAGTCACTAAGGTCCTCAGCTGTTAAATCTTGGCTGCCTGTAGACTTTGCTCCATGCAAAGGATCACTTAAGAGATCACTTCTCTCAGCCTCAACCTCATCTAATCCATTTCCAACAGCACCATTATCTTTGTTAGCAACAGCCCAATGGATGGGATGCGTGGCCTGCAGGTGTCTCTGAAGTGTTGAAGTTCCTAAGTGGGAACCTGGTCTACCCCTGCTCACACTCCTTTTACATATATTACAAACAGCTCTTGAGATGTGCTGAGGATCAGTATAAAAAAAATTCCAAACTGCAG
The DNA here is from genome assembly GCA_026826555.1 of Tolypeutes matacus. Classification (NCBI taxonomy): domain Eukaryota; kingdom Metazoa; phylum Chordata; class Mammalia; order Cingulata; family Chlamyphoridae; genus Tolypeutes; species Tolypeutes matacus. Next base: position 45,829,253 of record JAKSZT010054304.1, on the reverse strand, counting down.
ACGTCTTGGCTCTTGTTCCAGGAATTAAAGCATGCTTGACAATGTTACTTTTGATAAGAAATCTCCCTCTTTCTGCCCTCAGGGCATCAGATGCTGATTTATCACGTTTCTTACCCATTTTACTGTCATCTAATGGATCAGTAGAAATGTATTCAAAGCTTCCATTGCTTCCAGGAGAGGAGGGAGATAAAGGTACATCAAAGGTAAAATCCTCCTCCCCACTGGTGACTCCAAATTTGTTGGCCCTGGTCCAGTGAGGTGAATGCCTTGCCTGCAAATGTCTTTGAAGAGTAGATGTACCAAGATGGCTCCCTGGCTTACCCCTGCTGACACTTTTTTCACAGAGGTTACAAATAGCCCGCCACGTGTACTGGGGGTCAACATGAAAGAAGTGCCACACAATGGAGGTCTTTGCTCTGGTACTAGGTAGATACATCTGCTTTTCTATGTTGCTCTCAAAAAGATTTTCTTCATCTTGCCCAGGGGCACTGGAAGCTAATAAAGCAGGAGCATCTGCAACAGGTCTCCCAGATCCCAAATCCTTACTAAACTTTTTGGAAAGGATCAATTTTTTTCGTCGCCTCTTCCCCTTCATTCGCAAACCCTTCTTTCTTTTCTTTTTAGCAGGCAACTTTGTCTCTTTATCCACTCCTTCTGCCACCATCTTTCCCTCTACCATATCTTCTTCATCTGTATTGGAATGAATAGGAACACATCCCAGAATCCCAGGGCCACTAAAAGTGCTGCACCTTCTCCTAGGAGAGAGTGAGGAAACTGGCACACTTAAGGTACATACACTCATTCTTGTTAGGTCTCCAAAATTCGTACCAGGATCTGGTAGTGGGGTTATTACTCAAGCAGAAACACAGCTGTTCCTCTCTGCTTATGTTACCTTTTCTCCCGTTTCTACGGGGAGTCAAATTCCCTCTGGACCAATGACTTGTAAGCCAGGTTATTTTTGGAGGAAAAGTGACAGCATTGGAGAACATTCCCAAACTTTTTCTTAGGGGGCTTTAAGATCCCTTCCAACTCTCTGAGTTCTGAATTCAAAGACTCCGATTTCCTCATGTTATAGAAAAAAGAACTAAGGCCCACTTTCCCAGTCATAGAATTAGTTGTTCAGTAACAGCTAGAAGCCAGGTCTTCCAAATCCCAGGTCCATGTTCTTTCTGCTTCATGAACTCTATCTGCCTTCAGCTTTAGAGGTATATATTTTTATGATGCTTCATGAGAGCAACATCGATTTCTCCTTAATTCTGAAATTATTTTCAAGAAATTTCATTTAAACAAAAACATAGTGCATCATTCAACATTCATCATTTAAAAAAAGTGTGATTTGCCAAAACAAGCCAAAAAGTCAATTCTGGAAAGCTAAATCAGACTCCACATACTGGTCATTAACAGCAAATGCTAGCTGCAACCTTTCAGCTCTAACTAAAAGTAATACCGTTTTTAAAAAAGGTGGGTGGTTGAAAAAAATGCTTTGAGAGTAAAATTACAAAACAAGGTTACAAACTGCATTTTCAATTTACTATTTGCATCAAGGATTAATTCAAGTGTATTTTTCAGACATTTCTAGACTGCAGAAGGCTTACACATCCTGTAAATGAGTAACTCACAAGCTGAACTCTATATGAGCATATAAAGCTTTAAACCACTTTCATTCCTTCTCGGTTGATCCCTCCTCTTTCCCCAATACCTACATATATTTACTCTAAAAAGCATCGCTATCACTAGACCCACAGCCTCCTTCTCAAGGTCCAGAACCAAGGCCTAGAAGATGCGAACAATATAGGCCTTCCCCATAGAAATCCGCACCGATTATGGGAGTTAGGGGGGTGTTCTTCATTACGGTTTCACCAATCATACAAGGAGAACGGAAGTGTCCCTGATGCTCTTGACTCCGATGCTGAGGGTTGGGAGTGGGAATGTAATTAGGGTAGGGAATGGGTGTAGGATACCGGAATAAAGTCGGTGGCTTTCTCTATGTGGAGTTTGAGAAAATTTCCAAAGTAGTGAGATCCTGGAGAGGAATGAGAGTAGGTAAATTCAGCTCCTTGCACTGTTCAATTTAAGCAGGCGGGGTCCGCTAAACTAGATAAACTGTTGCCCTGAAGAAAGCAATCTAGTGTCAGTTCTCTCCCCGGGAGTCGGGAAAACAGACTGCTTTCTGGGGCTGCTCCGGCTCCTACAATTTCGCTAACACCGGATGTGGGGGAGGGGAGGGAGGTTGGCTGGGAAAGGAGCAGGCGCCGTGGGGGTGGGGTGGATGGGAAAAGTGAGCGGGAGCCTGGGGCTCCCAGCCCGCCCCGGCGAGGGCAGCGGCCGGGAGGTGGGGGGATGAGGTCGTTACGGCGGGGTCGAAGGGACCCGTTCTAACTTCCCGGGCTAGGCCGCGACCCAAGGGCGAGGGGAGGCCACTGCCACTCCCGTCACCCTGGCCCCACCTCCCAGGCCCCCAGCCACCCGGGAATCAAAAAACGGGTCTAGTTACCAAAAAACAGAAACTTTACCGAACCGACGACACTATCCCTGATGCCCGCTTGGTGCCACGTCTTTCCTCTTTCTTATCCGCTGCCGCCAGCCGTCCTCGGAGCTGCAACACCAGCAGAAATCCCAGACTGCCAGCGTCAAATATGGCGCTCGACTACAGGCACAGCTCTAAGACCCGGCCAGTAAAAGTGCCAGCACGACGCAAGGCGCAAGGATTCTGGGAGATGTAGTTTCCTCTATGAGGCGATGCTCAAGATGGCTTCCTCGGGTCGCTGGGTCACGTGAGAAGGGAGGCACTAGGCCGCGGGGTCCCTTCCTTTCCAAGGAAGGCATTTTAGAAAGTTACCGGTTACTTGAAAACATCTTTGGATAAAGTGTTTTTTGAGTCAAATGAGATAACAAGTGTGAAAGCCGCAAGCACCGTATCTACCAGACGGTAGGCATTCAGTATATTCTTAGCAAAGTGCTAAGAATATACTGTGTGTAAATTTATATGTAAATTTAATTTAGAAATAAATAGTATTTTTCGCATGCAATGTCGAAGAAGTTTGTACTTATTTTTATTTGATAAAGTGAAATTGGGCTTTGAGGAGTTTGTTTTATTAAAACAAATTTTTGTATTGGAAAAGTAATTCTCATTAAAAATTTCATGAGAGTTAGGGGCTGAAAGGGAAAATCATCAGCAGTAGCCTCCCTGATTCAATGTAAACATAATCCTGTATTTTCCCATTTGAATCTTTTTTACCTTGCCCCATTATAAAAATAACTCATGTAAATGTTTTTTTAATTTAAATAATGCAAAAATATATAAAGTAGAAACTTTAAAAATCTCCATTAATCTTTTACCTGAGAAATAACCTCTCATTAATTTAGCATATATCCTATCTTTTTTGTATGTAAATATGTGTATTATACTGATATGGTAAGAGCCCAAGATCTCTCTGGGTTAGTAGCTGGCAAAACTTGGCAACATTTTACCTAAGATGGATAAAGGATACAGTTGGGCTACTAAGAAAGGATACACTTGATGTCAAACAAACAGGACTCCAGGCACCTTTTATTCTCTCTTGGGCTTGTGTGGCCAGCTGCCAGCTTGGTGTGAGAGTCCCAGCCAGCTCTTGACTGGGGATCTGTCAGGTCAGAGAGGTCCTGATTCTCCTCACACTTGGGCTTTTATCTCCCTTCTAAGTGGTAAGCCACAACATTAGAATCCTAGCCCCAATCCCTGCCTTACATGACAATAGCCTGTTATTGCCATGTCAACCAGACCTAACAAGCAGGTTCCTGGTAACCAATTTCTGTCTGTGCCACAACACCTAGGGATTTTCACTTTAACAGAGGGCCCTCCAAACAGCTTAAGAATTTCCCAGCCTAGGTCTTTCCAAGCTGCTGTTCCTGGTCTCACTGCCATGCTGTATACATAGTTGATAGTTATATTTCCTCATATCTAAGATATCATTGATTGTAAATGCCCTATTATTTTATGGACCACTAAAAAAGAGAACAGCTGCCAGCCATTTAAACTCTGGCAGGCTATTGATGAGAGACCTTAAAATTCAAAAGGAATGAGATACAGTATTTTACAAATAAGAGCAGGCTAAAACTATGCATATTGTTTTGCTTTCCCCCCCCCACTTTACAATATATTTTGAATATCTTAATGGTCCTGAGTGCTTAGAGGTCTACTACATTCTTTTTAACAGCTCCCATCCTATTGTAAAGCTGTTTTGCAATTTGTTTCAACAGTCCCTTATTGGTGGAAATAATCATGTTTCAGTTTCCACAAGTCTCTCCCAAAGGAGAAAAAAATAATAGGGTGATAGGGACATTGAAGAGGGTAGAAGTTAAAAACTTGGGGCAGTGGAAAAGAAGAAGATCTAGTCCAGAATACGTGAACACCAGGGAAGAGTCTGCTTGGGGATCCCCCCTCTGTACACACTAACAGAGTTCTTGACAGGTTGTTCCTTGTTATGTTAAAGGAGTGAAATATCTAAACCAAGGGCACAATGCCAGATTCCCCTACCCATGTGCCACCCAGAACTCCAAACAAATTTCAGACAGTTTCTAGACCTCTTCAGTAAACAGCTTCCCAAATCTTTTAGGATGACCCTGTGTTTTTGCTTTGAAAGCAAAGGTTGTGTGGAGCCCTCTAAAATAGTATGAACAATTAGTGAGACAAAATTAGGTACAAAAGTGAATATTTTAGGTAATCTAAGCACCTCTTAAAATATATGTATATATATATATAAATGGCATTTTTGTAGGCAAATACACATATATGCATATATATTTATGTATCATTTTGCAAATGTTTGTATGTATTGTGAGAATTTTGATTTTTACCCATAATAAAAATTTAAAAAAAAAGTAAATAAATAAATAAATCTTTTTTAAAAATGAAAAAAAAAAAAAGAACAATATGATGGCCTGTGCTGGGTGTAGAGTGTGACCATAGGGGATTGGGGTGAAGGAGATTGGTGAAATGCTATTACTGAAACAAAAATAAAATAATGTAAAGTAAAAAAATTATAATAATAAATAAATAAATAAATAAAGTGAATATTTTAGACTACGAAAGGAAATCACAATGTACACATTTTTTTAAAGCTTTGTACCACACAAATTACAAACTAAAAAAAAAGCCATAATTTATTTGACCAATTAACTGACATACCTCCATAATCCTCTATAATACTTTTTTGCTGTTGTTATTTTCTTTGGTATAATACTGTAAATGTATATATATGACTGCATACTCTCACAATTTTGCAATGTTTCCTAAAAAGGAAAAGATCAGTCTTTCCTCTAGCATCTTTAATGAAAGTAATTTTATTAATGATAGTTTAGAAAAGTTTATTCCAACCTCACAACTTATTATTGGTAATATCATGAAAATTATAGGATTATTGTCAAATTTGGGAAAACCTCTATCAAATTTCTTACTTTTATAAACACTGGGACATTACTGAATTATTATTAAATTACTGAATGTATTCTTGACCAGGAGAGAACTACCAGTTTCACTAGGTGTTAGAGTTTCTCCCTTAAGAGGTTTGCAATGAGTGACAGGTTTGCAATGAATGACAGGGCATAGGGCCTTGAATCAATGCCCCTGTGGCATAGGTGGAGGAAAGGCAGCCTCCAGCCATAACCCACCTGACGGACTGAGCAAGCCATCACAGCCCCATTCCCCTCCCAAGAATAAGCAAAGTGGAGCAGATAAGTAAGGGCCATCACCCTCTCCAAGCACCACCAACCCCTCACACATTCCAAGACCTAGCCCACTCCCCTCCGCCATTGGCCCCAAACTGTACTCTGTTACCCTGACTATTGATGTACTGTATAAAGCCATATCCACCACCCTCTGGGGGTGGGCTGAAGTCTCTCTTCAGAACCCCTCAGTTGGGAGAGCTTCCTAATAAACTTCCTGCCTGCAATCATCAGTCACAGTGAGCATGAGCACCATTTTTCTCCAACACTAGGTATATTGTCTATTGCTATATAACAAATTGTCCCAAAAGTTAGTGACTTAAAACAAATATTTATCATTTCAGACTTTCTGTGGGTCAGGAATTCAGGAGCAGTTTAGCTGAATTTAAGTTCTAGCTTAGGGAAGCGGCTGTGGCTCAATCAGTAGGGCTCCTGTTTGCCATGTGGGAGGCCCCGGGTTTGGTTCCGGGGGCCTCCTGGTGAAGGCAAGCCCGCCCGCACGGCGTGGTTAGCTGACCCAGCGAGCACAAGCAGCAAGGGGGGGATAAATGAATAAATAAAAAAAATAAATAAATTAAAAAAAAGTTCTAGCTTAAAGTCTCTCATGAGTTTGCAATCAGGTTGGCTAGTTTTTCAGTCACCTGAGTACTTGACTGAAGCTAGAAGATTCATTTCCACTTACTCATATAGCTGTGGACAGGAGACCTCAGATTCTCACCATGGGGGCTTCTCCACCATAGGGCTGCTCAGGACATGGGCAGCTGACTTCCCCTAGAGAGAGAGAGAGAGTGCTTTGAATGTTAGGAAGCCATTTACATCATATTCCACCGATAATGGGGATTCCTTGAAGGCGTGGGAGCAGGGAAAAAGCAGGTAGATGTGACTTTGCAAAGTATCAGAAAGGCTGAACTAGTGGTGATGTTTGGCAGGATACTGACCACTTTGAAGAGTTAATGGAAGCATCAAAGAGTGGTAGGGAAGTGGGAAAATAGCCATTCTCTTGTCCAAGATGAGCTCTTCCTCTAAGCAATGTGGTCCCTTCTTTTTTTTTTTTTTCCTAATATATGTATATTTTCAGATTTTATTTATTTATTTCTCCCCCCCTCGTTGTTTTTGCTTGTTGTCTCCTCTCTGTGTCAGTTCCTTGTGTGCTTGTCTTCTTTTTTTTTTAAAGATTTTATTTATTCATTCATTCATTTACCCCCCCCTTGCTGCTTGTGCTCGCTGGGTCAGCTAACCACGCCGTGCAGGCGGGCTTTTGCCTTCACCAGGAGGCCCCGGGAACCGAACCCGGGGCCTCCCATATGGTAAACGGGAGCCCTACTGATTGAGCCACAGCCTCTTCCCTGTCTTCTTTTTTTTTAGGAGGCACTGAGAACCAAACCTGGGATCTCCCATGTGGGAGGGAGGTGCCCAATCACTTGAGCCACCTCCACTCCCTGCTTGTTTTGTCTCTCATTGTGTTTTCCTCCATGTTTCTCTTCGTTGCATCATCTCATTGCATCATCTCGCCATGCCAGCCCATCATATAAGCTCTCTGACTTGTTTGTCTTCTTTAGGAGGCACTGAGAACCGAACCCGGTACTTCCCATGTGGTAGGCGGGTGCCCACCTGCTTTAGCCACATCCACTTCCCTGTAGTTCCTCCTTGGTCCCATCTATTATGCTATTCTGTCCTTCTCTACTTGTCCCCCAAAGCCTAGTAACATAAACAAATCCCCCACCTATTAAAAAAAGGTGAGGAAGGGAAGCACACTCCTCAATCCCTTCTTTCCTCTTGGCACACACCTAATTTCCCACGTTATCTTTATTGCCAAGTTCCGTGGCTACTTTTTCACTTCCCCTACACTCTTTAATCGACTGCATTTGAATTTATGTCTCACTGTTTTTCTGAAAATGCTGTGGTAGGACCATTAGTTGTTAAATTGAATGCATCTTTTTCAGTGCTTATTTTTCTTCCTCTTAGTCAGCATTATTGAAAGTTTATTGCATGCCAGGCACTGTGCTAACAGCTTTATGTACATTATCCAATTTAATCCAAAGAATAACTCCATAAGATGGGTACTGTTACTAACCCCTTTTTACACATACTTATAAAATTCTAGTGTCTTGTCCAAGGTGTCATTGCTGGTAAGTAGCAAAGTCAGGATCCAAACCCAGGTTTGTCCAACTCCAAAACATAATGGTGTAATTTTTGTGTAACATTTATGTTATCTAAGCATCTTTTTAAAAAAAAAGACATGATAACTAAATTCAGAGTAATCCTGGATTGGACCTTGAACTAGATTCTTTTTCTCTTCTGCCATAAAGGATATTAATAGGATAATTGACAAAATTTGAATTAGTTTTGTAGATTAGATAATGATTAACACTGTATCCATATCAATTCCTGATGTCGATAATTATGTTGTAGTTATATAAGATAGCATCATAGTTTTTAAGAAATATATACTTAAATACATAGAAGTAAAAAAGAAAAAAAAAAAACAATAATGAATTTAGAACAATTTGTAATAAAAAAGCAGCTAAATAAAAAAAGAGAAATATTACACATTCAATGGCATGATATGCTGTTATACTTTAAGGAGATTGGGGCTAGTTTCCAATCAAGGACTATAAAATGTTTAATGACAATATTGCTACTTGTATTAGTTGAAAATGGTCCTCACTTTCTACGCAATAAGGTGGCAGAAACATTGGGTTTATCAAGAAGATGGATTTCCTAAAATATTTATATAAAAACTCCTGTCTCTTTAAAAAAAAAAACAAAAAACATAATGGTGACCTTATTCACCATTTGCTTTCTTTAAGCCCTATAGGACAAAAAGTCTACTGTGGTTTCCTTCCAGATTCTCTGACTGCCTGTTCTCCAGTTCCTTTGCAAGTTCCTCTTTCTCTATCACCCACTTACTTATTGATGTTCCCCAGAATTCAGTCCTCAGTTCTCATCTTTTCTCACTCCACATTTCCTCCCTGGGTTATCTCATATCCATTTTGATAGTGTGAAGTTCTTAATCTGAATCCCTTCCTGTGGGTGTGAAACCATTGTAAAAAGGATGTTATTTTTAGTTAAGGTGTGGCCAAATGAATCAGTATAGGTCTTAATGCTATTACTGGAGTCCTTTTAGAGAAGGCCAGAAAGAGAAAGCCATGGGGAGAAGTAAGAAGCAGGAAGTCAGTGGAACCCAGAGGAGAAAGGAGAAGATACTACCATGTGCATTGACATGGGACAGAAAAGCCAAGGACCAAGGATTGCCAGCAAACCAGAACATCAGTCTTCAGGAAGAAAGCACCACTTTGCCGATGCCTCAGTTGTGGGTTTCTAGCTCAAAACCATCCCAATAAATGCCGGTGTTTCAAGACAACCCATTGTATGGTATTTGTTTTAGCAGTTAGGAAACTAAAACACATGGGTTCAACTATCTATCAATTAATTATAGGTGGGGACTCTCAGATCTTTATCTCTGACCCAGATCTCTCTCCAACTACCTGCGGGAATCACCACTTGGTTGTTTCAGAGGCACTTTAAAGTCAGCATGCCAAAAGCTGAAATCAACACTTTGTCCTCAACATCTCTTTCTCCTCCTGAAGTCTTTGTCTTTGTGAACCGTGCTGTGGTCCACCCACTTACTGAGGCCAGAAATCTGGGGGTTATCCAGGACTCCTCTATTCTCCACCTCCCAACCCAAATTGTTATGAAACCCTATTGACTTTACTTCCTAATTGTCACTTGAATCTACCCCTTTCTTTGCCCTCCCCATTGTTCTTGCCTAGTTAGGTCTTTTATCACTTGTTGCTGATTTTCCAGATTAGTGCCAAAGTCCCTTAATTGGCTCTGTTTCTTCCTCCCCCTTGCCCTCTCTTTAATCTCCCTTCCAATCAGTCACGGAATTACTTTTTCTAAAACTCAAGTATAATATAGAATCACACACATACACATGCTTGTTTATGCATAGAAAATTTTCTTGGGTGCGAATATTCTCACTGTCCTGATTCTGTGATAATCAGGGTGGGCTAAACATTCGCTATATTAGAAACCATGCATGTGTCCCCAGACCTCGTTTTCCTCCCTAGGTCTGGTTTTTAGAATGCTGGTGATAAACTAAGCCTGATTTATTATATGTCCATCCTGTATGGGAAAAGACTGTAACTCTAGGTATCTCTGGTCAACCTTAAGAGATATAGCAGGGGGCTATATCTGGTTGGCGTCCATCTCCCATATGGAGGGACCTGGGTTCGATCCCCGGGACCTCCTGGTAAAAATTTAAAAAATATATAGAAGGTGCGTGGGCCGCCAGGCCCTGTGCGCGGGCGCACCACCAGTTCCCGCGAGCCACACAGCAAGATGATGACATAATAGGAGAGTGACACAAGGGAGAGGCAAAATGAGACGCACCGAAAAACCAGCAACTAAGGTTGCGCGGGCAGGATGCCTCTCTCCTACATCAGAGATTCCAAGGATTGAATCCCAGTGAAGACAGGAGGAGAAGGATGAGAAGAGAGGGCAGAAAATGGACACAGAGTTGCCCAGCGAATGGACACAGAAACAGCAAAAATGGGGGGGAGGGGGAAGGGGTGTAAAAATGGATAAAAGTAAATAAATAAATAAATCCTTAAAAAAGGAAAAAAAAAAAAAAAAAAAAATTTTCTTGGAATAATCTATTATCAGTGGTTAATTGCCTCTGGAGAGTGGAGCTGAATGTCTGAGGTGGGAAAGAGACTTTTTTTTGAGACTTACTTTTTAGTGTATATTCTTTTGTACTGTTCAGTTTTTATTTTACTATAGATATGTGTTACTTTTTTTATATAAAAGCCAGTTTTAAAAACCATCTTGCTCTTTGACCCAGAAATTCCACATCAAGAAGTTTATCCTACATTTGTACTCACACCTGAGCAAAAATGACATATGTACAAAGATCTGGAAAAACCTAAATGGGCATCAATATGTGATGGCTAAATATAAAATAATAAATCCATGAAATGTAGTTCTATGCTGTCATTAAAGAGAATTATATATAGTGATTTCGGTGGTAGGTGAAGATTGTGGTTAATAATACAAATACAAGAATGTTCCTCTATTACAAAGTGTTAAGAATATGGTGATACATTGGAAAAATATCTGATGTAACTTACAGACAATAGTTAACAATAATATTGTAATATTTTTGTATTACAAGGCAAAGAAGGTACTATATCAATGATAAAGGTAAAAAACAATATGAGGTTTAGTTTTATGAGATGTGAATTTGATCAAGCATTTTTCCCCCATTTCCTTCATTAACAAAGAGACCTTGGTCATGTCATTTGACCAATCTGTGCTCATAAGTTCATCTTTGGAATACTGGGGAAACAATTGAATTTGTTTTTAGAATTTGTATCTTCCAGACTTCAACAGCTCCACTTTAAGATGATGGTTATACAAGGATTTTCTCCAGTCCCAACCACAAACCACCCAGCTGATCCTACCTTGAGCTCTCTAGATTTAGTAGCCAGAGAATTCCTCTCCCATGATAGAAACGTTGACAGCATGAAGTAGTTACAGAAAACAGATCACCCCTTAAGAATAAGGGATGGAATTCTCTGAGGGGGGAGTGAGGTAAGGAAAGATAGGAGAAAGGACATAACTTGATAAGTTGGCAAAGGAGGAGGACCAGTGGAAAATCGTCATCAGATAATAGCTAACTGCAGTGGAAAATCACCTGCCCAAGGCCTAGGGTCTGAGGCCTAATTCTGTGACCACCACATGCTTCACCAACCCCTCCCCTGAAAAATTCCCGGTCTGAGAAATACGGAGCCAGTAAAAGTTGAAGTCTTCTTTTTTTTTATTTTTAGGAGGTACCGGACATCAAACGTGGGACCTCATACATGGGAAGCAGGCACTCAACCACTGAGCTACATCCACTCCCAAAGCTGTAGTTTTCAATCCCTCTTTTGCATTAGGCAGATGAATGAGAACGTTGGAACTTACAAGTCCTAATATACACGGAAGGGGGAGCCCAGCCTTAATAAAACAGTACCCTCAGCCCAGGAGGTGCAACTTGTGCAGCTCATAACAGCTCACCCCACTTCCATCTTGAGTGTGTACTTATACTGTACATTAAATTCTCCTGCTACTAAAAAAAAAAACAAACTTGTAGTGGGTTGAATAATGTCCTCCCAAAACTCATGTCCACTTGGAACCTCAGAATGTGACCTTCTCTGGAAATAGGGTCTTTGCCTTAATTAGTTAAATTAGGATGAGGTCATATACTAGATTAGGGTGAGCCCTAAATTCAAGGACTGGTGTCCCTAGAGGAGGAAAGGACATGCAGAGATACAGATGGACAGGAAAGAAGACCACGTGACCCGCAAGGCAGCTATTGGAGTGGTGCAACCACTAGGCAAGGAAACTTAAGGGCTGCCAGCAACCACCAGAAGCTCTGTGAGAGCTCTGAAACAGATTCTTCCTCAGAACCTTCAGAAGAAACCAGCCCTGCTGACACCTTGATTTTAGACTTCTAGCCTCCTGAACTGTGAGAGAATAAATTTCTGTTGTTTTAAGCCATCGGGTTTGAGATACTTTGTAGCAGTGACCCTAGGAACCTAATACAACTCTTAAAATGTCGTCTTGCTGCAATTAGAATAAAACCCAAACCAAGATGCCTTTTGTGGCCTACAAGATGCTGCTTGACTTGGCATCCCTTTCTACTCTTCTTTTCCTATCATTCTCTTTTTGCTGGCTTCCTTTCTGTTCCTCAAACACACGGAAACCCTTTCTGCTTCTGATCCTTTGCACTTGCAAGTCCTTCTGCAATGCTCTTTCCCAGCAGTTCTCCTGGCCAGCTCCTTTTCATCCTTCAGGCCTCAGCTCAAAGAGTACCTACTCTGAGATGACTTTTCCAATCACCCTATCTAAAGTGGCTTCCCCAGGGGCTATCTCATTTTGTTCATTTTCTTTTCATAGCTCTGCAGCTTACTGCAATCTGTAATTACCCTATTTGTTTGCTTATGTGTTTATTTATTATCTGCCTACCACTAGATTATAGACTCCAGGAGGGCAAAGTTATTCAAGGTTTTATCACCAGGATCTAGAACAGTATCTTGCATAAAATAGGCACTCTGTAAGTATTTGCTGAATGAATGATAAGTTAACTAACTCGTAAACCCTAGCTCATGCCTCTATACTACATATGTTGTGAAGATAGCCATAGAGGAGAAAGAAAGGAGTCCTGGGGATCTGTAATGGGAGGCCTTATTGTGAGGCATGAAAGGTCAGCCTTAATGACAATTTGGCATAGATATAGACATCCTCTTCATTATGGACTTTGGATTTTAGGTCCTTCCTTGTGTAGGTGTTATATCAGAATGCTGGAAAGGCTGTGGAGAAAATGGACTCTACCAAAGGCTGGGTTTCCTGGAGAGATTTAAGCTGAGGGTGGAGCCTTTTCCCACAAGGAAGAAACTTGAGGATTCTTGGTGAAAAGAGTAGTAAAGCAATGCTCCCAGGCCACTCCACAGGTTGACTGTCAACTCTCATTTAGACCAAGCAGATTTTTCAATTGAGAGGTGGTCCAGGACCATTCAGCTAAGTCTTTTCCCGTGAAATGAGATATTTGTGAAGGTACCTACCACAGTGCTTGGGGGAAGTGTGGTGGTGGAAAGTGCACAGAGGAGGCTCGAGACTGTTCAGCCATACCCCAAGCCTTCAGGGGCATTCAGACCCATCCATGTATGGCCAAAGTGTCACATGTGAGAATGAGCACTGGATGCCTTATCCAGTCCTGATGAGGTCTGCTGACTGAATTTGGATGATCAACTGATACACTGAGAGGCTTCTCTTTTCCTGTCATCTGTCTTTCTTTCTTGCATCTGAACAGGTGAAGGATCCAGACCTGGCCAAAGGCTACAAGTAACTGTGCAAAGGTATAAAACAGATTCTCTTCCTTACATTGGCTTCTGAGAGGCAATTAAGGATTAATTTGGTTTTCTGGTTTTAAAAATTTCTTAGGATCCCCAGGCACACAGACAATACAACCAATTAGGTCTTAAGATGCAGAAAACAGGAGAAAGCAGAAACTTATTAATTAGGAGGCTAAGCCTGTTGAGAAAAGCATTAAAATCAACACTGGCCTAAATCCCAGTGAGGTTGCTAGCTGAATGTGTTTCCACCGTCCTTTGTCTAACAGATCAAGGATCAGAGCAGCCAGAATTAACTGAAGATGAGCCATATCTTGCCATATAAATCATTCTCAACCTTCCTATGTAACCTTTCAATGTAACATTACAAGCATCACATTTTAAAGAATCTTATTCAACCTGGTCTATCAGAATTTATAACTGACAGAAGATATTAGCGATTCCAAAATGGACTCTGTATCAGGCAGAATAGGCAAATTTTTCATTTTAATCAAATATTTCAGCTGGAGAGACAGTAAAGGCCAAGATGAAATAAGTCCACTATTGCTTCTCTCTCTGAGGAATATAATTAAGAACTCTGGACAAAATACAAAAAGCAAAGAAGCCCATTTGTTGAAGTGAGTCAAAACTTGGAGAAGCAACCTATGCAGAGGTGAGTCTCATGGGTTTTTTTCCTCTTTTCTCTCACAACTTTGATCTGAGGACAGTTTTGCCCCATTGGCAGAACTGTCAGGTGGGGGGAACAAGAAGCTAAAACTGTAATAGCAACCCCATATTTCTGGAAAGAATAACCAGGAAAGGGGATTGAAGAGAGTGTGTGTGTGTGTGTGTGTGTGCGCGCGCGTGCGTGCGCGCGCAATCATTTTGTTTTTCCTCTCAGTTTTTCTCTGAAGATGGGCCCTAATTGTGGAGCTGCACTTTAGTGGCAGAAGATACCGACAGAAGACTCATTTCAGACTATGACCACCAGGACTGTAAGATAATAATTTAGTGTTGTGGTAAGCCACTAAATTTGTAGTAATTTGTTACAGCAGCAACAAGAAAATCAAATACAGTATCTAATTGATATTAATTGAATTAATTGAAAACATTTTTATAGCTTTCTATGTTTGGGTTCATGTTTAGAAAGACCTTTTGACTCTGACATTATAAAACTTTTCCCATGTCTCTTTTTGGAACTTGCATGGTTTTAGATTTTATTACTATAATAGATTTACGAATTCAAGGAACCACCCGAAGGTCCATATCTCACACTGGTGGGATAACAAAAAGGTAACTTGGCTGGAAGAGTCCTTGTCCATTTGACTCTTGGACTAGGGCCTGTCTTTCCCTACAGGGATCTGCCAGCATAGGTGGTGTGACAGTTTAAGATTATTTTTGTGAATCCCCAAAACAGAAAGATTATGTTTGTTAACTAATCTATTCTTCTGGGTCTGATACCCTTCGGTGATATAGGATTCAGTTGAGAGGCACTTGATAAAATTACCTGTTAAGATTAGGGCTTTGATTCGACCACATCAGTAGGGTGTGACTCAGATTGAGGCCCCGCCCCCTTGGGTTGATATAAATGGACACTCACTCAAGAAGAACCACCAGAAGAGGGAGCTCTGTCATTTTTCATCCTGGGGCCTGGGGGAGAGAAGAGGCATTCACCTGATAGTTTGTGGCTGGCTTTGGGAAGAGAACAGAAGAACTGAGACTGATACAGAAAGCCCAGAAAGAAACAAGTGCTATGCCAGGAGAGAGAGGAAGCCCTGAGAGACAAGCCCTGTGCCAGCTGCAGCTGAGAGAGAGGAAGCCCAGAGGGCAAGACTGAACCCTCGCAGAGATCAGTGACCATCTTGCGTCAAGTGATAACTGACTTTGGTGAGAAAGCAGCCTTGAGTTGGACTATCTAGGGCCTTGTAACTGCAAGCTTTTACCCCAAGTAAATACCCTTTATAAAAGCCAACAGATTTCTGGTACTTTGCATCAGCCCCCCTTTGGCAGATGAATACAGGTGGTGCTGGCCTTTACTGTCTCTCCAGCTGAAACATGAGACTGCAAAATTTAAACTTGGGGCACAGTATGCTAGGGAAGAGTGAACGACGGAGGGAGCACAAGCTCCTTTTGTGGGAAGTAGTGTTTTCCTCAGGTTGGCAGGGGGAGTTGGAATATCCCATATTCCCAAGGAGAGACTTGAATAAGCACACAAACTTGAGGGCAGAGAAAGCAGGCCAAATGGGAGCAGGGCCAGCTACATAATTTGTGGTGCCCAGTGCACAAGGCAAATGTGGGGCCCCTTGTTCAAAAACTGGGAAAAAGTGCCGTTAAAGGTACTAAAAATACAAAGCTTTTTAATTGTACAGTCTCTGTCTCTTAACTTGTCATGATGGTTTTTGTTTACTATTTAATGTAATTCTAAGTAAAGAAAATGTAACAATTTAAATTGTTAGCATGATTTTTTTTTTCTTTATTGGAGAAGTTGTGGGTTTACAGAACAATCATGCATAAAATCCTGGACTCCCATATACCACCCCATCACAAACACCTTGCATTAGTGGGGTATATTTGTTACAATTGATGATAGCACAGTTTTTATAAGTATACTATTAATTAAAGTCCCTGGTTTAATTAAGGGGTCACTGTTTGTATAGTGTCGTTCCATGGAGTTGGCATGATTTTTACCATGCACCTGCATTTTGTGCAATGTCAGTTTTAAATGCAGACATAAGAGCATTTAATTTGTATCCAGAATCACTAAAATTATGCAATTTTTATTTCATTCATATACATTCATATGCATTTTTTTCTAACCACAATACTAGAAACCTTGCACAAAACTAACTCAACTGTTTTTATTTCACTTTTTTTTTTTTTTTAAAGATTTTATTTATTTATTCATTTATCCCCCCCTTGCTGCTTGTGCTCGCCGGGTCAGCTAATCACGCCGTGCGGGCGGGCTTGCCTTCACCAGGAGGCCCCAGGAACCGAACCGGGGCCTCCCATATGGTAAACGGGAGCCCTACTGATTGAGCCACAGCCGCTTCCCTTCACTTCTTGATATACACGCATTCCTATTACTGCACTCTACCTTCCACTTACTAATAAAGTTAGGAAAGAATGAAAAGAAAGGAACTGTGAGTTGTCCTATGTTCCCCTTTCCTTCTATGTCATTATTTTCTGCCTAAGTGGGTGACTGGTATAGGGAAGAAAGAGGAGTAAGAAAGGCTCTTGACTTGATTGTTTGTGTTTCTTAGGACGCTGTTGCCTTCTTTTGGTGTTCAAAGCAAGTTCTGGCGTGAACGGAAAGTGTGGTCTCCCAGGGCTCTCTGTGTGCTGCTCACTCAGCTGTAGATGTAACACACTTACCTTGCACTCGCTTTGAGTCTCGCTGCATTTCCATGGGTGGTGGGTCCACCAGAATACTGTCTTATGGGTGCCGGGAACTCTAAATGTGAATGGGTAGCAAGGAATATGTGAATCTCCTCTGCCCATGCCATTGTCCCACCAGACTTCATTCACAAAACACAAGTTTAAAGATAAGAATTTTTTTCAAAGTTAAGAATTTTGAGACGGTGACAGCAGAGCCTTCTGAGTGGAGGGCCGTGGGCCACCACACAGTCCTGTCCATGAGGCTGGCCCCATGTGGGAAGCGGCTCTCTTGTGAAGGGCCTCAGGTGCTTTCCCTTTCGCCTGGAGAGTCAAAGCCATGTCTGAGATAGGAGGAAAAGTTTCAAGTTTTAGCTCTGTTGTCATATTCTTCTGAAACAATCCTAACCCTTGAGGGTAGAAGTGTATATCTACCTTCCCAATCTGGAGTTGGGAATATTGAAGGAAAACGTTGGCAAGAGGAGAAGGGAGGACTGTCTATTTCTATTTTCCCTTAACTCCAGCTTATTGACCAGTGTCCTAGTTTGCCAAAGGGCTGCTGATGCAAAGTACCAGAAATCTGTTGGCTTTTATAATGGGGATTTATTTGGGGTAAAAGCTTACAGTTTCAAGGCTGTGAAAAGTCCAACTCAAGGCACCATAAGAGATGCCTTCTCACCAAAGTCAGTTGCCATGTGTTAAAGCAAGATGGCGGGCCATCTCTGCCTGGTCTCTCCTTCCCCTCCAGGCTTCTTCTCTTAGGCCCAGCTGCTCTGCTTTCTTCCCAAAAGCTAGCATATAGCTTGTCCCCTGGGGCTTCTTATATCAGTCTCGGGCTGTTCTGCTCTCCTCCCAAGTTCAGCTATAAGCTATCAGGCAAGTGGCTCATCTCTCCCTGGGACTTCGGCTGTTTGAGACTCATTACATGGCAGGATAAAAAATGGCAGAGCTTTCTCTCTTCCTGTGTCTGTCTGAGTGAGTGTCCTGTTATATTAGACTTAGCAAAGAGGGCAGGATTATCAGGCATCTAGGATGAGACAATTACTGCAACTCAATTTAAATAAAAATGTCCTCAAACTAAAGTGTGAAAATAAAGCCATAAGAGGAAAGGAAGAATGATAATTTAATAAAAAGTCTTTTATGGATTCATTTGTAAAATTTCTCAGAATGAGAAATAGAAAGGTTACCACCTAAGATGAGAAAATCTACAGTGTGTTAATCATTCGCAGTTTATATAAGTGTAACTGGCTTATATAAACTCGGTTAAGGTATACATATGAATTGGTTTTATTTTTTCTTAGACCTGTCCCCAACTGTGGTGTGTTGATCCTCCCTTTCCCCTTGGGTTGTAGCTCTCTTAGCAACTTCTTCTTCAGATCCCATAATTTTTCATCACCTCTTGGTTATGAAAACGCTTCTATTCCAGTTTTTCAGATTCAGTTCTGTCCATCTAAAATTCATTGCAACACTTGACACTAATCTCTCCTTACTTGACTAGGTAAGGTTGCCGTCTTCTCTCTGTGCTTGCCACTGCTTCCCTGGCTAACCCTGACTGGCCATTGGTACAGACCAGCACGATGCCACCTGTGGAGTGACTCTGAAGGGCCTGCAGAAGCCTAACCCACAGCACCACAGTTATCAGGCTTGGAGAGTCCCCTTCTGCAACCACCGCCTCACAGATTCACGCGAGGGGCCCCCTTGCCTAGGCCCCCTGTTGAGGGGGTGCCAACAAGAGGGCTGAAATCCAGTCATCTGAAGCCCAGTCATCACATGTCTTTGCCTTATACAACAGTGGGTGTCCAGCTGTTTCACAGCCATCCTGCTCTAGGTTCTGGCAATACTCTCTTTTTCTTCTTTTTTTTTTTTTTTTTTTGAGGTACTGGGAGCCGGGAAGCTGGTACTCACATCAGCTTCCCTGAGTTGGTTTTTTTGTTTGTTTTGCTTATTGCCCCCTTTTTTTTTTTTTAGAAGGCACCGGGAACCGAACCTGGGACCTCCCATGTGGGAAACAGGCACTCAACTGCTTGAGCAACATCTGCTCCCCAACACCCTCTTCTTTTTCCTTGTCCTTGGGCATCCAGCTCTCTGCAGTGCGAGATGATTAACATCCCTCAGTGGGCTTAGTAAGGGAGGAAAGAGCCTCTCTTCCTGACCTGCATACTTCCCTAGCCTCTTGCCTCTCAGTCCTCTTACATGGACCGGTGATGGGTGTGGTGGAGAGCAAGCAGTTCATGGTAGGACTAGTTTTCCTGCACTCAGTAAGCCTTCTCAGTAATCCCCACATGGCAGGGGGAGGTTGGCTGACCTTCACAGCTAGCAGTGCTCTCAACTCAGATTGTGGGGCATTTTACACTTTTAGTGTTCAGCTTTAGACCTAAGCCTCAATTCTGCAACACAGAAGGAACCTCCCTCAGCATCATATGGTATAAGTACATGCACTCACACCATATCCTCAATCATTAATTATCAAAAATCTGCTTTTAGCTTGGGCCTTGTACTGGGAACCAGAGTGAATACAAAGGACTAAAATATATTTTTTCAGTTGGCAAAGTGATTGCAGATTAATAGGGAAGACTGGGCATATATATTAACCAATTGAAACAGAAAACAGACAAATACCCAGCACAATTACACTACCACGTGCTTTATGTTTTATCCATTTTGCAGAAGAAGGAACAAAGGCACAGAAGAGCTTACATTTATTAAAGTGGGATGAGCCCAGATTTTGTCACTCTCAGTTTTGTTCATGCTTAACTTTTTGTAATAATTTACATATTTACAGAAGAGTTACACAGATAGTACAGAGAGTTCCTGAACACCTTTTACCCAGCTTCCCCTAGCATTAACATCTTATATAACCCTGGTTAAGGAATTATCATTGGTACAATACTATTAACTAAAATATGGACTTTATTTGAATTTCATCAGTTTTCCCACTATTCTTTTTCTGTTCCAGGATCTAATCCAAGATACCATATTGCATTTAGTCATCATGTCCCCTTAGTCTCCGCCAATCTGTGATAGTTTCTCAGTCTTTCCTTGTCTTTCATAACCTTGACATTTTGAAGAGTTCTGGTCATTCAATTTGAGTTTTCTCTTGTTTTCTCATGATTAGGCTAGAGTTATGGATTTAGGGGAAGAACATGATAGAGGCAAAGTGCACTTCTCATTGACCACATCAGGGGGCACATGATGTCAACCTGACTTACTACTGGTGACATCAACCTGGATCACTCAATTAAGGTGATGTCTGCCAAGTTCCTTCACTATACTCTTCTCTTTATTTATTTATTTTTTTTTTTTAAGATTTTTATTTATTTATTCATTTATCCCCCCCTTGCTGCTTGTGCTCGCTGGGCCAGCCAACCACGCCGCGCGGGCGGGCCTGCCCTCACCAGGAGGCCCCGGGAACTAAACCCGGGGCCTCCCATATGGTAAACGGGAGCCCTACTGATTGAGACACAGCCGCTTCCCATATATTCTTCTCTTTAGAACCGAGTAACTACATCCAGCTGCCTTGAAGGAGAGGGCAATTAAGCTCCACCTCCTGGAAGGGGTAATATTCTGGGGGAGATTATTTTGAGGCCATGCAGCCATCTTGTTTCTCCTTTAAGTGTCATAATTTTAGCATTCATTAGTGGACTGACTTGCAGTAGTTATTACTGTGGTGTCATAACGGTGATTTTCTATTTCCCTCATTCCTTCTACATTTATTATTTGGAACATTGTCTGTAAGGAAGATTTATCCCTTTCCTCCAATTTATTTATTCAATCAACATTATAATTGCTTATTTTTATTGCTCAAGTTCCAGCTTTGCCATTGGGAGCACTTTCAGTAGGCGCTCTCTCTCTCTCTCTCTCTCTCTCTCTCTCTCTCTCTCTCTCTCTCTTCCCCCCCCACACACTTCTTTACTTTTGGCATTACAAGCTCATCTTGTATTTTCCCTGCCCCAGGAAACCAGTCATTTTTCTAAGGAGCGCTAGTTCCTTTTATTGGAGAATGGTATTTAGAAACCATGATCTGAGTTCTAAGTATGCTCATTGGTACTGGGGTGTCACAACTTCAGGTCCTCTCAGGGGGGCAGAGCAAGGACAGATCTAGGGCATGTATATATGTATATATCTATTCACATTATGTATTAAAATAAACCGTGTCTCCAACTCTAATCCAACACCACAGTTTCATCCTAGCTAGCCTTTTCCACTTGCTGACTGTAACTTCTTTCTTTGACAGCGAGAAACTTGATTCTCATTATATTATATTTACTTCTTTGTTAGTCTCTACTATTCATGCAAAGTAGTTTCAGGATTGTTAAACCACGCTCCTGTGAGATAGCAATTTACTACCTGGAGTTCAATGTTTGTGTACAGTTCTTTGTGTCTTTAGCCTTATAGGATTCAGTCAAAGCACTGTTTTCCAGAGTTACTTAGGTCAGTTCCTTTTCCCCCCATCCCCTTCAGTGAGGCTATGTCACATGTTTGAAATACAATTAGAATCATTTCTCACTACCTGCATTCCATTCTGGGTTCAACTGTCATCCTGGTTAATTTTTAAACATTGTCATGCAATAAAAGTCTCTTTCTGTGGTATACAGTTTTTTGTTTTGACAAATGCAGTCATATATTTACCACCACAGCACCATATAGAACAAACCCACCACCCTAAAATTTCCCTTCTGCAAGCACTTTGTAGTAAAATTCTCCCCTCTCCCCCGACTCTTTGTAACCACTTATCTGTTTTCCATCTCTGTAGTTTTGTCTTTTCCAGAATGTCATATAGGTTGGTCATGCAATCTGTAGACTTT
Organism: Tolypeutes matacus; assembly: GCA_026826555.1. Classification (NCBI taxonomy): domain Eukaryota; kingdom Metazoa; phylum Chordata; class Mammalia; order Cingulata; family Chlamyphoridae; genus Tolypeutes; species Tolypeutes matacus. The sequence continues at coordinate 45,807,499 of JAKSZT010054304.1, read as the reverse complement.
TTGGTCTCATTTCTTTCATTTAGCAAAATGCATTTAAGATTCTTCCATGTTGTTGTATGATTCAGTAGTTCATTTCTTTTTACTGTTGAGTAGTATTCCATCATATGGATATATCACAGTTTGCTTATCCATTTATCTGTTGAAAGAAATCTGGGTTGGTTTCCAGCTTTTGGCAATTATTTATGAATAAAGCTTCCATAAACATTCATGGATGGAGTTTTATGTGACCATAGTTTTCAATTCACTTGGGTAAACACCTGGTAGTGGAATGCCTAATTTATATAAGTATATGTTTAACTTTCTAAGGAACTGCCAAGCAATTTTCTAAAACAGTTGTTATGCTTTGCAGTCCCACCAGCAATGAATGAGTGTTTTTGTTGCTCTCCATCTTCACCAGCATTTGATTGTCCACAGTCTTTTTAAAGCAGAGAGTCATCCCCCTTGACTTCTTCCTTCCTATTGCCCTCTGCCTGGATTACAAGGTAATCTATACTCTTGCTTTGTAGTCTGCTGGGTATCAGTGAAGGTGATTTTAGACTACTTCACATTTCCACTGTGCACTAAAGTACTAGCCCATGTTTAATCTCTCAGCAGTAGTATAAGGCAGGTGTAGCAAACATTCTTAGGTTGGTATGACAACAGCACCATGCTTGACAAGAATTCCTTTATGTCTTCCTCCAACTTCTGCTTTTGTGCAGCCTCTTAGCTTCCTACTCATCTAAGCCTCATTTTAGCCTAAACAAATGAATCCACTGAAATCCTAGAGAGGTCATGGGTCCTGACTAGATACTGGGGTGTTGTTCACTCCATGTGACTTTCCAGCTGGGTGTCTAGAGCTTAATTCATCAAGAAGAGACTCTGTGCCAAGCCCCTCTTCTGAGTCCCTGCCTCTTACTTGGCAGCTGGCACATTCTCATAGTCATTAGAGTCCTCATCTGACATCTCTTCTCCATGTTTCACCTGAATGTTCCCACTCTGTGCCGATGACTGAAAGACCATGTTATCCCTTAAACCCAGGAACCTCCCTGATTGCATGACAGGTTGAACATGGTTCCCCAGGCCATCAGTGCTATCCTCTACATGGTCTGTGTTTGAGAATGTCACCTCTTCTTCCTCCTGGTGCTGGCTTCCATTGGGATCTGCTGGTGGGACATTTTGATAATCTCCACAATCCTGAAAAGCCACCCAGGGCTGCTTCCCCTGGAAGGCTCTGAGATTCAATTCTGACATGTTGACATAATCATTTGAGCTCTGGGAAGAAACTTCCCCATCGCTGAGTTGGTCACTGTCCTCAGTTCCTGGACACCAAAAACGGGTGCAATCACTGGCATCCTCACATCCCAAATCTTTTTCCCCACCAAACTCGAGCTCCTGTGCTCTTGGGAGAACAAAGAGATTCCCAGGGGAGCTGTTGGTGGATGCTAGATTCTCAGCAATCTCTTCTGTTGTGGGGACATTGACATAATCTCTCGAATCCTCTGAAGAAATGTTTGGGCAGTCTCTGGAAGCTCCGACATTGATGTAGTGTGCTGAGGGAGTGAGATCCCCACACATCTGGGGCACTGTGGCATTGTCATAGACACCCACTGTGTACCCCATGGCACAGATATGGGCTCTATGCACCTGGCTGGCACTGCCTGCTTGTGATGGCTGTGGGGAAGAAGAGAAAGTCAGTGACAGGATAGAAGACAGCAATATGGGCAAAGCCTTTATTCTTCCCTGCCCAGTATTGCTATCTTATAATTCCTTCACTCGGTTCTCCATCTTGGAGAAAAGCTCTAAATCAGGGCTCACAAAACATAAGCCTTTAGATGCCAGATAGGTGCCAGCAAAGTGGGCTGAGTTTAAGAAAAGCAACAGTGTAAATGTGATGATAAATTGCAACTGGTTTTTGGCCACAGTGTGGGGGTTCAATGAGGAGCTCAGGGAAGTATTATAAACTGGAAGAACCTGTCTTTTCAGAGTATGTTGACAGGCAATATAGAATACTGGCTAAAGGTAGAGGCTTAGGGTGAGGCTGAGGAGTTCAAGTCCCAGCTTCATCATTTACCTGCTGAGTGAGTTCGGACAAGTTACCTAATCTCTCTGTGCCTTAGTTTCCTAACTTATGAAATGCAGATAATCATTTCTACATCATAAGATTTTTATGAGGAGTAAATAGATTACTACATATAAAGCATTTAGATCCTGACAAATAGTAAACACTTTAAAAAGTGCTTTTTTATTTTTTATTATTAAAGAGGCAGCTGGCACACAGACCCTGGTAAATATTGTCATTTAGAGATGCTGGTCTGATGTTTCCAGAACTTCTGAATTTTCAAGAAAAGCTGGAAATCTAGACCATCTATGTGAAATCTTTTAGATTTTAAACTGTTGGCAACTGGTTCAAAAAGTTCTTAAAACACTACATAGAGTCTAAACCAAACATGTTATGGGCCTTTGGTCAGTTTGGACCTAAACTCTAAATGCAAAATCCCCGTAGGTCCCACCCCAAACCCTGGAAGTAGCTTTGGCCGTGGAGTTTCCTCTTCCCTGCCCTTTATAGGACCTGCTGCTCCAGGAAGTCTGAAGAGGCAGGAGGGAAAGGAGATGGAGGAAGTAAAGGAAGAGGAGGAGGAGGAAGCAAAGGTGGAGGTGGCTGTGCAGCCATTGAACCTAAACCTCTGGGTAATGAGAGGCTGGGTGGGTAACAAATCAGCAGCAGCACCACTGTCCTTACTGGGCGATGACCAGAAAACAGAAGAGACTGATCCTTCAACAAACAAACAAGAGCTTTTCTAAGAAAATGAGCATCCAGATCTCCAAAGTGGTCCCTTTACTGTACACGGTGCCTCTGCACCAAACTCTCCTTCTTGGAAGTTGCCCTCAGGCCAAGATCATAAGACATATGGGCTCATTGTTATTAATTATTATATACCCTTTGTAACCTCAAAGGGTTTCCCTAGTTTGATCAAACACCTTATCCATCAGCAACAGTGCTGAATCATGGATGAATATTTCTATGATTGAGGATAATTGGAAAAATATAATACAGGCCCTAGAAGTAATTCCCAAAGCAGGATTGTAAATATGTTTTGAGGACAGACAGCATTGTGGGGATATTTGTGATTACTTTGAAGGGGATGTACTCATCTGGATAAGCAAGTTATCATATCTTTGTTAAAGCAATCCATTTCAGTCCTAAAATCATGTACTTGAATATGTGTGTCCTGGTACCTTTCTTAAAAGCCCAAGCACTTGTTCCTGTCTTTCTTAATTTTCGTCCTTGGGCAGGAGGGAGGTCCTGAGGCTAGTCTTTCCTATGTATTAATAGGGTTGCAGGATGAGTGCCAAAGGACATGCTGTTTGTATGCGATGAAAGAAGATCCCAGCCCTTGAATGCTTTCATCTCAGTTCTTCTGCCAGAGACATGTCATTTCTCTCAAGGGGTTTGTCTTTTCATTTAGCTCTTACCACATGCTCTGAGGAAAGGCTGTCAGAATATCTGGAGAGGAGGCTTTCAGTACTGAAAATACGGACACTCCTTGACTGATGTCTCCCTGAAAGGATAGAGAACAAATCCTGAGGACTTCAGCCCAAACAATCCCTGTATCACGAGTGAAATTGGGTGTGTGGTTGCCTAGCATTTCCTGCCTGTGGCCTGGGGTTCCCTGGAGAGAGGGCCTGTGCTCCAGTGACCTGAGATCTGGTCTGGCCTCAGCTTCTGTGATCCTGAAGGACAGTAGCACAGGGACTGGGGATGCTGTGAAGCAAGGAAGCTTCTGTGGAGGGTCATCCTGGCCTCTAATCCCAGTGGCCGCGCTCTCCTTCTGCATGGCTTCCCCTTACCCAGACACTCCTGTCTTTCCTTGGCTACCTTATGCCAAGTAAAAACAAGGCTCCCCACCCAGGTGAGACTCTGCTCCCTTTTTAGAGCTCTCTAGGTCCTCCACTGGAGCTGCATCTTATAGTCTGTCCCATTCTCCTCGATGCTCTCTGAAAGTCAGTCAGGCCCACGAGCTTAGAGAAAGCTGCTCCCAGGTGGTGAGAGATGCATCCCGGGGGCGGGGGGGGGGCAGTTCAATGAGCCTGGACTATGTGGATTCGAGGGAAGAACTTACTCAGCTCTTCTTGCCTCCGAGGCAAGAGATCATAAATATTTTTGGCTCGTTGTCTGGGTCGAGGCAGGCTCAGTAAGGGCATGAGGGTAACTCGGAGGTAAGGAACTGGCCCTGCAAGGCAATGAGTGAGAAGGGGTCAGGGATCAGCTGCACAGAATGAAAATATTCCCCACTCTCCATAAATCATAAAAAATACACTTTCACATTTGACCAATCCCATCTGATATGGAAAAATAGGGGATTCGGTGGACAGAAGTCAGAAGGTAAAACTGGGGCATAAAGATAACAGGCCAATCACTTTCAAAATGGAACTCAAATCAGCCCTTGGCATTTTGGAGCCTCGGGTCAGGATCTTGAGTGAGATGGATAAGAACAGATGAAATGGAGGACTACTCAGAGCAATAGAGTGTCCCTGGAAAATAACTCGATGAGGGAGATTAGATAGCCAAAACAGGGGTTTAAATGCCAAGTTTGATGATCAGACTTAGTGTACCTCAACTCAGGATAAACAAAGGACTCACGCTTCTTCCATTTATTCCGGTTCCACAGGATGCAGAAAACCACGATGACCAGGAGAATGGCAAGGAGAAGGGCGGCCAGCCCAGAAAAGATGCTGCTGCTCTGGTCCTTATCTCTAGGAGGAAAACCAAGAACCACACCCACCACACCCACCACAGGGTGAGTGCAGGAACGCCAAGGCAGGACAGGGGCCACCTCTGAAGAGTGACTTCATGGATAGAAGGGAACTAGACAAGGGAGAAAGAGAACTATCCCCTTTGAATGCTACTGTGTGCCAAGAGTTTGCATGTGAAACTTATTTAATTTTCACAACAATCCTGTCTCCCTTTGTGGTCAAGGGACTTGAGATTTAGACTCAGAGAGGTAAAGTAACTTATCAAAGATCATGTAACTAGTAAATGACAGAGATGGACGACTCCAGATCTCTTTGGGTTCAAAGATCATGTCCCCCTCCGCAACTGTCTTCCAAACTTGGAAAGTCAAGTCAGATTGCCTGTGTCCCCCAATCTCCCCACCCCCACCACATTCCCCACTCCTGGGCTTGCACAGAGGAGAGGATTACCCAAGTCACAGTAAGGGAGTGGCTCTGTGACAGAATCCAGCTTGGGTGAACTTGAGTAACCGCCATGGCACCAACATGTGGAGCTGGTCTCCAAGCAATCTCTGCTGTTGTGTGAAATTTAGCCAATGCAAATGTATGGAACAAGTTCTGTGCTACTTTGCAATTCCCCCATAGGGCTGGAGATACTGCTCTGCTTTGCTTTGGTGTTGAAATGTATCCAGATGAGTGCAACTTTAGGCAGCTGTGCCTACTGTAACAGAAAGCAGCCAAGTGAGTTAGAAGCAGGAATTCAGTCGCAGTCTTGCTACCCGCAAATTGTCAGAAATCAAGTCATCTGCCAAGGAATTTCTGTGAAAGTTTTTGTCCTCCTAAGTTCTAGGATTGTTTATCCAACTTTCTCCTGGACATTTCCATTAGGCTGCCTAACTGACATCTCAACTCAAGTATGTCCAAAACAGAAATCCTATTCTTCTCATGAACCTGCTCCTCCCCAGTATCACCCATCGTCTGGTGGCTCAAAACCTTGGAGCCATCCTTGCTGGCTCTTTTTCTTTCAGCCTCAGTTTCAGTGAATCAGCAAATTCTGTCTGCCCTACCTTGGGCCTCTACCACCTCTTGCTTCCTCCTTTGCTACCACCTTGGTCCAAGCCACCATGAGTTGCATATGGAACTTTGTGATCATCTCCCGAGCTGCTCTCTTGCTTTCACTCTCCCTCCCAACCTACTATATTTCACACACGAACCAGCATGATCATTCCAAACAGTAAATCAGATCGTGTACCTCCTCTGCTCGCGAACTTCCATGGCTTCCTATGGCCCTTGGAACAAACTCCATAGTCCTGACCTAGTGAGGACTTAATTAAAGCACCATATGATGGGGTTTCTGTCTGTCTTCCAACCTCATTTCCTACCACTTGCCCTCTGATCCCTGCACTTCAACCTCCAGGATGCTGTGCTGTTCCTTGCCCATGCCAAGCACAGTCTCATCTCAGACCTGATGTTCCCTCTCCCAGGAGCCCTCCTCTCCCAGCTGTTGGCGTGGCTCAGTCCCTCTACTCATTTGGGTCTCTTTAAGCATGTCTTCCCTGACAACCACCTTATTACTCTCAGTCTCCTTGTCCTGCTCTATTTTTTCTTCATAGCACTTAAGACTGATTAATATTATATTGTATATTTATACATTCATTTGTGGATCTGTTTATCATTTGCCTCCCCCACTTGACTGCCAGCTTCCGGAGATTAGAGACTTATCTACCCTGTTCACCTGGTACCTGGAACAGTGCCTGGTGTTTAGCAGGGGCCTGATGAATATCTGTTAAGTGAATGAGTGAATAAATAAATAAAGAAATGAATATAGAAATAGTCTGGGGGGGGCTGCAGGGTTCTGAAAACTTTCATGAATTCATTCCCCATCAATGCTTATGTCCACCTGTGAGTGGAATGTATTTGTCATGGTAATATCAGTTATTTCCCAAAACTATGATAATTTTAAAATTTATTTTCATTGGATTTAGCTATTAGTGCACTGAAATTTATATCTTTCAGTGTTACTAAAGTTTCAAGTACTGATAGATTTTTTATTTTTCATTTGTATGAGATTGAAAGCTTTAGCGGTAACATTTACGTCAGAAATTAGTTCTGTGACATTTTGTCTAAAGACATGTCTTTAGTACATCTATTATAATATTTTTCATTGATGGCAAGTCTTTAGGACCTAAAAACATATCTTTTGGAAAAGTGGACCTTTTGTTTCCATCATGGTGGGTCCTAGTGCTTTTGAGGAGTGATTGGTGGGACCTAAGACAGGAAAGACTGCAGACAACGATCAGGATCTCTAGGAAGTGAGACATCCAGCTGGGCTAGGCAGCTAGCTCCAAGAAAATCCTGTGTTAGTACAGCTTCTCCTCTCCCCAACAACTCCCTTCTCTCCTCAACACCTATTCCTTCCCTCCCAGCAGGCCTGAGAAAACATCTCTGAAACTAGAGTTTGATGGTCTCAGTGGACCTGAGCCTGGTTGTCAGGGGTGGCAGCACAGCTGTGTTTCAAGCCCTCCAGGGCAGATCAGGGACCTGGGTCTAAATCAGGGATGATGGAGCTGACCTCCCTGAGTCATTCACCCATCCAGGCTGCCAAGAGTTACTCACAGAGTGCTGGGCTCCGAGGTCCTCCCTGTGGTCTGTGAAAAGGTTGGAGTGATGACATCCATTGTGACAGGGTTCAGCTTCTCCTCCTAAGCCTTCTCTTGGTTCAAATCAGCTAGCCATCATGTCTGTCATTTTCACTGGCTCTTCCTAAGTTGCTGACTCCCAAGAGAAAAGGCAAATTGGTTTGTCTTTTGCATATAGTCCTGTGGGGGTATAACCACTTTGTTAGTAGATAATGGTAGACTGACAGAAATTCTCCCCGTATTCAATAAAGTCCCTCAAAAAAAGTCTTCCAGTTTATATTTCTTTCTAAAGCATACAATCTTTCTTTCTAGAACTTCCTTTCCCCCACTCATCTCCCCTGCAATCCCTGCCCCTGAAAAGTCAGGCTTAGTTGACCCAACATGTAAAAAAACAACAGGTTGGCTCTACCTGGAAGTGGCTACGGTGACCACTGCAGGAGGTGAGGCCTCATCCCCTGATGGGAACCTGAGGCAGGAGGTTCAGGGCTAGTCGGTGGTCTTTGCCTTCTGGTGGAAGTGTGAGGGCCACAGAGGGGGAAACTGCCAAGAGCCCCAGGAGAGGCTCCATGAACAGCTCACCCCCCAGCCCTAAGCAGAGAGAAAAGAGTAAACCACTTTGCCTGAATGGAAACAGAGAGTCAGTCACAGGAAGCGGTACCACCAATGTGCTAATGAAGCATGGGGCACAGGAAATGCTGCTGAGCTCTTAAGGAGACAGCAGAAAACAGGCCTTCACCCCAGGTTACCTGTGGTCTGTGATGAGGGTGATTAAAATGGGACAGGGTAGTGAGGGATTTGTGATTGTTCATCCTGGCTTTCTGAGACATTTAGAGTTCTGTAAGCTTCCCGGTTAATTTTTTTTGTTTTTGTTTTTTAAATTGTTCTAAGGAGCATGGGAGGGTGCTTTTTAGAAACAAGTGCAATTCTCTGGCACCTCCTTTCTGAATCAGTGGGTGGAGGATGCAGAAGGGGCCAGCTAAATGGTTTTTTCAATAGACACTTCCCAGGTGATTTTGATGGAGATGGTTCATTTTTCACATTTTGAAAAATGTGCTCTGGATATAATGGAGCTCATGCTGGGCTCTCAGGACCCCTGTTCCCTGAAGGCCTGCCCTCAGGAGCTCCCACATGCTGTTCTCAGGGGTCTTGAAGAATATCCATCACAGTCCCTCTTATTGGACACCTGTCTCAGAAGCTGTAAAATTCATCCCAGGTGTCTACCCAAAGTATACCAACTTCAAAGATTGTTCAAAATTTGTTTCTCTCTTTCCTTTTTCCCTCTACCAATCTCCTCTTTGCATCTTGGAAGAGCTCCAATAGAAGGGGCACTAAGATTAGTGTAAAGGTGTGATGAAGCTCCTTGCCTTTCCCAGGAGACAAAGACATCAAGGTTAGGGTTAGGGTCCACCAGCCCCTGCCCTGCATCCAGCCTCCCAATTCTCCCCTGCCCCCACTAGGGGCGACAGATTCTGGCAGGTTCTTCCGAGGAGCTCTGCCATTCCAGGGCCTCTTGCCTCCCTCTGAGAAGACTTAACTGGCAGGAAGACTCAGAGGTGACTGGTCCTAGTGCTGGAACCTGGGTTTCTGTCGACTTCTGTGGATTGGACATGAGGAAGAACTAGAGCTTCTCCTGGGGACAGTGTCCATGGTTCCATTGCTCTCGTGGCTGGGACTGGTGGACAGGAGAGGTTCCCCCAGGCCCATCCTGAAACATCGGAGCCAGGCCTGGTAAGGGGCTTATGTGACCCGGAACTTGATAGTACAGGGGAGGGGCGGGTAGAACCAAACCAGAACTGCATCCCCTTCCACTTAGGAAGCCAGAGTGTTGCTTTAAAAAAATTAAAAAAACAAAAACAAAAACAACTTTCCCCTGTGTGTGACCATTTCAGGGCCTCACTTCTCTTATCTACCCAACCTGCTCCAGTCAGAGTGATATTTCCTCGGGCCTTCTGCTCTCTCCTGCCTCCAAACTCCTTCCTCAAAGGAGGCTACCCATGTTCCCTGCTTCCAGGCCACAGGCTGATCTCTCAGGCTTTTGGGCTGCAATGGTTACAGCTTTGTTCCCAAGTCTGCTGCCTTCCCTCAGGGGGTTTCTGGAAGGGGTCTCATGGCCATGTTTTGACCAGTGGGGTCCCAGCTGTTACAGCTTTATCTGACCAGGCGCTTTCCCTGTTTCCTATACTAACCTGCCTCAACTCCCCCCTCAGGGAGTTCATACCCTTATTCTTAAGGGGAGCTGAAGGACAATGGTCATTCTTCTATAGCTGCTTCCTGCTGGTTAAGTGTGGTAGTCCCTGCCTGATGGGGTGTGAAACTCTCTGGCTATTCTATTGAGGTTGAGGGAAAGCAGGTCCTGAACTGTGGTTGGAACTGGATGAAATCCCCACATGACTAATACCTTGTTCTGGAAAGCGTTGATTCTGGAAGAAATAAACTTAGCTAGAATTTTGAAGATACATGGTCCCACTAAAAGGATAAAGAAAATGGTGGTGAGTAGCCCCAAAATGGGAGTCAGTCACAACATACAGACCATGGGAGTGAGAAAGCCCAGGTGCCTCCAAAGACCACATCCTCCTGAAGTTGATGTGCTTGACTTGTAGGTTTTGAAGGCTGTCTAGGACTGATCCGGAGCGAGTTACATAGAAACAGCATTCCTCCCTGAGGATTAAGCAGGGTCCTCCCTGTGCCACTGTCAGCATGTTTAGTTATGGCTCTGAGAGTTTGCCACACCATGGTGATTGGTGATTTAGCCACTTTTTAATGATTTTAAGGTTGAATATGATGTATGATTATAAAGTATTGAGAGTGCTGGGCAGGGGTTTGCCACTAATTCAATGATGTTGCTAGCATCAAAAACCTTTCAGAAGTCCTCTTTGAGAAGACAGAAGCAGTGGGTTAAGAGTTTCAACCTGAGTTCAAATCCTAAATTACTGTCTGGGTGATCTTGGGCAGGTCATTTAAACTTTTGGGGTATTTTCTTAGACGTAAAATGACAATAATAATAGTACTTGCCTAAGGCTGTGTGAGAGCTAACAGAACTAACAATGGAAAATGCTTGGTGTTTGTGAAAATTAAGAAAAAATGCTTGGCTTAGAAGTTGGTGTATTAGTTTCCTGGCTGCTAAAATAAATACCACACAAAAGGTTGGCTTAACAACAGGAATTTATTGGCTCACTGTTTCAGAGGCTAGAAGGTTTGCTTCCTCCTGGGTCTGGTATCTTCTGGCTGATCGGCAGTCTCTAGGGTTCTGTCACACGGCATTTTCTGTCACATGACAATGCACATGGCAGTGTCCTCTCCGTTCTCTTCCAGGTTCCATTGACTTCTAACTTCTGACTGTTCCCTGTGGCTTTTCTCTCTGTGTCTGACTTCCAGTCTGCTTATAAAGGACGCCCGTGACCTGGATTCAGTGACCTTAACTGAAGTCACATCTTGGGGAGATCTTATTTACAATGGGGCTATGCCCACCAGAATGCAGACCAAGTCCAAATCGGGGTACACACTTCAATCCACCATGGTTGGCATATGCAAGAGCTATTAAATGGGTGCTGCTATTATGACATTATGCATTATGACATTAGCCTTATTTCTTTATGCTGAATAAACTATCTCCTATGGCCCTTTCTTTCCCTCTCTCAGTGCGTACTCTGCCTGCCTTCTATTTGTCACCTTATTCTTTTAGTTTTTGTTTTGTTTTACAAAATTCAACTAGATGACATTGATGTGCTTTTCAGTCATTACACAGCGTACAGATATGATCCAGATAATTATTTTTGCTCCCCAAACGGTTAAACAATGAGGGTTTTCTATGAAAGAGTATACATGAAAGCTTTTTAGGAGCAAAGTCCTGTTTCTGCAAAAACCAATCTCAGGCATACATTTTGTGCTTACATATAGTCCTTGAGAATACTACAGTAGCAGTGCATAAATTCATGCTCTAAAAAGATCTGAAATATGGTTTTCAAGAGACTCTTCCTCCTGCATTATGCTCAGATAAAAATCTAGTCAAAAGATAATAGCAGTTAAAACTGCATATTTATGTCAGATATCAGAAGAGGCTATAAAGAAATGTAAATAATGCTTAGGGGAACTTTTATTGTAAGGTTGTTTTAATAATAAATAAAAACTTAAAAAATCTTAGTGACTGATACAAAATAGGCACAGATATCAAGGATTTTCTATATTTGGTTTAGAGTTTAAATGAGAAAATAATATGCATGTGAACAACTCTGTATCTAGTAATCCTAGTTTGGGCAAATCATTACAATCTGTCAGGCAGAGGGGCTTGGGAGAAAAGATAAAATTGTTTTTTCTGCCTGTTAACATAAAGCATCATCCATGGTTAAAGCCAGGGTGAACCTACTAGCTAAACAAATGCCTTCCTTCCTTTAGCACTTTTAGACCAAAGAGAGAGATTGCCCTATTTCTAGTGGGTTTTTATTTTTTAAAAACCCACATGCTTGGCGTCTGAACCACAACCTGTTTTGTAGTTCACCAGATGAATCAACTATGTCCTATTAAAAAAAAAATGTCCTATATCTTTTGTAGGATCCTAGGATAAGTGTGATCCCTCAGTGCCTTATGCTTTTTTTAACCTCCACACGTTAATTATAAAACTCTTATTTTAGAAACACCATGGCAACTGTTTATGGTGCTGGAGAAGGTATAATTTACATAGGAAGGTTGATGCTTGCAGCCAAGAAATAAATGTAGCTTTTAATTTTTTACAATTAATTAATTTATTTATTTTTTAAGGAGGTACCAGGGATTGAACCCCGGACTTTGTATGTGGGAGGCAGGTGCTCAACCACCAAGCTACATCTGCTCCAATAATTTTTCTTTTTAGGCTGGTCAGTTTGCTCTTTTAGGCTTTTAACTTTGAAGGACACATCAAAGCCAACTAGAAAAAGATGACAAAATAACAAATCTTGTAACTAAAGTCTGGCGCAATAGGCATAGATATAAAGAGAATTTCTTCAAAGAGTTTCATAGGTGTCACTCAGAAGCATCCTTGCTGTCTGTAACATAATGTGGTAGTCATTCAAATAATATTATAATTTAAAATATATATTATATATTTGCAATTATTTTAAATCATTCAATATGTTTATAGTATGTTAATGGAGTGAAATAGAGATAAAGGCAGTCCACAGTCATGATGTTTTGAAGATAAAATTACTTCAGAGGTCAATTGAAATCCTTGCTCATGCTCTAAGTACAGCCATTGTGATGAGACCTAAAATATAAGCAACCACTAATTTTTTATTCACACTTACATGGAGGTAGAGAGGTACCAGCGATTCCACATCCCCCCAGCATAGGCAGCATTAGGACTGCAATGCACACTGCTCCCAGGAAGACACTTAGTAAACCAGGCCCCGAGGAGACAGTTCTGAAGCGACTGCTCAGAAAATAAATTCTCTGTTAAATGTTCCTTTATTCTTTTTTTCCTCTTTTCCCTTTTGTTGTTCTTTTGCAGATGGAAGAAGAGTAGCAACACCTTCTTTCCTTCCTAAAGCCTTCCCCTGGCTTTGCTCGGAAACTTGGAGGCAGAATTTGCCTATTGCACCGTAGTGACAGGATCAGACATCCCTGTGATGAATCACAATATCCACACACGCTGAGGCTTTCCTGTACCTGCAGCATCAACGACAGCATGCTCAATTGGAGTAGTAAACACAACTTTGAACTTTAAGACAAACTCATAGGTATTATACAGAGTCAACACTTGCTTATGTGTTGACGGATCATCTGCATAAAATATTAGCTCCGAGGAAAACACAAAAACAGGAAGGTTTCCTTCCACTAACTCTGGTTGTCTTTTTTGTTGCTGTGTTGACACTAATCCCCCAAACTGCAGCTTCTGTTTTTACGGTCTCGTCTATTCTGGACTTTTTTTACATTCAGTTAAAAACTCCAAAGCATTTTGGCAATTTATTGGGCTATTGGGAGCTGGGGTCGCTTTTCTTGTGTTTCTTAATTGGTTAATGTTTTCTGAAATTGGAGTTAACATAAAAGTCCTTGGCAACACGGCTCCTCGGAAAGCAGCTGTGACGGCTCCCTGGGACCTTTGTCAGCATCTCTCCGCTGCACTGCCTGCTGGGATACGGGAGGACTCAAAGGCCACCTCTCTCCACCCTTGAGGATGAGCTGCGTCTGGCGGGTGGGTGGGAAGAGGGAGACCAAGTGGACCTCTGGCCACTTGGGGTTTCTTCCTTCTCTCTGTCACCTTATTCTTTAAACATATTTACGGGCAGTCTCCTACGGCAGGCACTGGGCACTGGGTTTGTAAATAAAATAGTCCGGGTCCCTGCCCTCCTGGAGTGGCTTGCCACTCCCTCCAGGCATGCCGAGTCACTGTCACTTTTGCACTCTAAGCCTTTGCCCGAGTTTACTCATTTTAACAGCAGCTACTTTTTCTTTTGTTAAATTACAGTAAAATCCTCTTTTAAAAGATTATATTAGGGGTTGGGAGGGAGGGGGAGGAGGGATGACTAGGTGGACCACGGGGCATTTTGGGGTTAGCGAAGCTGTTCTGTATGCAGCTGTAATGGTGACGTTATGCACTGGTCAAATCCCATAGAACTGTACAACACAGAGTAAACCCTGATGTGAGCTGTGGACTTGAGTTGTTAATAATGTATCAGTATTGGTTAATTAGTTGTAACAAAGGTCCCAAGCTAATGCAAGATGCTAAAAATAGGGGGAACTTGCCTGTGTGTGTGTGTGTGTGGGGGGGGGTGGTTCTGTAAATCTAAAACTCCTCCAAAAATAGAGTCTATTTAAAAAAACATTTATCCAGGTTATTTCTGGGTGGCGGGGCTTTGCGGCATTTTATTACTTTCTTTTTTGCACTCGTCTTTATTGCTTGACATTATTATAAGATCAAGTGTGACTTTTACAAAAAACAAAATTATTATTTAAAAAAAAAGACAGGGAAGCGGCTGTGGTTCAATTAGTAGGGCTCCCGTTTACCATATGGGAGGCCCCGGGTTCGGTTGCCGGGGCCTCCTGGTGAAGGCAAGCCCGCCCGCAGGGCATGGTTAGCTGACCCAGCGAGCACAAGCAGCAAGAGGGGGATAAATGAATAAATAAATAAAATCTTAAAAAAAAAAAAAAAAAAAAAAAAAAAAGACACAACTCAAGTGTCTGCACCTCTGGGGAAGCTTCCCTTCCTGAGTGCTGGGCTCCTCCTCTTCTCTACCTCCGCAGCACCGTGCACGCACCTTGGTTCTGGTGTCTCTCAAGCAGCTGGGGTTACTTGTTTAAAATTCTGTCTCCCTGAGTGGACTTTGAACCCTCAAGGGCAGAGACTGTTTCTTTTATTGCATTTCCTGCCTTTAGTACAATGCCTGAGCATAAGCATTGACTGGGCCCTCTGAGAAGTTCACTTAGGTGCTTCTTGCTGCTGTAAATTTGTAACCCAAGCATGTAACAGGGTGAGATATGGAGAAATAAATCAGTGTCTAGTATTTTTTTCTGCTGTGCACTCATCAGCTGAAGAAATAAAAGGCACTCCTTGCATTGTCCTCCATGCCCATCATAGGAAGGGCAACCTGAGCTTGTGTGCTTGAGCTCCTTTATCCTAGGAAGGTATTAACTGCAGTTTTCTGTTTCCAGGCCAGAAGAAAAGTTGCCCTGTTGTGGAAGACATCCTCAATGAGGCTTTGTGTTTGTAGGTTTGGGGGCTGCCTAAGGCAGGACAGGCAAAGCCTTAGTGGTGGCAATCCCCCACCCCTCCTGATTCATTTGCCTGTATCCTGGAGGCCTTCCCAGTCCAGACAAGTCTGAAGCCGAGAATAAAGGCAGCAGATACCTTTCTTTTAAGTTAAAGTTGTGAGAGAGCAGGGTTAGGTGGGAGAGATTTAGAAAGTACTCTGGATGTGCCAGAATAATTTATCTGTCACTTCTCTGCCCCTACCAACGCTTCCTTCCAGGACCGTTGGGAAGAGTGATGAGAATTTGGAAGCAAGGAATGGGGCCAGACGAGGGGAAAGCTCTTCTGTGCCCCCTACCCCCAACAGGCTCTTAGGCTAAGCACCAGTGGAGAAGGTAAATTGATACTTCTGAAAGACAAGAGAATCCTTTCCTTAAGTCTGGGGTCCTGAGAGCAGAGTGGTTCTCTGCCTCCTTGGTCTTTCTGGAGTTCTATGTTTGGCACCTTCTCCAAAGCCCCTTGAGTCACACTCTCAGGAAGGTCACAGAGCAGAGATGGCTGCAAGGCCTGCCCAGATGAGCAAACATCTGCTGACAGCCCCAAGCCTTCCCTCTTCCCTAGAGCCATGTGAGAGTGGGCGTCCCTGTCTGAGCCCACAGGCTGAGAGGTTCGGAACTCTAGAGGTCTGATACCTCAGCCAAGGAGGTAGGTGGATAGTCACCCAGGAATTAGATGAGGGCACGGTGTGTCTCAGGGGAGGCAGGAAGGGCAGAGGGCCTGAACAGGAAAGAGACAGATCAAGGTGGTTTCCTTTGTTATCTTCTTAAGTGCATGAGTAGAATATCACTTCAATCACTAGGGCTTCCTGAACAGATTTGTGTAGCAAGCAAATACCTTCATTTAATTCAATATTTTGAACAACAGTTTTGTTGTTGCTGCTATTTTGTGGAATGACAGCATGACAGTGGGGCTTGGATTTACCCATATCCCTTAGCAGTAGACTCAACCCGTGTGCCGTGTGTGCTCGCTGAAGCTGTCTACTTTCATTTGTCCCTAGATTGCAGCCGCTCAAAGATAGATCATAGCAGTTCTCTGCTAAAACCCTCTAGTGAATCCCCATTTCATGAAAGCCAACCTTATGATGGCCTACAGGTTTCCCCCCCTCCCCCAATTTTTCTCCTTCCCTTACCCACTTTGTCACTCGATTCCAAACATGGACTTGCATGTGCTCAAACAAACCAAGGTCTCCTGGCTCAGGGCCTTTTCACTTGCTAGATCCTCTGCTGGAATCCCTATCCTCCACATAGTTACACAGCTCCCTCTCTTACTTCTTTCAGGTTTCTTCACAAACGTCTCTGTCAGGGGCCCTGACTCCTGTACTCCCTATTCCCGTCACTCCTCCTTACTTTACTCCTCAGTCCTTATCATCATTGATGTGATATATATTTGTTCCTTTTGTCTCTTCTCCACTAGAATGTAAATTCAATGAGGCCAGTGTATGCAACAGTGCCTGGCACAAATATTTGTTAAATGAATGCGTGAACCAACCCAAAGGGAGGAGATGAAATACTAAAATTTGACTGTGAAACATCTCAAGGATCTTGGTAGGCACTAGCTAGTTCAGTGCTAGATTTGATTTCCATAGATTAAAAAAAAAGGAACATGATATTCCTTGCACTTAAAGGGTTGTGGAGCAATTTGTCTTTGATAGCAGATAGAAGTGGCTGAGTCCTAAGTGAAGCCTGCCTGCACATGCCCCAGAATGCAGTGTTCAATATACACAGAATGATGCTAGATTCTGTTGGAGATAAAACAATGAAAGAAAAATGCCATTTAAACATTCTTCGGTGGTTATTAATGGCAATTTTAGACACTAGGGCAAAAACTCAGAGTGTCAGAATTGGAAAGAGCCTTAGGTCACACAGCAAATTAGTGGCAGAGTCAGGGCTGTAACACAGACTTACTCATTCCCTGGCCAGGCTCTTTCCCGCACAGCTCAAATGAGATATCTTCCTTCTCCTCTCTAATATTATACCATTCCATTGGGCTCAATCTCTGAATTCCCAGATTACTCTTCTTTCCACAACAAATTCCAAAAAGGAAGACTCCACTGCCAAATCAACTGGATAGTCTCAGCAGGCTGGGCTACAAACACTTGAGTTCCATTCTATTTTAATTTGTGCATAATTGATCATTATAATGGAAACCAGTTGAAACAGGATCAGAATTAGGCTTGCTTGTATTTAAAGATGCACAACTTTGGGTCGGATGTGGCTCAACTGGTTGGGCATCCGTCTCCCATATGGAGGGACCCGGGTTTGATCCCCGGGACCTCCAGGTTAAATTAAATTAATAAATAAAATAAATAAAGACGCACAACTTATCATTACATTGTCACCCAAATTTGGATCATTTCAGCACTGATTACTTGGTTTAATGAGAAGAGGAGCATTTCAGAGCCTGCAGGAATCTTAGAACTGGCTAATTCATAGTGTTTTAAAGCTAACATGGAAGCCAAATAAATTTTTTAAAAAATTCTTGCCTGTTTGTTGAACGCTTGTAGGCCCTGTAAGGAATCCCTTTCAGATATTCAAAGTATAATTTGAAAATCATTGATGTAGTTCAATCATCTCTTTGTAAGATGGAAAAATCAAGCCAGTAAGAAAACAGGGTGGGGACCAGGACGCATGTCTCCAGTCTCCCTGTCTGCCACTCCGGCTCTCTAATTCTGCTGTTTTAGCTCCTTTACCCAAGGGTGAGGAGAAAAATGTTAAAATGCCTTCCTTTTCCTACTTTAGCAGCAGCAGTTCAGTTCAAAGGCTTGCCAGGGAAGACGTAGGAATTCTTGACTCAAAGGAAGGGTTTTGGTTTACTATGGATGTATTTGCTTTCTTCCTTATGCATGGCTGAAGGCAATTGCTACTTCCCAGCCTCACCCTTTTAAATGTTTTCATATATACTTACTTTACTTAGACCAAGACATGAAAATCTGGGGTTACAAAACACAAATCAACATCTTTCAATTTTAATACTGCAAGAAACCTTAACCTAATCAACCGTGCTGTATTTGGAAAAAGGACATGCTAAAATGAGAATGGTCTACATGGTTTCTAGTACAGGGGACATGTGAGAAACCAGGTGGTGCCAGAGTCTGACACAGGGACTCGGTCTATGCTGAGGAGAGACAGAAGCAACTCTGCTGAGACTGTTCAAGTAATTTCCCCCTGCTCAGAACTCATGAGCAGAAGTCAAATTTCTGATTGTAATTTGGTTTTCTGAATAGATTTTTCTCTCTAAGCAGAAAATATGAGGATCATTAACATTTCATTGTCAGTAAGTGTGAAATGGCATTCTGGTTTCAACATCAGCCTCTTAGGAGTAGTGGGAAGCTATTCCAAAGAGCCTGCTCCCTTCTAGATGGGTGTCCTCTGACGACAGGGAGGTGGTGCTGGGCAAAGGCAGATGGACTTTGAAAAAAAGTTCTAGAAAAGTAAAGACCTGTTTGTGATTGGTTTCACACCAGGATACAGGCAAGACCAGAACCCAGAAGCTACTACCTTTTAAGGCTAAAGTTGTTTCTGTCTATAAATCTAGCAGGTCCCCTCTTGGGGCTTAGGGTCATGCTGGAGACAACTGGACATCAACAACAGCACCCGGAGAATGAGTATGCTGTTCACATGTTTTATTTACAACAGAGATTAACATTATTTGCTGGTGAAAGACATACCATTCTTGTCCTCCTTCCTGCTTGCAGTGACATGAAAGCCATGCTGTAACAGGGGCTGTAACCATCTCACTGGTACCCAATGAGTCATCTTGTCTGGGTTTGCCAGGGTAAGGCAGGAAGCTGCCTGGTCGTACTCGAGAGAGAACCAGTTGGGCTTGATGGGGAGCCTCAAACAAACCTGGTGACTACAAAGGAGAGGGTATGGAGGCTGAGAAAAGGGAGGAGGCACCTGGGTATTTGCCTGTCAAGATCTTGGCTTATGGGGGACGGATGTGGCTCAAATGGTTGGGCGTCCGTCTCCCATATGGAGGGACCCAGGTTCAATCCCCGAGACCTCCCGGTAAAAAAAAAAAAAGATCTTGGCTTAAGCAAGACCCCCAACCCACTGCTAAAGATGGAGAGCAAAGCAATTATTCTTTACTGGAACTGTGGGTAGGGGAAACAATGGAAGAAAAGTACATGCTGTTTTCCTTATGGTAAACCAGGTCCAAAAAGCCAAGCTGGTGTTTATACCCCATTGAACTAATGCCTTAGTATATACTCGTCTCTGCCAAAAAATTACTTTGAGGCCCATTCTTCACCATGCCTTGCACACACTATACTTAGGTTGGATCCTTGGGAAGGATTTGTAACTTGAACCTCTGTTCAGCATAGCAGATCAGCACAGATCTAGGGCCTTACAAAGATGAGGTGGGCGTGAGAGGGGACTATAAGCCCTGGCTTTAAAAGGATTCAACTGGTGTGTGTGTGTGTGTGCCTGTGTGTTGCATCCCTTTTTAGCATGGGTATTTAGGAGAATATCTACAGTGGAAAAGACAAGACTTTAGTGCTGCTTTGTGACACTCTTTTTTTTTTTAAAGATTTTATTTATTCATTCATTTATCCCCCCCTTGCTGCTTGTGCTCGCTGGGTCAGCTAACCACGCCGTGCGGGTGGGCTTGCCTTCACCAGGAGGCCCCGGGAACCGAACCCGGGGCCTCCCATATGGTAAACGGGAGCCCTACTGATTGAGCCACAGCCGCTTCCCTGTGACACTCTTTTATGACTCCTCATAAAAACAACTGAGCTCTGGCTCCCTGTTTTAAAGAAACTAAGTGGGCAGCATGCTGTGTCTGTGGAGAGCAACCTGGGACAGGCAAGAGAAATGGGGACAAAACCACTTACCATAGAAGCCTTTTCTATCAGGTCTGGTTCCTTCTTCAAGAGAGTTTGGACTGGCTCTTCAACATCATACTTTTCCTAAAGGACCAAGGGGAGCTGGCAAGATCCTTTCTTTCCTTTGTTTTAAAAGTGAGCAGGGAATTTGATTGTGCACCTGCATGAGATTTGCAGGAAGGAGTTGTCTGATACATGAAAGCTCAGAACCAAAATAAATGACATGCCAGGAAGTTGTATTGACCTGAAACTAGGGCTTAAGCTCAATAATGCCAAAGACTCAAGGAATGGAAAAATTTTAAAAAAAGAAAAAAGCTACGGGGGTGGGGTGTGGGAGGGAGAACACAGGGGAGGTAGGCAAGAGCAGCTAGAATAAGGAGAAATAAATCTCCCAAAAGGCATTTCATGTTTTTTAAAAGGAAAGAAAAAAAGAGAGGACTGCCAGCCTGATTTCTTGCTATCCTTCCAAATTCATTCTTTTCCAAAATCTCCAATTTCACAGCTCCTTGTTTATAGATTCTAACCAAGGTGGGCAGAGCAAGGTTTGTGCTGTAAGGGTATGAAACTGGCAACCAGGGCCACTAGTCACCAGTTGGAAGCTTTGGTACAGCCTGTCAGGGTCAGGTGACACCGAGTTCTGGGCTTGCTCAGAGGGAGTTCTTGACATGGCCGAGCTCCCTTCTTCACTTAACATTACCCGAAAGTGGAGACACATTGAGGACGGCACAGTTACAAGTGGGCATGGGTTTTTATTCTCAGTGCACAGCAGTATTGGGTTCTGCTCATCAGCAAAAAGCTTTATTGGTTCCAAAAAAATGATCCCTTTTTTCCTTCTTTTAAAACTCTTCTATTCTTCCCATCTCAGTGGAGCAACACATATGAATTTCAGATTTGCCAGTTCATAGCATTTTTTCCCCCTAAGAACCATATAAATACATGCAAAACATTGTACATAGAGCTTAAATAATACCAAAATGCAAATACAGATTGGGTGCACTGTTAAGCTGAACTGCAGGTTATGGCAACACACTGGGGTACACATTTCTCTGATATCACCATTTGCTTTTTTATGTCATGCAGACCCACAATAATCAATCTTTTGTTTTGTTTTTTTCTTTTTGTACAAAAATACCAGTGCTTGTTATACTAGTTACTGAAAAAAATGAAGAAACTCAAAATTCCTATCTACGTGCTGATTTGAAAAGAAAAACTTGGATAGATTTGTTGGCACATATATATGGCATATTCACATATGGCATATATACATATGGGGAAGAAACATGAACCAAAGGCCAATTCAGTCACGGGGAGCTCATCTCCCTCCATCTCTCCAAATCAAGACGACAGAGGACAGGAGGCCTAACAACGGAGGTGGGGGGGGGGGGAAGAGAGGCAAAAGGAATGGTCTATTCTGAGGAAGAAAGGTTGGAATGGCTTAAGAATAGCAGGCATTTATAAGTGCCACCCCCCCCCCATGGCGGTGGGGTGGGCCCTAGACATGAAAGGCCAGGAAGTGTGCATTTTGTGATGGGATCGTAGGCTGCTTCAATCGTAAGGCAAGGGAAGCAGGAAAGAAAGGCAGGGATGCATTCAGAGGTTTCACGGCACTGGCGAGCTTGCCACGCCCTCTTGGTTTTTGGCAGTGAGGTAATCATTCAGATTTAACTGTGCAAACTTTGCCCTCTGAAGCTCAAGGGGAAGGAGAACCCAAACCTCAAAGTATCCATAAGTGCCCAGAGGGATTTCTAGGTGACCTCCTCTTCACACCTTTAGGGCTGGGAGAGTCATTCTCCGGGCAGAGGCCACCGCTGGGAAGGACCTAGCCCCAAGAGTGTCTGCCACCCAGGGCTAGAACCACTCTGCTTTTTCCATTTAGAGCTCCATTGCCCATCTAAGACACTGCAGAAAGCCTTTCTAGGGGAGGGGGAACAGTCACAAGTCAGATCCTTGTGTAACAACTCACTAACGGAGAACTCCAGTTAGCATAGGAAATGAAAGAACCATAAAAATGGCAACCCCCAAATCAGATTATCCTTGCAGACCAGGAGATACTAATGTCTTTGGTACCATTCTGCCAGCTGTTCCTCAGGAAACCCAAAACCCAACAAAAGCCCCTGATCCTGCTCACTAGTTATGGAGGCACTGGCACCCCGGCTCCTTGTGAGCATGCATTTCCTGCGGGCTGTGTGTCTTCTTGCTGGATGTTCTCCTTACCATCAGCAGTTTCACACCAGTTTTTCTAGGTTTATCAAGAGGAGAACCTAGGACGATATTTTCTCCTTCTCCCCATCAGACCCTTTTCAAATGCAAAGCACCATTTTGGGGGAAAGCTTTATTAACTTATGCCATATTTACTCATTGCCAGTTGGATCACTGAAACTGAATAGAAAAAACTTATATAAAAAAACATATGCACATAAACACTTAAACTTACTCAATTCCACATCAACAAAATTTATATTAAAAAAGTCTAGAACCCAACAATTTTTTTCCCCTAAGTATAAAGATGGCTGTTTGGCGAAAGGAAGTAGGGTATATTGGTTTTTAAAACCAATTACAAATATACTAAGTCACCTGTCATGTCAAACAGCTGGTTATGTGCTCCCTTCCACAGGGTCACATGACAGCACTTTATTTTAAATCCTTTAAACAAAATACATATGGTTGACTCAAAAATATCAGTGTCTGATCTAAAGAAAACTATACATTTTTGCATAATATTTCTATATTTTTCTCTCCTACTGTGGAAACTAGAACACACACACACAAAAACCACTGACTTTTAAAAAGTAGACACAAGCCCTCAAGAATAGCCTGTCAGGCACCATGAGAGTCTTTTGGGAGCAGGCAGGATGGTAAAATCGTCTCCAAAGTTTGTTATTGGCTTGTTTTTTAAAAGTGATCTGAGGTAATAAAAGACTTGACAAAACTAAATCTTCCAATGTACTTAATAAATACATATGTGAACACCTAACATCTTGAGTGAGCTGGTTTTTCCACCCCACAAGTATTTAAGACAGAGAAAAGATCGCTGAGTAATGAAATCTCCACAAAACCAAAATCAAATTTGTGTTTCCTGTTTCCTACTATGGTGGATTATGTAGCAATGGGGGTGTGTAGGGGGGTGTTATTTCTTTATTGCTCCTACTTTGGGCAGCTCATGTGAAAGCGGGGAAGGAAAAGGGATCCCGGTGGAAAGGCTGCAGTGGCTATGTCTAGGGCACCTTTCTCTCACAAATGGAAATCGGCAGTTCACAAGAGCCCCCTTTCCTTTGCCCCATCCCTATAGAAAGAGGGGCCTTCTTTTCTCTAAGGGGAGGTGGGAATTGGCAGGGGAGAGCTAACCCCTGCCCAGAGGAGCGTAATCAACATCAGCAGGGCTAAAAATGGAGCCCCTGCGAATATGGCTCCACCTTGCCCCGTTAAGGAACACTTTTAAAAAGTCTCCTGGCAAAGCCCCCAACTCCTGAGAGGCGGGGGTGGGGGTGGGGGTAATTCTTTGGGCAGTGTTCAGGGAAAAAAGGCACAGGGCTTTACTGTGCCGCAGCTGGAGTGCGTTGCTGGAGAGGGGCTGGAGGGCGGCATGTGAGAGAAAGCAGAGAGGAAGAGGGGAGATTTTCAGAGTGGGTCTTTTGCTCCTTTAAGTGAGTAAAATGGCACTGGAGCATCCTATTTTGGGTATATATTTTCAAAATCAGAATATTCAAGAAAAGCTGGGATCTTCTCAGAGACTGGAGAAGTAAGGGGACATGGCAAAGAGTAGAATTAGAAAACTGAAGAGAATGTCAAAGCTGGTACCCAGGCACCTAAGCTCAAGGTTTCTTCTTCCTGCAGGAAGGTTTTCTCAGATCCTACTAGAATTGCCTCTCCCAAGAAAGGCTGCCCAATATTCACTCCCCCGACAATCAGATCCTGCCCTGTAAGGGACTTGGCAATTGGCTTTGCAAGCATTAGTGCTAACTTCAAGGAGGAACTCGCAAAAGTCTGCTTTGATGATCTGTCTTGTTCAAGACCTGCCAGCTTCTGGTCCTCAATATCCAAGTCCATCCAGGAGGCAGAGTCATACCCAATTTATTCTTTTGCTACCACTCTTGGAACAGAAGGAAGCTCGGGCCTAGGGTATAAGCAATCCATACCGCACATATGCAAGCTCCTGGTCAAGGCTGCTCCCCCTGGCACTTAAAAAACACACACACCTGACAAGATGGCAGTTTAGAAATAGAAGGCAACCTGGCAACAACAGGGAAACATTCTTACCAGCTCTCAATTGCTTCAAAGGGACACTTCTAACAAAGAAATCTGTCTGTTTCTAGAACTAAATCAAGAATTCCACTGGGGCCAGGAAGGAGATTGGTCAACGTTTACTCAACTCACCCATGTCCTTTCTACTTTCTTAATCATGACAACTCAAAAAAAAAAAAAAAAAAAGAGTCAGGGTAAGGAAGACAAAGGTCACAAAAGACCTGGAGTGGTGTGACCAGAAGGGCAGAAAGAGCTAGGGGGCTTTAGGTATAAGTTTCCAAAATGGGAAAATTGTTTAAAAAGCAATCACTCTACAGGCTGATTTTATACATTCCATTCCTACCTCAACACATTCCATTTCGGGACATTTATCTCTCCTTGACCCCTCAACTTAGCTTACAAGTGGCACAGACTCAGGGTAAGCTCCAGAAGTCAGGAAATGGCAACATTTGTATGAACGCCAGAGGAAAATTTGGGTTGGTGTGATGCCAAGAGGATTGTCATCATTTCTTTAAAAATGACAACTGATATACTGAAGAGTAGATTCTACTATTACCTGCCAGGGGTTTGACTGGGTCCTGCTACAAACCCCAACTCAAGCTTAATGAAATGAGATCCTTGCAGGTCTCTGCTCTTGCTTCTTCATGGCCAGGTGGGGGTTCACGCATACTTGGGAGCAGATAACATGACAGTGAAAAGTCCCATCATCACCTTGTAGACAAGATAAATGAAAAAGGAACTAGGGAAAGCAGGGATGGAAGTCAGAGGACAGAAGTTCAAACTGATGTCTCCAGGCTGTGTAGAGGGCTGTCTGAGTGGGAGGCAACAATTTGCGCTTGGTTGCAATCCACTGCATTGTTGTTTTTGTTGGCATATGGAGTGACCTCACCATCCGACGAGAGCACCCTAGGCCCAGACTTTGAAACTTTTTCGAGAATTTCCTCCTCTTGTTCATCCAGGAGTGGTGTTCGTGGCCCCTCCTCATCTATGGCGAACTCAGGGTGGGTCATGAAGTTGTGGATGGAGTTTTGGTTCGTTGGTTTCTTAATGCTTTCGTGGAGGGAACTATGGAATGCTTTGACCACCTTGATCTACACCAGGGGAAGGAAAAGGAGGATGAGAAAATAAAGAGGTGAGAATTGGCCAGTGACGAGGAACTGGTGGTTTGAGAAGAGAAACAAAACCCAAACCACAAAACACTACTGCTCAACAACAAAAACCAAACATGTAAGAGGAGATCATGGAGCACTAGAAACATAACATGGCTCAATCTCAAGCATTGGAGGGGTGGGTGAGTGATGGCAAACAACTAGGATGCTTCAAAAGCTGCCTAAAAAAAGTAGAAATCCCAAAGCAAAGTTCGCATTCCCAAACAATCCACTCTTAAAATGAAACAGAAAACAAAAGATTCATTAGTTCTTTTGGATGGAGGACAAGGAAGTTGGAGCTAGGTGCAACACAAACTTAAAAGATGATTCAGACATGTGGACTTCTGTGGTGAGGCCAAACATTTTGTGACTATAGAATGGAAAAATTACACATTGAAGCTGAGTTTTCTGTTTACAATTGTCACCGAGCCAGCATATACCAATCTGCACATAATACTGCTTGGGTGATAAGTGACCGTGGAGACTGTGAAGCAAGACAGACAAAACAACCTTCATTTGTGTCAGCTGCATGCAGGCAATTAAAACTCTTATACCTTCCAATTTAATAATTTGCTCTCTCAGTCAGCAGACATGCACTTATTAACATCGCACAACCTCCTCCATATCCCTCCCCAAAAGAAAACAGAATCCACTCTTTCAGACCCTCTCCTGGAAGATGTAGATAAAATACTGGTGTTGAAAGATGCCTTCCCCCCTGACCACCAAGGGAACACCTGGCTTTTACAACCCAAATGCATGTCCATGTCTCTGACACATAGCAACTGTGTCCAGTTGTGAAGCTTTCTCCAGCTGTTTCCAAATTGGGAAAAGAAGGAACATGACCTTATGTGGAGAAGGGAAAGGAAGGGGCCTCCTAACCTGGAAGGCAGTGCTACAAACAAGTGGCCTTTCTAAAGGGGTGGTTAGAGGATGGGAGAAAGGAAACAATTTGCAGTTTTAAGGAGCAAAGGGAAATGCATTCTCCTATGAGTGTCAAAGTCTTTGTTTTATTGCACAAAAAGGAAGGGATTCAGTCAATTCAGAAACAAGAAGAAATGAACAATAACTGATTCCTGGGAGCAGCTTTTGCCCTATCACAGAGGTGCTGGCTCTTTCACTAATTCTCCTTTTCTGTATTGTAGGCCTCTCTGAGGTACAGCTTAGAATGTGGGTTGGTAGAATTGGGGTGGAGGAGAAGGTTGGGTCCCTAAGAGTTTGGAAAGAGAGGCCAGAGGAAAAGAAAGCTGCTATAGGACAGTTCGAAGTGTTGGAAGGTCTTGTCCAAAAATTCTTCCCTCGGAAAAGAAATGGAAGTAATGCAGGAGAAATTGTTGAGGTGGGGAGGAAGATAGGGATTAGTGATTAATGTGGGGGTAGGGCACCTCTTTCATTCTTCTGTTGTTTAAGCAAAAAACATGTTCCTGGAGAAGAATGTGGAGACAGCAGAGCACACAAAGAGTTAGGCAAGTAGATTGGTTGGACTGCCTGTCCCAATGCGTCCTATCACTTTATAGAGTCTTCAAAATATACTATGCAAAGAAGGCTCACCATCAGTATCACTGGCCCCTCTTCTCTGGAGAGGATTATATCTCTGTTGCTAAGGCTTTTCTTACCCTGTTCTCATGCCACAAGAGTTGTGACTGAGAGTGTTCAAAGCTTAGAAGGCAAAAGATTCCTTGCCATTCCATAGAATCAGCTCAACACCTTAGCCAAGAATCAAGGTACTTATACACACTCACCATGTTGAACAGAAAACGAGGACCTGCCTTCTCCATCCTTCTGATTCCCACTGACCATTTGAGGAGTGAATTTTACCTGTCATGTTCCTTTTGCTCCAGATCAAAGTGAGATCAGATGGCATGAAAGCTCCATCTGGTCTTCAGGAAGACCCACGTTTTAATTGCTCTACATCAAATCTTAAGAGTAGGGCAACTTGGATTAAGTGATCTCAAACCCAACTGCCTTTTCCCTTGGCCCTGGAACAAATACACTAACCAAGGGACTGCTTCAAAGCCACATCACACTCTGCAAGAGTGATAACATAGCCCACACTTTTTCACCTGCTCTTGAGAGCTCAAAACTCCTAATAGTGCCACAGGAGAGCAGGTACTTTTATACCACCATCCATCGTCTTCAATATCAGTGATTTTCCAACTTTCTGCTTCTATTTTTTTTTTTATTTAAAGCAATTGAATCCTTTATTTAAAAAATTATATCTGAAGTCCAATATAGAAAAAAGATTTTTTTTTTAATTGGGGTTGGAGTGAGGGTCTGGAGCCCTGTTTGCTGGCTTTTCCTCTCACCTGTTGAGGTGACCAATAATAACACTCTTACAGATAGACAATGACAGAGATAAAAGTGAACTGGGGATGGTAAATGGAAAAAATCAGGGAAACTTTCTTTGGAAGAGCAAGGAATAGTCATTCAGCTAGACTGCAGGACTTCTGGAATCTAAAGGGAAAACAGACACCTGTAAGGGAAGCTCAAGTGAAGAGGAGTCAGCTAGGGAGCACTACCTGGTCTGATGGGTAAAGAGAAGGGTGAGGGGGCAGAAGGCATGGGGCAGCCTCAGAATGCTCCTCAACTCCTACACTATACTGGCTTTAGGGAATCTATAACAGATGCAGATGAACAAACATATAGATACATCACCACCAATCCACCCCACATGGGGGCATCTTCCTCTCCTGGTGCACAGTGCCTAGTGCATGAACAGTACGCGTGGGGCAAGACATGGCTAGTGCAGTGGTGCTGTGAAAGCTTCAGGCACTCTCCACTCGGCCAACCTCCCCTGGTCATCATCTCTCAAAGTCTCTAAGTGGATGGACACAAGGGAATTGTTTCTTCTGTGGCTCCTGCCCTACAGGTGAAAGAGGCTGACTATACTCTTTCTCATGACTCCTGGTAGGAGCTCTTTCCTGGCTGGACCTTAGAGTTGGTCTGAGAGTTTAAGGGCCACTCCCTGGAGTTCAGTGAAAGGGCAGATGAAGACTCCATTTCCTTAGCTGGTATTCTGCTGTTTTCTGCTCCCTTTTCAGAAAGCAGGGTAGGAGAAGAGATTAGGGTCTCCCTATAGAAGGATGTCCTAGAGATCTAGCTACTGAAGGCTGGACAAATAATTGAATTCATTTGGAGATCTGGAACAGGAAAGGGGTTTTTAAAAATGCATGGCTTGGGGTCGGATGTGGCTCAAATGGTTGGGCGTCCGTCTGCCATATGGAGGGACCTGGGTTCGATCCCCGGGACCTCCCGGCAAAATGAAAAATATATATATATAGAAGGCGCATGGGCTGCCAGGCTCTGTGTGCCGCTGAGTTGTCGGGCCCCGGGAGCCATGCAGCAGGATAATGACGTAACGGGAGAGACAAGACGAGATGCTCCGAAAGCTCCAGAAGCCAGGAGCTGAGGTGGCACAGGCAGCAGAATACCTCTGTCCTACATCGGAGGTCTCCAGGATCGAATCCTGGTGAAGACTGGAGGAGGAGGATGAGAAGAGATGGCAGGAAACAGACACAGAGAATTGCCCAGCAAATGGACACAAAACAGCAAATGGGGAAGGGGGTGTTTAAAATGGATAAAGTAAATAAAATCTTGAAAAAAAAAAAAAAAAAAAAAAAAAAGCATGGCTTTTCCTTTAAGACCTCCAAGTAAGAAAGTGCAGCTGGAGAGAGAGTAGGTGTGGCCTTTCTCTCTTGTCTCATCTAACCCTTGAGGATTTGGAGCATACTCCTCTACCAGCTCCTCTACAACAGCCCAATGGGCGCTGTCTTCTGCCTAGTCTCTTTACACCTCGAACCATTGGGATATCTGATGCTAGCCCACCAGAGAGGGATGATCAAAAAGGACAGAAGATAGTTAGAAAGGGATGGCAAATCTAGAAGGAAAGCAGGAAATAAAGAGGAATATAGAAGGACCAGACTAGAACCTCTTGTATATTTTCAGGGTCAGACTTATTTTGTTCTTTTTTGCCTGATTTTGGGTTTAAAGAAATAATATGTATCTATACCAACATTCCTCCCCTCCACCCCTTATACCTCACACCAGAATACTTTATATAGTTGGCTACAAAGAAAAAATGAAAACAAAAACAAAGCCTACATCCATTCAACTTGCACAGTTCACAAACATGTGAACCGCAGACAATGTAACTGCTGTTTCTCCTCCCCCTGTCCCAGGATTGGGGGTGGAACACTCAGCTCCTGAAGTCCACAGATAATCCAAAATATTTAATACAGAGAAACCCCTTCCCCACCAAATACTTTAATAGCACTATCAGCAAAGAGCTGGCTGCATTCTCTCTACTCTCTGTGTTCTGCTTGGCGAAGGTAAAATGACCAGGAAAAAGAAGGCCTAAGCATTAGCAGGAATCCAATAATCTACCAGTAGGAACACCAGTTCTTAGGTTGAGTGCTGACAGCATTCCAATTGACAGGCATATTAAGAAAGGGGTTCCTAAAGTTTTTGTGCAAAATAAAACAAGAAGGACCAGCTATAGGTAAAACAAGGACACTAAACAAAAGGAGAAGCAAAAAAAAAAAAAAAAAAAAAAAAAAAAGGGTTACCCTCCAGAAACTCCTGAAAAAATTAACAAATGAAGAAAAGTTATTTTGATCTTCTCATATATTTCTCTTGCCTAGGTGTGAATTAATTGAATCTTATACCCTTAAAGTTCCTGAAAAGCAAAACAATGGGGATGCTTAGCCTGGTACATTTGAACTGAATCACCTGCTTTTCTCCACATCCAGCCACAATTTTTATTGCAATATTGCCAGCTAATAATAGAGCGGTAGCCAAAATGACTACTATAATTGGCCAAGTTCAATACTGGCTCAGTTATGGCAGGTGTACTGGTAAAAAACAAACAAAAACGCACTGACACAGTAGCTCCCTTCACACATTTCTTCAAGTCCTTCAGAAATCCCTTTTTCAGTGGCCCAGCCAGGAGATCCCAAGTTTGCCCCCAGGTTGAAGAGAAGCCCTGGGTTTTCATTCAGCCTAACTTTATGTCTAAGCTTAGGAGCTAGAGTTTAGATTCTTGAGGGGAGGTCAAAGGAGCAGGAAGAGAGGAGGGGAACAACAACCACCACCACATACACAAAGCCAGAGAAACAAAGACAAAAACAAAACACAAGGAAAGGAAGAAACAAGCAATGCAGAGGAACAATCAGAAAACAGGATTCGTATCTTTAAAATAGTTAAGGTTTAAGAGCTTTTCAAAATAAAATAAATAAATAAATAGCCTGGGTTTAGAATGGGATTATTGTCTTTTCTTCCTTTAGGCCAAAAGAAAAAAACAAAAGAAAAAGATAACCACGGTTGGTTAAAGTGGATGCCACGTGCTCTCTTGTGGTCATTTGAACAAATCATGCATCATAATAGACTATCACTCACTGCCCACAGAAGATGAAACAGCAGCAGCAGTAGCGGTGGGGGAAGAATTGACTGGTGCAACTGTTACATGGGATGTGCTAGGAACAAGTTTTACATCAAGGTGTTGACCCATGGTCTGTCTCCTTAGGACTCCCTTAAAAGAGGCTCCCGTCTGGAATGTGTTAATAACGCCGATCTGCAAAGAACCAGAGAGTGAGACAGCTTTGCTCCACAGTTAGAAGGAAGTGAAGAAAGAGGAAGGGAGGGATGTGGAGGCTTAGGGAAGGGGGACGGAAGGAGCTGGGAAAGGGGGACAGGAGATGGAAAGCAAGAGAGAGGACCCCCCTCCCCAAAGCAATAGTGAGGAGAAGGGGGAAAAACGTTAGTTGCATATCACACTTCATTTAAGGCACAATTTGCCATGGAGTCCATCCAGTCAGAATCCAGTCTTCTCTTCCTTTTTAGCCTATGATGGACATATTTTAGGTGTGCAGATATCCAAGAGTGTCTAAAATGTAAAGAGAACACCTCCCTTCCCCGCCCACAATTTCTGACAGTCAGAGACAGTGACAGCTTATTTCTTTGAACTGAACTCTTAAAACTAAGGCATGCAATTTAAAATACTGACGGTAAAGCATATATTACTGAATTTCGAGACTCATACACCCCTAAATCAACTTAACTGGCTATCCATTTTTGCAGATTTCCAGGAAAATAACTCATGTATTTAACGATAAAACAGAGGCAATGAGTGTAGTAGCCCACACGTGGGTGGCCATGGAGAAAAGGCTCCTAGACCATGACTTGCTGAGCCCACTCGCTTCTGAGTTTCTTCTGTGAGATACCCTTTCCCTGGGCTGAAGTGGACAGGGTCCCCGAGAATGGACTCATGAAGCCAGTGGCCAGGCTCATCAGAGAGAATGCCACTAGCTTCATTAATACTTTGAAGGTTCTCAAATGTCTGGCAGAAATGCTGACAATAACTCAGCAGTTACACTGAGGAAGGGGAGGAAGAGTTGTTGGGTGCTGGTGGTGGTGGTGGTGATGCAGCTGCTGGCCTAGCCCTGCACAAGTGGTCTCTGGTCTTCAGTGCCCTGCTTTCCGAGGCTGAGGCAATTAATGCCATTCGTTTTCTAACACTGGCCTTGATCTGGGGCCTGGATCAAACCTACCATCCTTATTTATCTCTGTCCTCTAAGTAAGAAGAAACAAATAAAAAAGAATTTATTTGTCCTTCATGGAGCTGGTAAAATAGTCTTAGAAATACCCACATGCCCTAATACCCAGGGCAATCTACCAGGAATCTAGGAATTGCTGATTTCATTCATCTTCCTTCATTTCCCCAGGAGAAAAGGGGTGTGAAAGCAGGCACTTTGTGAGTCATTTTATAAAGCTTCCTGAGAAGCCTTAAAATGTTGAGGCTTAGTTTCTGGATTCAAATGGAAGTTTGAGGTAAAATACCACCTCTTCATCACATTATACAGTTTTTAGTATACAGGCAGAGGACAGGGGCCTGGGGAGCCTGATCCTGCGGTAAACTAGGAGGAGGGTTCCAGCTATGTGGAGGAAGGGGCTGTAAAGATAGGTAATTTTCCACATTGCTTATCAGGTTTATAAGGTCTCATCCTCAACAATGAAACGGCAGGCACCCCAGGTTTACCTTCCCAGGATTCTAGCTTTTAAGTTTCTCAAACATCTGCTATCTAGTTCTTTTAGCTCTCCAGGAGGGAGAGGGAGGGGGGAGGACCACGGAAAGAAGAAATCCCAACCAGGACTGAATGACAGCCTGTCAATTTTCCAACCAATTTTTGCCAGGAGAATGACAGCAAAGAATCAGCCTCATCTGCTTACAGAGTCTGTGCCCAGAGGATTGCACAGATTTGACCATCCTGGCATCTTTAGCAGGGGCTCTCATGCTGCTCTGGCCCAACTGCCTCATGCTCCAACAGGGAAACTACCTTTACCTAAAGCTATGTAGGCAGTTACACCAAACAGAGAGGTATATAGTCGAGGGAATGGAAATTGGTAGTGGAGGGGGAAGGAAGACCCAGGAATCTCAGACCCCCAGGAGAGAAGACTGGCAAGGAGCGAGGAGGCACTGGAGCGAGGAAATCCTGTCTAGGAAAAAAATCACTTAGTAGAAGAGGAGGCAGGTGATCCTGAAGGGAAGAAAAGCAAAGACAGGTTATTTTGAAAAGAGCAGACTTAAAGGCAAGCACTGGATGTCTTTGAGACAGGAGCTAAAGGCACCAGGTTCTATGGGCACTTGAAGCCCTTGCTCTTGATGGACTCAATTTCCTGGAGCACGGCGTGGTGTTGAGGGTGGGGGTGGGGACTCTGGATGCCACGAGGCAGTTTGTGCAGGTTCTGCTGGAATTTCTCTTTCTGGGAGGAGGAACTAGAGAAAAGGGAAAGGGGCCCCAGTGTTTCCCTATGTAGACCTTTTCTACCTTTCTTTCTGTTGTATTGCCCATGGGGAGCCAAGTTTCTACCATGTATTTAGTTTAGAATAATCATTTTACCTATTTTTCCTGTGCACTAACATGTGGGGTTGACTGGGGAACTTTCTAAACTATATGCAAGGTCAATTTTAGAGAAAACTTATTTCTGGGATCTCCAACCAGCCAGCAGAGAGAAATAGGCTGGTTCTCTGGAGAGTACCCTTGAGATCTTGGGGTTTACAGTTTCTTGAGATGAGGAATCTCAGGGCTAATACAATAAAGGTACGTGGGGCAATAGGAGGGAAACTGATAGAATTTATCAATGCCTGGACTAGCCCATTTGCCCAGGAGAAGTTCGGTACAACTGCTGAATGGAAAGTAAAAAATAAAAGTTATTGTAGGGCTACACAGGCAGAGGACTTAAAGCAGCAGGAAAAGCTCCTATCCCATTTCAGAACTCACAAGAAGGGAAATATTTTAAGAAATGATAGCCTCTTCCTTTTTGGGAAGCAAGTCTGAGCCCTGTAAAAAATACTCAGGCAACAAGAGACTATTGTCATTTATACACACTTAATCAGATTCCCCACCATGGCCTTAATGTTTGAATGGGGAAGAAAAGAAAGGGTGAAGTGTTTTGTTTTTTTTTTATAAAAAGATCCTTCCAGATAATGTCTGCATTACCACAACAGCAGCTTGAGGGTGTGCTGATACATTAAATATTGACCCTAGAGATATTGTCTCGCTCCTTTTTTTTGAATTGAATCTGAACATCTCCCACCCTGGGGTTAGGTCTAGTGCTTGCAAGTGACCTTACATTGGAAGTTTGCCCACCCAATAGGGGGTGGAGGAGTGGGCTTCAGAATCAACCCCAAGTTAAAGGACTATGCTGACAGTTAATGTCCCATTTCTTGGTCCTTTGACTATTCTTCTCTCATAGATGCCCACTCAAGATAATTCTGCCCCTGTCTGTCCTTAAGCTAGGGAACTAGGGCTGCCCAGTAGTATTGAGCCTTAGGAAGGGGAGAGATGTAGGCTACCAAGAACTGCTGTCTTCCCACCACCTCCCAAGATGGGAGGTTTATTCTCCCAGGATGAGGACAGGTCATTATCAGGTTACCTGAGTCTGGATACGGTTCAGGCCCCGGAACCAGAGGATCTGGCCTCGGCGCAGCTCCATCTCTCCATGGTCGATCTCATCTAGCCCCTCAGCCTCCTTGGTGATTTCCTCTTTGGCAGTG
This sequence comes from Tolypeutes matacus, assembly GCA_026826555.1. Classification (NCBI taxonomy): domain Eukaryota; kingdom Metazoa; phylum Chordata; class Mammalia; order Cingulata; family Chlamyphoridae; genus Tolypeutes; species Tolypeutes matacus. The sequence goes on along the minus strand of JAKSZT010054304.1, from coordinate 45,773,172 downwards.
CCATGCCCAGCCTCCTTCAGGAACTTCAGAGATTTGGTAGGTATTGCAGTGATTATCTGAGAAAGGGGAGACACCAGAATCGGGAGAGAAGAGCTGTCAATCAATATACATGGGTCAGGCCCTTGGGCAGGTCATTCTTGGTCCTAGCAACCTTCCCACTGGGGAAGCAATGGAGAGAAGGCACTGATCCATTCAGGCAAACATTGAAGGCTGTTTGTATTTGTGGACACAGGATAGTTTATAGTCTAGTAATCAGCTAGCCATCTGCCTAGTTATATACCTCATTGCCCTCTTTCAGCTTCAGTTTTTCCTTTCCATTTTGCTACGTATCTTTTGAGGTAATCAGAACTATAATTCATGGTACACAGTAAGAAGGGACAGAGACCAGGACCCAGGGAAAACAAGTCTGGGGAGAGGATAATCACAATGCACGTGTATGGGCAAGGTGTCCAGAAGGGTGCTGGAAGAGAATGGCTCTCTTCCTAGTTATCATATGCAAAGTGATTTCTGAGTTATGAAATTACAGTGAAAGGACACTAAGTTTTCTTGGATTGGGATGAAGAAGTGGGTGGGATAAAGCCATGGAAGAAGAGGCACATGCATGTCATCAGAAGACATGGGGCAGTAGGTTGGGTTTGCAATTCAAAATAAATCACCCAGTGAGCTCAGTATCTGTCAATCAGTATTCCTTTACAAACAAGGTAAGGATTAGACAGGGCTCAGTGGGAAAGGACTGTATAGGCAGTCCAACAGAGAGTCAAGTGTTTTGAAATAAGAAGAGTGCCAAAGTTCTGATTTTGGTTGTTGGAAGGATCTGCTGTGATACAGAAGGAAGGCTGTCATCTAGCATCAAGGCCCCAAGGCTGCATGTGAGAGACTAGACCCAGGTGGCACTTCCAGAGAGCAGGTGAGACATCCAAGCTTCAATCAAGTATGGAATTGCCTTACAGACTCACTGTAAATAAAACAGAAACAGGGTGGAGGGATTCAGGTCAGGACCTGGGATAGGAATTAGGCAGGGAAGCCTCAAGGAGATATGAAAGAATCAACTAGCAGGTCTATGGAGGAAGGCCTGCAGGCCCAAGAAGGGATCTTTGGGTCCAGATAGAACAAAGCCTCAGTTACCCAGCTGGGTACCAATGGCTGATTGGATGAGACTTGGAGTCTGCACGGTAGAAATACAGCCCAGGTCAGAGCTGAGGACAAAGAAGACTTGCAAAGTGGTATTAGGAAAAGAATGAAACTCCATTTGATATTATAATCATATGAATAGCTAACATTTACTGAGTGCTTACAAAGTACTAGACATTATTTTAAGTCTTTCCGCATAGTAATTTATTTACTGATCAACAATGACCTTGCTATCCTCAAGTGAGGAAACTGGGGCACAGAGTGGTTATGTAACACACCCAAAGTGTTTAAACATGTAAAAAGGAGAGCTGGGACTCAAAACAAGGCAGTTGGCCCCCTAGTCTACTCTCTAAACTATATACTCTACTGCTTCTCTATAGAGCTTGTAAGACCGTATTTCTCTCAGGTGGCAGAGTCAGGCGTCCAACCCAGTTAAGGCCATGGAGAGAAACAGAAGAGGCCAGAGAGCCTAAACTATGTCAGACTTCAGCTTCATTAGGATAAAGACATATGCTTTGTAAACCCTACTACTTGTAAGCTTCCTTAATTTCTCAGCAAGTCTCCATTTTAGAGAAGCTGAGAGATTGGCCTGCCTCCAGGCATGGTGGAGAAGAGATCCAAAGTATGTGAAGTGGCAGGCATTGATCATTCTACCTTGGGATCCTGTGAGATGGAAAGAACTTAAAACGTGCAGGGGTGGAGCCAGGAGGAGAAGATGCAGGTAAGGAGTTGGGAGCCTCCATAGTTGCTTGTTCACCTCATCTAGAGGAGAGGAGGTGTGCGGCTGTGTGAAGCCACAGGGAGGGAGGTGTCAGTACTCACCTGGCCCCACAGCAACTCTCCAATTCCGATGAAGAGACACCAAAACCACTGGGACAGGGTGAGGTTTGTACAACTGAAGGGTTTACCTCCAAATTCCACAATGAGAATCTATAACAGAGAAAGGGGCAGCCCGCCATCAGGGAGGTGAGTAATAGGTAGGTAGCTCTCCAGCCAAGGCCTGCCAAAGCAATGGCAACTCCCTGCCCCAGAGATCCCTGGGGTGCCAGTCCTGATCTGCTTCTCAGGGAAGGGGAGAGGAGATATCTAGAAGGGCAGAAGGGTTGTCAGCCAAGGATAGTCTTTATTGAACACTCTGATAGGGGAGAAGATGCAGTTACTATGACCATTGTTAACATAAGAGCTGGGGGAGCTGGAGGCTTCCTGGGACTAAAGCCAAGAGAAATCAGGGTGATGGAGAAGAGTGAGGGTGGGGCAAACCAGAGAGAGAAATTCCCTGCTGAGGAGGAGGCAGGATCTCTTTTGTATCCGCAGCTGTTTTAGCATACCACCGGCCAGTGTAAGAAGGAAGGGACCAGATCCTTTTACCGGGGCTGCTGTGACCTTTACTGCAGTGCCCACAGGAGGAACCCAAGCCTGGCTTACTTTGTCAACGACAGTGAGCCAGCCCATCACTTTTCTCTCTCTGTGACTTGCACACATTTTCTATCATGAGCCATTTTAGAACAAAGAGGGAGGGGCAGGAGCCATGGAAAGGGGCTGGAAGAGAGTGACCCGCCTCTTGGTCACTTTGTGTAATTTCTGTGTTCTAGAAATATAACGAAAGGATTTTACAAGTCCTTTCGTTTTTTATTTGCTACCAACATGCTGCCTTGCACTGGAACACTTGACACAAGTGGGCTCCAATTCTAGAACAATGTGCAAATGGAAGCAAATTGGGAATGCCAACGTGTTCAACCCATAGCCTCAGGCCCCATCACTCCCTCCCTCCTCTTGGGTAGGGAATCCTGGCTCCCAGCTTCTGGCCTTTATCATCCCCAACCTCCTACCCCAATCCCAGCTAGAATCTCACCTGGCAGATGAATGTGCCCAAGACCACAGTGCAGAAGATGATGTTGCGGAAGATGCCTGAAAAAACATTCCTCTCTCCATGGATCTTGCGTGCGTTAATTTCATTGAAGAGCTGCATCAGCACAAAGGTGTTGAAAACAATGGTATAGTGCTGGCTGGGTGGTGAGTGCAGAGGTGCCTTCCTCCCGCTATCAATGTCAAAGAATTTCTCACCTAGTGGGCAGAAGGGAAGCATTGGAGGGTAAGTATGGTTTCAACTAGGGCTCAGAACATGATATGGCCATATTGTTGCTGATGGATGGCATCCATTTAATTAGGCAGTCTCTGAGCTATACTAGTTATCAAATATTTAAAAATTTACCTTTGTTCTCAAAGGATCTGATTCCCTCTCAGTTTGCCCCATTGTTATTTGTCCCCTGGCAGTGTAGCTTGGTGGTAAGATTATGTGCACTAGAGTTGGGCAGGCATAGGTTTAAATCTTAATGCCACTATTTCCTCACTGTATGTCTTGAGCTTCAGTTTTCCATCTATAAATAAGGTAACTAAAGCTATGGTTGTGAGAGTCTTAGAAGTATATGAAATAGCGTATTGCACCATGTACTTGGAACAGATGAAACACTGTAATTGAAGCTGCTATTATCGCTAGTTTTGTGCTCTGCTTGCTCCCATGATGCCTGTTTTCCTGGGGCGGCCATCCTCTGTCCCACCTTCATCTAGCACCTCACCCTGCTACCACCCCCTCCTCTGTCTCACCGGCAAAGACAAGCAAAAAGATGATAGTGAGCTGATAGACTCCGTGGCCCAAGATGTTCTTCATCATGGTACGTGAGATCAGAGGCTTATTTCGGCCATAAGGGCGACGGTTCAACAGAGAATCTGTAGGGGGCTCTGTGGCCAGGGCCAATGAGGCAAAGGTGTCCATGATTAGATTAACCCACAACATCTGCACGGCTTTCAGTGGAGAATCCTGGTGGGAAGGAGAACCTGTCCTTTAGCTTTGCTCAGATAACACCCCCACCTCACTCCTCAGCCCCACCTTTACCTTGGAGATGTCCTAGCTCCTGCTATCCACTAGACTTTGAATCTGGCCCTGCCACGTGTTAGCTGATAACCTTGAGAAAGATATTAGATCTTTTTGAACCTCAGGTTCCTCAGCTGTAAATGGGGATAATACCTACCTTGCAAGGTTGTTTTTGAAGAATAGAGAATAAGTGTTCATCATAGTGGCTGGCACGTAAATGCTAAATAAATGGTAGATAAATTATCATTTCATACAAGCAGATGGAGACAGTGGAGCTAACTCCTGCCCCAACACAAGTGGGGAAATCCTTGCCCTTGCTTCTCAGCAGACACACTGTCCCCCATAAGCCATGTTCCTCAGCCTCTGCCCCATCCCTCCCATCTCAGCCCACCCCTCGCCCCCTTCACCTGAGTGATACAGGCTCCAGTGAAGGCCACAATCACAGCCACCACATTGACAGTGAGCTGGAACTGCAGGAACTTGGAGATGCTGTCATAGACGTTTCGTCCCCACATCACTGCCTTTACAATGCTGGTGAAGTTGTCATCTGTTAGGATGATGTCTGATGCCTCCTTTGCTACATCTGTGCCGGCAATTCCCTTAGGTAAGAAGGGAGAAGAGAAATAGTGAGGAACTGGTTCCTGACCTCCAAGAAGCTTCCGTACCAGGCATAACCACTAGAGGGCACCCTAGCCACACACATACTCTGAGGCCAACCCACCATATTTTGAGTTCTCTTCTCCCTCCCCTCCCCACAAATAAGGAGAAAATGAGTCACTGTCAGGCTGTGGAAAAGAAGACGGGGGCCTGATACCACCCCCTTATCCTTAACCCAGTCATCTTTGATATCCTTCCACCCTCCTCTCCTACTCCTGCTACCTTGGAAGCTAATTAAAAGATGGGGCACAAATACTGTCTATTCTGTCTCCAAATTCTTAAATTTATCACCGCCAGTGTCTCATTTAAGTACTTGTCTCTTCCACACTCTTTAAGTCACTTTTGTTCTAGGAAGGGTAGTCTGGCAGAACAGTTCAGGTGTCTTATATCTGTTCAATAACCTGTCACCGGGGAACCACTAAAGGTTTCTAAATAGATATGTCAACGGTTGAAAGGCTTTAGGAACAATAAACTTCCTAGCCTGGCAGCCAATGCCCTCAACAAGTGAACCCTGATTTATTTTCCAACTTGCTCTTATATAACCTTTCTACTCAAACTTCCTGGTTTATTCACAATCCCCTGAATCTCTCATTTACTTTGAGAGTCTACACTTCTACTCACCCCATTTTCCCAAGCCTGGAACATTCGCTTTTCTTGTCTATTTAAATCCTATTGGGGAAGCGGCTGTGGCTCTCAATCAGTAGGGCTCCCGTTTACCATATGGGCCTTCTGGTGAAGGCAAGCCCGCCCACACCGCACGGTTAGCGGACCCAGCGAGCACAAGCAGCAAGGGGGGGATAAATGAATAAATAAATAAAATCTTTAAAAAATAATTAATTAAGTAAATAAATCCTATTGATCTTTGAGGTCCCATCCCATTAACCACCACTGCAAAGCTGTCCCTCACATCCCCAGCCCATATTTGCCTTCCACATCTTGAGACTTCTGCAGAAGAATTTATTTTTTAATTTGGCTTAAATCAGTGGATTATCTTTACCTAGCAGTATTATTTTCCTATTCAGATTGCAATAAACAAATATCAGTTAGACTATGCAATTCAGTTTCCCTACCAAAAAGTTCCCTAATCCATCCATACAATACCATACTATGCACTGTAGAAAGAAAAAAAAGACTCTCTTTATGCTACCAGGGAATAATCTCCAGGTTATGCTGTCAAGTGAAAAAGCAAGGTGGAATAAAAGAGTGTATTGTATGGTATCACTTATCTAAGGGAGAGGGATATAACACATTTGATTATGTTTTAAGGAAGCAAATTGAAGGATAAATCAAAAACTAAAGAAAAAAGCCACCTGTGGGATTAAGAGGGATGCAACAGGGATAGAAGCTAGATTTTTATGAATAGCCCTTGTTTTGTATATTTGAGTTTAGAGTCACATAAATATTTTATGTGAATATAAAATGTAATTAAATTAAAAAGCAATCCCTAAAATTGAAAGCAATGTGGTAAAAATGAACTGGTATATCCAGTTGGTGACATAACCACACAAAGAAAAAATGTTTCCAATGACTTTACAACATAGTAATTTGATGGTACACTTTTGGTAGGCTATACACACAGAATAGAAAAACTACTAGAAAAGAATTTAACCATTTTTAGAAAAGTAATTGTATTATTATCAATATTGTTACTTTCAATCTATTATACATATTTTAGGATAAGGAAAATAAATAATTATGTTAATGCCATTAGGAACCAAAATTTTGCATGAGATACAAACATAAAATCAGGGAAATTAAATAAAAATTCTATAATTCTAAATTTGAATCGGGGGAGGCGGCTGTGGCTCAATCAGTGGGGATCCCGTTTGCCATGTGGGAGGCCCCGGGTTCGGTTCCCGGGGCCTCCTGGTGAGGGCGGGCCCGCCCGCACGGCATGGTTGGCTGGCCCAGCGAGCGCGGGCAGCGGGGTGGGGATGGATGAATGAATAAATAAAATCTTAAAAAAAAAAAATTTGAATCGGAAAAATCAAAATAAGTCCACAATGTAGTACATCTTTAAAACAAACAAAAAAGACACATATTTCCTAGTTTTGCCCACCGAAAAGGCCTAGAAATGATATATTCAGTAGAGCAAGGAATGACCTAGGTCTTAGCTTGTGTTCTCGAAATACCATTTCTCACTAAAATGAAGGAAGACTCCTTTGAGAAATAGGTGATTCCAGATCTAAGACAAATATATGTGATGACTCTTATCATACAAGAACTGAAGAAAGCTATCAGATAAGTGGGGCTCTGTCAAAGGACTTTGCAATCTTGAAGAGGCCTCTACTAGCTAAAGATAGGTCAGTCAGCATCAAAACAATAAGTGCATGGGAAGCGGCTGTGGCTCAATCAGTAGGGCTCCCGTTTACCATATGGGAGGCCCCGGGTTCGGTTCCCAGGGCCTACTGGTGAAGGCAAGCCCGCCCGCACGCACGGCGTGGTTAGCTGACCCAGCGAGCACAAGCAGCAAGGGGGGGATAAATGAATAAATAAATAAAATCTTAAAAAAAAACAAAAAAACAAAAAAAAAAAAACAAGTGCAATGGTTTGAAACACATCAGATATACATAAATCTATGTGCTCCTGATGATGCTTATACTTAAGTTAGTAAATAAAGTATTAGAATATCATCATTTTGCAGCCCCTAATGAAATAAGGGATCTAGAATCTGATGGCTTTTAGAACTACTAGTTTATAGGAAACCCAAGGGACAAAAGAATATGCTCAAGGCTATTGCAGGCATACAATCAGCAAAATCCATACTGTGGGATACACTACAGGACAAACAACCCAATTTCTTCAAAACCTAATTGCAAGGGGGAAGGAAAGATAAAAGGGATTGTGCAGGAAAGAGTTATCATAGCAGGCCTGAGGCTGCTATCCTTAGAAAGGCCTGCTTGCTGGGTGGGCCCTTGGGTGGCACCTGGATACTTGCCTCTCAGAATGCTCCTGGAAAACTGCTGGCTGGTAAGGGTAGTACATGGTGCCTAGACTGTTTCTGCAAACAATATGGTTTATGCAGAACACCTGCCTTCCTTCTGGGAGTCTGGAATTTTGGTCTGTGCTTATGTAGACCAGCCCAACAAAATCCTTGGGTGCCAAGTCTCTAGTGGGTTTGCTTGGGCAGAAACATCACAATCGCACACACGTTGCTTTTTTTTTTTTTTTTTTTTTTTTTCATTTTCTTCTTCTTCATCTTTTGCTGGAGGAAGAGTGTGAGCTCTCAGGGAATGGATAGAGCATAAGGAAACCTCACATGGACTCCTCCACACTCTGCCTGTGTCTTTTTCCCTCATGATCTGGCTCTTTATGATGACCGGATGACTGCAATAAATCTTAGCTGTGTAATAAACCTTATATGCTTAGTCCCATTAGTCCTTCTAGTGGGGACCTCCAACACAGCGGTGACAGTGGTGGGATTTGCTCGAACAATCCCAACTCACTGAGATCTGGCAACAGCGTTACTTGGGAAAAAGAGAGAGGCATAGGGCTGATGAGGCCCTGGTGCCTGGATCACTATGGAACCATCCATGGCATGAAACATGAGCTGCTGTCTGTGGTGAGAGGGAAAAGTTAGCTATAGAATAGAAAGTGATAGATCCAACCCTGGCTTCTTTGCCATGCTCGCTAAAGAGAGGAAAAGAAGAGCAAATTTCCCTAATACACCCACACAGTGCCAAGCTATATGCTGTGTGAAGTGAAAGCAGACATAGGCTTAGTGAGCAGAACTCAGACTCAGGGACTGTTGCAGATTTACGACACTGGTCTGTGGGGTCCTAAATTTTGAAAACATGAATGCAGGCTGGACCATCAGGGTCACATACACATGCCCACTGGGAAGGGCTTGTTCTCTCATGGGATCATCTGGAAAAAAAAAGATTCCTGGGATACATCCCAGACCCTACTGAATCAAGGTATCCAGATATCCAAATGTCAAGCCTTGGAATATGTGATTTTTTTTTTTTAAGGAGGTACCGGAGATTGAACCCAGGACCTCATACATGGGAAGCAGGTGCTCAACCACTGAACTACATCTACTCCCCAATGAGAGTTGGTTTCTTTGTTTGTTTTTACGAGGTACCAGAGATCGAACCCAGGACCTCGTCCATGGGAAGCAGGTGCTCAACCACTTGAGCTACATCCACTCCCTGGGAATATGTGATTTTAAATGAGCTTGCCAAGTGATTCTGATGCTTCCGACCTCACAAGTGAGAAGCAGAATACTGAACAGTACTGGCCACGCAGTACACATTCCATATGGAACAGGAATTTGCCTATAGTTTGCCTAAGCAGCCAATTTTGCCATGTTCTTGGCCAAGTTTAAGTAGGCCTTGCTTTCCTCACTTCATGATTTTCCTGCTTATGTCATCTATTCTTCAGATTTGATATGTCCCCATTACACAAATATATTATTGGCAAGGTAGATAGAAGAGATGGTTAGAGAAGAGAACACAAGGTGGAATGGAAAGGCACAGGAAGAGACTATCAGAGATAGCCACTGTGCTGAGCTGCTTACCATGGCAAAACCGACGTCCGCTTTCTTCAGAGCTGGTCCATCATTTGTGCCGTCACCAGTGACAGCCACTACCTGCCGCTGTTCCCCCACAGTGCTGTCAATGATTCCTGGGAAACACAGACACAGACACCACAGTGAGCCTGCATGTGCCATCTGAGGCCATTGGGCGAGCACTATGTTCCCCACCAAAAGAGCTTTTTAGGTCCCCCCTCACTTGTCCCTGCCACGTACTCCCCCCTCTCCCACAAAGACAGTAAATTATTTTATGGGTAGCACTCTTGGCTAAGAAAGTCTGTCCTTGTCAGATACCCAGACTGGTGCCATAAGGCAGCTGCTATGCAGTGGAAAATGCTGGATGCATCTGAAGGCAGATGGACCTGGGGTTCTAACTGCATCCCTTCCACTTACCAACTGGGCAATTTGGGTGAGTTACTTATCCTCTCAGCCTCGAACTTCCTTTTTTATAAAATGGGAATAGTTTTACCTGCCCTGCCTAGTTCATAGAACTATTGGCAAACAAAATATGATAACATTTTTAAAAAAGCAAGAACTTTATCACGTCTTACACTCACCAGGGGGCTCAGATGTATATAAAGTGTCTATGTGCTCCTCATGAGCCTGGGAGCTCTCCTAGGGCCTCCCTACTCAGCACAGGAGAGCTGCTTTGGCTGATGGCCCTTAGCTGTCCTTGCCACAACCTGCCTTCATCTATCCCAGGCACCTGCTCAGGAGCTGACCTCACCTTTCACCAGTGTGTGCTTGTCGGTGGGGGAAGATCGCGCCAGGACTCGAAGCTTGGGCCAGATCTTGTCCAGCTTTTCTTGCTCTACCTGCCAATGCCAGACCATACCTGGATCAGTTAGGCTCAGAACAGCCATCCAGGAAAATCTTCTCCATACGCTCCGAGCTCCTGGGAGATTTGGTATTCCACAGTCCATGGGGAAGGGTTTCCCTGGCCTCCAGTGCACATGAAATGCAGTTTCAGCCTCCAAGGGTGGATTCACTGATGGTGACCACACAGACCTTGCTTGTCTTCTTTTTCCTCCTGAACCCCTACCTGGGAACCAATCCCCGATTTCTTAGACCCTTGGCAGGAGGCAGGTCAGGGTTGGCTGTTGGCTCAGATGGCTAAAATGGGGCTTTTGATTTCTAAGTAGACCACAAAGATTTGCTCTATTCCACACTCAGTCCACAATATATTACAAACCTGTGCCACTGTCAGTCACAAGCGCAGTGACATAAGGAGGGGATGAGGTAGAGGGAAATAAGTACAAAATCATACTGCAACTGAAAAAATGCGAAGACGTGAAAAGTTAGTGACACTGTCTCAAAGGATAACTTGTGAATGAAGATGAAAAGAGAGAAAAAACGCTCCAATTTTACCACCTGAGTAGCTTTGATAGGAAAAGAAGTTGCACCATGACTAGATTTTAGTTTTAAAACTACCCACCCACCTTCTCCCACATGCCCCAGATGCTTCACACCAGAAGCTGTCTTTCCCTTGTCAAAGGAGTCCCTGGTTACCTCTCCCCCCAGGACCCACCTCGCCCTTCTCGTTGCGGATGAGTCGGTTGAATTCTTTGCCTTCTAAGCACAGGAAGTCATCTGCAGGGGTCAGGATGCCACATTTGGTGGCGATAGCCCGGGCTGTATTGATGTTGTCACCTGTCACCATTCTGACAGTAATGCCGGCTCTTTTGCATTTGGTAATAGCATCTGGTACCTGTGGACAGGGAATGAAAGAGGAAAGGAGGTGGGGTGATGGTGGCTGGTGAGCTGTCCCTTCACTGTGCACAGGAGAGAGGTACCCTAGAGGCAGTGCTGTGGGAAGGGGTAAGTCTGGTCATTTTTCTACCGCTTGGTGCCACTTCTGTCCATCCCACAATACTCACATTTGAATTTGCCTCATTGTACCATGAGTTGAAGAGGATATCTGCTTTGGGATCCAGGTATGGAAGTTTACTTTCCCACTTACAATCCAGACTCCTCAGTGGGCCATGCATGGCCTTTTGAGATGTAGCCACTGCCTTCCTTTCTAGCACAAGCTTTAGCTACTCTCCACCCACACAGCCCATGCTCCAAACGCATCAATTATTTGTAGTTTCCAAATGCAAGGCACCCTCTCATGCCTCTCGGCCTTGACAACTGAAAGTCTGTCCATCTGAACTTCTTGGAGGCATAGACTTTTTCAACCCCCTAGTGTCTAGAATAATGCTCATTTCACAGGGGGTGCTCAAAACGAACTGATCAAAAGAAGGTAGCTGAAGACAAAGTTGAGGTATGGTTAATCCAGCTTCCTGACGCTTCCAAAATACCAAATAATAAGCCCAATAAAATCTATGCTTCTCACCATTCAGATAGCATTAACCCTAGGAATGCCACCTTCTATCAGTTCAGCACTCCACAGCAGATCTGTGAAGTGGGGAGCACAGAGACATCTATCCCTGTAGGGGAGAAGCAGTTAGGTAACTTGCCTGGGGTCACAGCTAGAAATGGTATTAGTCCCTCCATTCTATGATTCCTGGGAGGCTTTCCATTAGGCCCCACTGGGCCTGGGCCTGGGCTAGGGAAAGCCCTTCCCACCTTTCTTTAAGCCAGAGCCTCACCTCTGGGCGCACGGGGTCCTCAATGCCCACCACCGCGATGCAGGTCAGTTCCGTGAGGATTTCGGCCTCATTGTCCCACAAGGGCTCTGCATCACTGAATTCCCGGTAAGCGATGCAAATTGTCCGGAGTCCCTCACAGGCCATGGGCTCAATGACGGTGCGCACCATGTCGTCTCGGTCCTTACTCCTAAATGGCACTGCTTCCCCTTTCTTGTCCAGGATTCGATTACACCTGGGGAGGCACACAGTCAGAAAGCAGCACCCCCGTCCCATTCAGGATGGCTCCACAGCTCTTGACAGGCCTTCGGCCCACTCTGCATTATTTCTAGAGACACTGTTCCAGGGTCAGCTCTCTCCCCTCTCCACCGTCCAGCTGAGCCCCTCTGTCCATGGCGGGGAGGCCTGGAGACGGAGAGTGTGCTTCTCCCACGTCATCTGCTCCTACCCACACGTGAGTGCAATGCCAAGAATCACCTCTCTTTTGAACTTCTCAAAGGTAGAGTGACTTGTTTAATCCCTAGGGTCTAGAATAGTGCTTAGTGCACCACAAGTGCTCAACAGGGATGTGTTGATGGAAAGAAGGTGGTTGAAGCCACGCTGGGGCACTGGTCGATTCAGCCCCACTGGCCCTACAGGCAAGTAGGATCAGCTTTTAATGACCTGTGGCTTGTCTGGCCACTTTGATTAAGTTATGCAATTTCTCTGAAATGAGAATTGAGAATGGGAGGGAGAAAGGAATGCAACTAACATTTCTAGTACTTACTGTGTACGTGGAACCATTTAATCATTATAGGACTTTGCGAGGTAGGTGGGTGTTATTATCTCTGCTTTCAGATTAGGAAACAGAGGCTGGGTTTGCCTGGGTCTAGCATCCTGGCTGTGCCACAAGTAGCTGTATAACTTTGAGCTACTTATTTACCTTCCCTGTAGCTCTGTTTTCTCATCGTAAAGAGCCATAACAACAGTACTGACCTCCTGGAGTTGTTGGGAGGATGAAATAAAGTGAGCCATGTAAAGCACTTAAAAACAACACTTGGCCTGAGTAACTGCTCAAATATTAGTTGCCGTGGCGGCACTTGGCAGGGAAGGCGTGCTTATCATTCAGATGGGTTCAGTGTGCGACGAGCCACCCGGGCCTTCCCAGGGGGAGGGTCTTCAAGGGGAGGAGAGGAGGGAGGAAGGGGCTGCTCACTTGCGCAACATTATCTCAGAGGCGCCCTTGCTGTACATGCGGAAGCCGCCGTCGGGCCCCCTGATGACAGTGCTCATGGACTTGCGCACCGAGTTGAAGGTGTACACCTTGTAGAGCTTCTCCTCGGGCACCTCACTGCGCACCGCCTGGTAATCCTGCTTCAGGTCCGTAACGAAGCCCAGCAGAGCGCACTCAGTCTTGTTGCCCACCTGCCGAGGCAGGCCCCCCTCCTTCTCTGGAGGCTGAGAGAAAAATACACATGGTATGAATGAATGAGACATCTTGACCAGGGAGAGGACAGGGAGGACAGGGCTCCCTTACAAAATTTTCACACGTGCCCCCAGAGCCCCTGGGGGAAGTGGCATTTGTTTTCTCGAGGGTAGAAAGACAGTGATCAGAGACGACCTTGGTTCCTGAGCCATCCAGGACCTATGGATTTTTTTGTTTTGTTTTGTTTTGCTTATCTCAGTGGTGGTATCCCATTCTATGTGGACCTTATTTTAACACCCTCTTTTAATTTCTGGATTAAAAGAAATTTAATGAGTAATTTCTATCTGATAAACCCAATTCTGCTACCAGTGTGAGGTCCCTCCTTAGAGACATTGCCTTTGCATGGTTTGGAGGGCACTGCTTGACCACAGTCTCCTCTTCCTTCCCCCACCCCCCTAAAAGTGTTCACTCATGAGTGAGAAGTAGGATATGGGGTAGAAAATCAGTGAGAATCAACAATAGGGGTTTTTCTCAGAGAAGAGTAATGCTTTCCTCTAACCACCTACTCTAAGCATCTAGGCAAAGGAAGAGCTTACCAGAATCTTGGAGGTATAGGCACTGTTGATAGAAATGCCATTGACAATAAGGTCCAGGACCTTGGGCACCAGGACATCAGGGCTTGGGATCTCATGGTAATGGGTGTCCCCAATATAGGCCTGTACCACAGTCATGCGGTTCATTGTTAATGTGCCTGTCTTATCAGAGCAAATGGCTGTGGCATTGCCCATTGTCTCACAAGCATCCAAATGCCGCACCAGGTTATTGTCTTTCATCATTTTCTGCAAAGGAGAAGAGAAAAGACTTGATGAGAGCCAACTAGGCTTTCCCAAATGTAATCTAAAGGCCGTTTCCTAGCCAACACCTCTCCACATCTCATTCTCCTGCCCCACACCAAAATGCAAGATGCTAGTTTTGTGAATCCTAAGACTCTATTGCGTTATTTAAACATTGATGCAACTGATGAAGATGGTACTCCATAGCACCAGGGACTCCTGCACCTGTGAGATGCCATTCAGGGTTTACAGAGGATAGAACGGCCCTTTTTTTCCCACTAAAGGCTACGTGGCACCCTCTCCTCCTGTGTCTGTCTGGAAGGAAGAGACAGTTTTATTCTAGTCTCACCTTCACAGAGTAGGCCAGTGAGATGGTGACGGCCAGTGGCAGACCCTCAGGCACAGCCACCACCAGCACAGTGACGCCGATGATGAAGAACTTAACAAGGTACTGGATGTAGACGGGAGTACACTCGGTGAGCCATGGTCTGTGCTGTATCACGAAGTTGTCGATCACAAAGTACAGAATCAGGATCAAAACGGTGAAAGCAGACATGATCAGACCTGTCCAGGGAAACAAGTCCATGAAGCCAGGCTAGAGGGCATTCCTAGGTGGGCCAAAAAGTAGCCTTTGCTACCAACTTTTAAAACCACCATCTCCAGGAAATCATTCTAAAATCACCCTACCCATTCTCTGATATATCTACATTATTGTGTAGGGGGAAAGACACTGGTTTCCCTTTTTGAAGACAGGGGTATCAGTCTCAGCACTGCCCTAACTTGATCTTGGCTTCAGACTAGTCGTGGACTCTCTCTGGGCCTGTTGCCTAGACTAAATTTCTCATTTGCAAATAATGGGGTTGGTCTAGTTTTCTGAAAGAACATTCTAGGATTCTATCCCAGACCTACCCATAATTCCTATCTGTAGAGACTGTATTGGTTTATGTCCTAGTAGTTTATCAATTTGGACTTCTTCTCTGCTAGCCTGTAAATGTCTGGCAAGTCTCAACTTGTTAAGAGCGAAGCCCCTAAGGTGCTAGCACACAATCTATATGACTAATGCTTAGAACAGTGCTTCCTAACCTTTCTCCTGTCGTGACATACATAGAAGGTAAAAATAATAGCTTATAGGCCAGGCAAGCACTTCATAAATACTAACTCATTTAATCGACACAACAACCTGAGATACGCTACTATTGTCATCTCTGTTTGAAAGATGAGGAAACTAAGGCACAGTGAGATTTTGGTTATGGCATGTTGGTAGGGCAACCAACCATCGTGGTTTGCCTGGGACTGAAAGGTTTTCTGGAATGAGGGACTTTCAGTGCTAAAATCGAGAAAGTCCCAGGCAAACTGGGACAGTTGGTTACTCTACACACTGACATAAAAGGAAGAATCTGCTTAAGGTAAAAAATATCAACTGGCCAAGGGGCTCCTTGTGCTGCCTGGCCACTTTGGGGGCTGAAGGAATCGCTATCTGGACATACCTGTAACCTGTCAGGTATGTGGCAAAATATTTGGGAAGTGCTAAATCATAGTTGGACTTGGTCTTTGTTGTCACTGAAGTCCTAATGATTCAGGGGGATCGGAGGAAGTCTAAAGGTGATGATATCAAGGAAAGCATATTCTTCTGTGCTTTGCTTGATGGGGCCAGGGCTAGGATGAGGCCAGCAAGGCACCTGGCACAACCCTGAGAGTGAGTCCATCTTTCAACTTTGTGCCCTAGGAGCCCTGCTTGCCTCACCTTAGCCCTGGGTTTACCTCGATATGTAAAATGAAACAAAAAGGAGACTAGTGGCCAGCCTTCAGGTAGGATGTACCCCCTATGGAGAATAAGGCAGGGATTATGGGAACAATGGGAGGGTTAGGTGGTGTGTGTTTAATGTTTCAAACCTGTGTGCCCGCCTCAATACCTTGATTTTGCACCTGCAATTCATTTCATCCTTGCATTGTTTATACACAGGTGATTTCATTGTACTCAAAATTAGCTGGGCACTAGAACTAAAGGAATAGGTTAGACCAATGCCGGTCAATAGAATTTTTTGCCAGGCTAGAAGTGTTCTCAAGTGACAGTGACTAGCCACATGTAGCTATTGAGCATTTGAAATGTGGCTAATATGACAGAGTAACTAAATTTTAAATTTGAATATATTTAATTAATTTAAATTTAAACAGCCACATGTGGCTAACGGCTAAGAGAGTGGGCGGCACAGATCCAATGCAAGATTGGCATCACCTGGAGCTTGTGAGCAATGCAGAATCTTAGCCCTCACCCCTGACCTCCCTAATCTGAATCTGCACTTTAGGAAGATCCCCTGGTGACTTGTACACACAGGGCCAGATCATGATTGTGGTAAACAGAGGGGTGGGTTCAAAAAATAATTAGGGCAGGGAGTAGATGTGGCTCAAGCAGTTGAGTGCCCGCCTCCCACATGGGAACCCCACATAGGTTCGGTTTCCGGTTCCTCCTGAAAAAACAAAAACAAACAACAAGCAAAAACAAATGAAAAAACCAACTCAGGGGAGCCAATGTGGCTCAGTGGCTGAGCACTGGCTTCCCACATAAAAGGTCCAAGGTTCAATCCCCGGCCCCTGGTACCTCAAAAAAAAGAAAAAGAAAAAGAAAAAGAAATAATATCTAGACAGTGGTACACGACTGTGTATTTAGGGATCACTCCACTGAAGGAGCAAGCATTCTTTTGTTTCCTGCCACCCCACTGGCTGAGAGGAGAATGTGGAGGTGAGTGATGGAGAAGCCACTTCCTCACTCTACACAAGAATGTATTTAGTAACTCTCCTCTGGAAAGAGCCTCTCTAACCACTGTTTCCTTTTTCCTCCATCTCTTAAGAAGTTGGACCAATGCCTTTAGATATCATTTTTATCTTTTAAATAATAGCTTTTAAGTGAATTTTCTCTGTAGACCATGTTTGTGAATTCAGGTGGGGGGAAAAGGAGATTCCCTGATTTTTAAGTTTGAAATGAAGGCATTTTAAAAATAAACGTTTCACATTTCTTTACAAAAAATTACTGCTCTGTGCTTGGCCAGATGCTACTATTGTGCTAGGAAACTGCCTCTAGAAAACTGCCTCTAGAAAACTACAGATTTCTCTTTCCTTCAGGAATTTACAAGGCCAGAGGAGACAGGTAACTAAAGTCTTCCTTCTTGCTAGGGTAAATCACCCCTGTTGTGATATAGGCTCTTTTTTTTTTTTTTTTAAGATTTATTTTATTTATTTATTTCTCCCCCTACCCCCGGTTGTTTTGTGCTCCCTGTCTGCTCTCTGTTAGTCTTCTTTTTTTTAGGAGGCACTGGGAACTAAACTTGGGACCTCCCACGTGGGAGGGAGGCACTCAATCACTTGCTCTTTCATTCTCCTTTGTTTGGATGAAAGAGACCTCGGGGCCTTCAACCCTTACATATATAGCTAACAGTTTCCAGCAGAGGGTTTAGAAAACATTTCTCTCTGAAAAGGACTGCCAACTCCAAGGGGAACAGATGAAAAGTCTAGGGAGTGGCCAAAGGGTGGCATAGGTAGGGATATAGCTACTGGGCCCCACTAGCTATTCAGATGCTTCAGCCTCCTTGCTCTGCCAGCCCTGGATGGTGTAGAAAGGAGGGAGTCAAGGTGGTGAGGATCCGGAATACCCTTGAGAACTCAACAAGGTGGCTCTACCCTACTCACCAGCTTTCCCAATCTGTACAGCCAAACGCGTCAGCTTGCCCTGCAGCACCGACTTCTCCTTTTTGGGTAGCTTGACTGCCTTCTTCTCCTTTTCCTCACCTTCAAGCCCTTCTTGGCTGTTGAGAGGTTGGATCTCCAGGGCTACTCCATCCTGGGTCTTTGCTAGGGTGTGCACACAAATAAGAACAGGTGAGCAGGCAGGGTGGTAGCACCGAGTGCCAGGCAGGTGGAAACCAAAAAAGCGCTTCTGTCTTCTTTCTGGAACACACATCGGGGCCCCTGACATCCGTTCTGACCACCCCACTCCGTGCCAGACATGGAACTTGCCTTCAACCCTCTATTAGGACCCCTGGAATGGTGTTCTAACAAATTGGAGATGGAACAGGGTGCTTTTAGGGTGTGGATTTCCTGTTCAGTGGCAGCTTCCTGGTACCACCTCAGAGCCCCAAGCCAGATTTATTCCAGCAAGGGGATTACTCATGCTACTAAGTAATATTACCAATACCGATTGGTGCTTAAAATAGTGAATCTTTACTGTAGAAAGGGGCTGAAAGGGAAGGTTGGCAGATGTTCCAAGAGCATAAGGGTCCTAGTCTGCTTTGTTAAAAGATTCATCTCTCTCTGTATTATAGACTGTCAGGGAAGAACCCAGACCCTCAGACACAGGGTATTTTCCAGCTCCTTCTTATAGCAGTTGAAGGATAGGGGAAGGAAATCCCCTTTCTCCCTGCCTGACAAAGGTAGGGAGGTACTCAGTGGGACCTGGGGTTAAGTCTTTTTGAGGGAGAGGGAAGAAGCTAGTGTGAGGAACACCCTGGAATAAGAGAAAGCAGGGATAAAGACAGACATATAAGTCCATTTTGCTTTTTAAAAGAAGAGTTAAAGAGACCTAAAATTAAAGAATTATTTCTGTTTATTCCTGGTTCTCTGATGTGATGACCTGATTTCTAAAGACTACTATGATGTGGGTTAGAAAGGGAAAACGCCTCTCTAGGAACTGTCTCAAGAGAGCAATCCTTGCTGGTCCCCAGAATCCCTCCAATTTCATCCCTTCAGAGCTCAGTCCTATGCTTCAGATGCCCTTCCTGAGATACTGTCTCTGCTTTCAGACTCACAAACAAGACAGAGACGGGATGTAAGCACAGCCACCAAAAAAGAAACACACATCAGATCAGGAGGAAGAAAACAGAGTGGCGAGAACAACAAAAGAGGTGGGGAGAGAGGTACAAAGAAAGGGCTCTCTCCAAGCACCCCTGAGAAGACTGGCAGAGAAGGAACCAGACCAGAAGAGGACACCGATGAGGAAGCTAGCAAGAGGACGGTGCAGGGACTGCCCAACCCAGCTCCCTCCACCAGAGGGACCCTGAGGTCTTCCAATCCAGAAACTGATGGGGTCAGGTTCTGGACCACTGGCATTTAAATCCAGCCTAGGGCAATGAAGCAAAGAGTTCAGCACCCTGGGAAGAGCAGATCAATCCTATACACACACCCCAAGAGAAGCCTTGACACGAGGTTCTGTGAGCCACCAGCAGAGGGTGTTTGTGTCCCATCTTAGATTGGGATTGGCACCTTAAGCCCACCCCCAAATCTCTGCACCTTCCTCAGGATGAGGCGTCTGGGCCACAGCAGCAGATAACAGATTTATGGAAAGGAAAGGGGAGAAGGCAGATGGCCTGGAAAGGTCTGGTTTGAGGGTAGGCAGGTAGAGATGGTAAAGGAGTGGGTGGACAGGTTACCTTTGTTGCGATTTTCAGGGACTCCTTGTTTTTTACCTGTTTAAACAAGAAAGAAAAAAGTGGGGTGGAGACCCAAAGTGACTCCTAAGAGATCAGATATCTAATTTGTTGGTCCTGCTTTGAGCCCAGAAGGGCGACAGCAAAGGACTGGGATTGCAAGGAAAGGGAATGCAGAGGATGCTGGCATCTTGTGCATACATCCCTTGTTACTAGGGACACTCAGGAGGCCTTGGGGTACGGGCCCAAATGTGCATCCAAATGTGCATGCAGGTCGTGCACAGGTGGGCACAGTCCCTTCTGAGCTGCTTCCTCCTAGAGCTCGGTTGCTACTGGTGAGTGGCTCCCGGCTTGAGGCACATCACTTGGGATGATGAGGTGGGGAGTAGGGAGCAAGAGGTCTGAACTCTTTCTGCCTGATGACAAAGGCCCTGAAAGGTGTCTCTGTGCTGATTCTACAGCACCAGGCATACATTAGCTTCCTCCTTGTTCATCTGCAGCAGCCGTAGAAACGAACAGTCTTGTTCTCGAGAGCATGTGCTTTGTATCCTTTACATAAAGGGCCCTCCACTAATCCTGGTAATAGCCCAAGAAGATCCTCCAGCCAAGTGGTGGAAATCCTTCTCTCCCCCAAGGGAAGAGAAAGCTGTACATTTGGTTTTAGTATCTTTTTCTCTTTCACCCGCTGTTCTTCCTTCCTTCAGGAACAAGTGAAGGCACAATCAGGACTAACGTCAGGGTAGGCAGTACCCCTCTGATCTCTCTTGTACCGATAGCCCACAGGTTCAGCAGGCTGCCAGTTTCTTCTCCTGACCAGTTTTCCTTTGGTCTGGATGCTTCATTTAATGCCCCATGTTTGAGGAAGAGAGTGGCAGGAGGAGGAGGAGTACCCAGAGGGCATTCGGGGATACAGCACCCAGCCAGTTCATTTTGGGCAGGGTTTATAACCAAAACTTCCTGTTATAGACACAGGAATTAAGGCTCCAGTGCAGTCTCATTTGCCAGCCTAGAGCAAGGATCTGTTTTTCATCAGAGCACCCTAGGATTCACATCTCTGTCTCGGCCAGGGGTTTGGATACCTGATTCCTTCCTTCCAGCAGATTCTTCCAACCAGGTATTTCATCCAGATCTGCTTCCTTGCTTCCTAGTTTGTCCAGGGGGAGGAGAGGAGAGTGAATCTCATTGTGAGTGGCCCTTACCTTTCTTCTTCTTCTCCTCATCTCCCTCACTGGCCCCCAAGAGGGTAAAGATGATTCCGGTCTGGGAGTTGATACCCACAGCAGTCACTACCATCCGGCCAGACCCTTCCATGACATGGGTCCCTATATGGGATGGGATAAGATGAGAGGAACATTGCTGTTGTTTTTTAAAAAACTTTTTTTTAATTGGAGTAACATATTGTAGTAACTCAAAATTTCCCATTTTAACCACTTTCAAGCATACAATTTAGTGGTATTAATGGCATTCACATTATTATGCTACCATCACCAATACCCATTACCCAAATGTTATCCATTATCACCTCAAACAGAAACTCTGCAAGGAGCTTTTTTTTTTTTAAATACCTAGTCATGTTTTGGAATGAACCACAAAATTAGAAAAAGAAAACAGTCTTTCATCCCTCCTTCTCCATGGATAATGATTTACTTGGCAGGTAGTACGAAAGGCCAAGATTTGGGCCCATTTACAATAGTCCAAGCAAATTGAGGGTTAGGACCCCACACCCACCCAAAGCCCTTCCAAGGGCTCTACAGCACCTGCTTCACAGAAAGCCTCTTTTAGGCTGCCTGATATACTTGTATTCAACCTTCTCATAGGTTTTGTCCCAGTTGATCCCAGGGGAATGAGTAGGTCTGGGCTGGAAGGGAGGGCAGGGTCTGGATCAGTTCTCTGTGGCCTGGCTATCTGGAGGGAGGCAGAATGGAACTTGGGTGGCCAGAGGCTTTACCTGACAGTAGCATGGGGTCTTTGTCCAAGGACTTCTTGACATGGTCTGACTCCCCAGTCAGAGAGCTCTCATCAATCTTTAGGTCATTCCCCTGGATCAGGACCCCATCTGCAGGCAGCAGGTCACCTAGTGTGCAAAAGCAAAGGGGGGACAGAGAAGGAGGATAAGAGCCTGGTGGAGTGTAGGGACCATTCAATTTATTCAGTGCCATCTCAGCGCTGCCCCCAGTGGTCCTACCTATAGCACATTGGCCCAGGGAGTAGCTGAAGAGCCTTTAAAGGACAAATGCGGTTTTGTATAACCTGGGACAAGATTTCTTTCCAGGTTTTATAATTCAAGCTATTATTGATCCCCAGGCACCTTCCCCATACCTGAATATTACACAGGGTCCAAGCCTGACAATCTTTAAGGAGAGTTTTGCTACTTCTTTCTTAGAAATTCCTCCCCCCGCCAATCCTCCTTAAACTCTAACATAGAAGCTAACACAACCTGGATTGTTACCTTTTTGGATTCTCAGCAACTCTCAGACCCCTCATGCCAAAAGACCTACCCCCAAAACATGGAGGGTAGCAGAAGTGCAAGAACACAGAGTTCTCACCATATTTGATTTGGGCGATGTCACCCACCACGATCTCTGCCACGGGCAGCTGGATAATCTGGCCATTTCGGATGATGGAAAATTTCTGCTCCTGTTCGATGCGGCTCTGCAGACCCCGGAATTGCTTCTCTTTGCTCCAATCATTGAAGGCAGTCACAAGCACCACGATGATCACTGAGAAGAGGATGGCTGCCCCCTCAATCCAGCCAGTTTCTGCCTCCTCCTCATCTTCTGAGCTTGCCACTTGACCACACTCTATCCCAGAGAAGGGAGAGAAATAAAGGGTTACCTGGGGATTTTTGTTGACATGAAGAAATGGGGGAAGTGCTTCCATCATCCCCTGAGGATGAAAAGTCAGCAAAATAGAATAATAGAAAATAAAACTCTTGGCTAAAAGAGTTTGAGGACATCAGAGGCCAGCAGGGTTGGGCATCTTCTCATCTCCAATAACTATTTATGTTCGTCCAAAAGAAGCAAAATGACTAAACAGAACAAAGTATGTCAATGCAAATTATAGGCAAGTCACATGAAAAGAACTTATGTTTCCAACATGGTCAGGCTCCCACTGCTATTTCCTGTAATGCCAGACAACTGGTGTGTGTGTGTGTCGGGGGGGGGGGGGTTGCGCTTTGACAAGCAGAGCTTTCTTAGTTGGGTTGGGGGATAAGATTCATAACACTCTAAATGAGGATTTGATGGGAAAAGGGGAGAAAAGGACAGGTTGCAAGAATACCGTACTAGTTATTAGTTGGTTTCCTTCAGAGAACCCACCATGGAAAATGGGAGAAAAGTTTTAGGCTATATCTCATCAACCATAAGTGCTAAGTGCTTTTTGATCGTGGTAGGAAGAATTCAAAACAGATTCATGCTGAGCTGTTCAGGATACTCACGTTCGTGGTCTCCACCGGGGGGGGCGATAGAAGGACAGGACCAGGGAGATGATGGCTGCGATCTCCAGGATGATGAGTGTAACATCTTGAAGAGCTTCCCATACTAATTCTAAGAAGGTTTTGGACCTTTTCGGGGGGATCAGGTTCTGCCCAAACACTCGCCTACGTTTCTCCAGATCCGCAGGGTTCCCAGATAGACCTGAAAAGGAGATAGGAGTAGGAGGAATGAATGAGAGAGCAAGGGGAAAGAGATGAATGATAAATGAAGGCAGTTTTAAAAGACACTTAAAAAAAAAAAAAACCTCTTGCTTCTCTCTCCTGATCTGCCCATAGATGAGATCCAGTTAGGGTGACCAACCATCCCAATTTGCCCAGGACTGAGGGGGTGCAGGACTTTGAGTGCTAAAATGGGCAAACAAGAATGAGTTAGTTACAGGGGCCATTCACTCCTCTTAGTAACCAGGTAAACTAGTTCAAACCTAATAATTTTATCCACTCCTTAACGGGTAGGCTCAAGGCTACAGCTCTAGAATATTAAAATGTTTCCTGGGATTCACACAGAACTTTTCTCTCATATTAATCTGTGAATGATGGTGATGAGTTATATACAAAATTAACTTCCATCCACCAGCTCACACAAAGACCAGAAATAATAAGCTATCTTCCTAAGTTCACGCCAGGTGAGTCAGAGCCCACCCAGGTGTCCTGATTCCAAGTTCCAGTAGCTTTAGGAGATCATCAGAGCAGAGGCTTTAATACTATGACTTTTGGACATCTCCTTTAAGCACACATGACCCTACTTTTCTGTTATATGCATATATACACACATACACATGCAGAGAGATAGGCAAAACACTAAGAGGGCAAAAAAGTACAGCTATTCAGGTTAAAAAAATAAAAAAGAAGTTGAAGCCACAAAATCTTCAGATAGTACATAGTCTTTGATTACCAACATCTTCCCAGAACCATACATTACTTATACACCAGCACATAAACATACACACAAAGCCACAGCGCCACACACACACACACACACACACACACGCACACACTAGGCATGTTCCAAGCTCCAGAGGGAAAAGAGATAGGCAGAATGATTTCTAGTGCCTTCTATACATTTAGGCCCCTAAGCTGGGCCCCAGGGAAGTTACACTTTAAGGGAGGGGGAATATCCTAACATGGCAATTAATACCAGTTGATATTCATCAAGTTGTTTACATACTGCAGTAAATTAGCCCTTGTACTTGATTTTTGCACTTGAAGCTATTGGCTGTGCTGCTTGTTGGTTCCCCACAGGCAGGGTGGGGCAACTTTGTGCTAAAAACAGGCCAACAGCTGGGGAGGGTCAGAATCCGAGGAAAGGGGCTCTCAATGAGCTTCATACAGGGGTCAAGGGAAAGCAAATAACTGGAAGCTTCAAGAAAAGGGAAACACTGCTGCCAAAGGACTTCACACTCAAGCCAACCTGAAGGGCTATTCCATTGGGGGAGAATAGGGTTGCAGTGGGAGGGTAAACACCTACTCTCCATCTCCTCTGAATAGAGCCCAAGAATGTTATCCTAAATGGCAAGAGGAGAGATTTGGGTTACACCTAAGAAAGACATTTCGGACAGCAAAAGATTTTGAGAATGGGAAAACAGGTGCCCAAGGGAGTATTGTTTGCAGGGCCTGATTTGGCCTCCACTTCTCCACCCTAAAAACAAGAGCCCTCAGGAAAGGTAGTGGAGCTACTTGTGTGGCTGAGAAGCTGGATGCAGGACCCTACCTAGAAATTTTCATGAAGATGGCGCCGAAAGCGAAGAAGGAAGCACCTGCCCCTCCCAAAACTGAAGCCAAAGCAAAAGCTTTGAAAGCCAAGAAGGCAGTACTGAAAAGCATCCACAGCCACACAAAAAAGAAGATCCGAATGTCACCCACCTTCCTGCGGCCTAAGACACTGCGTCTCAGGAGACAGCCCAAATATCCTTGGAAAAGCGCCCCCAGGAGAAACAAGCTTGACCACTGAGTCAGCCATGAAGAAGATTGACGACAACAACACACTTGTGTTCATTGTGGATGTCAAGGCCAACAAACACCAGATCAAACAAGCTGTGAAGAAGCTCTATGACACTGATGTGGCCAAGGTCAACACCCTGATCAGGCCTGATGGAGAGAAGAAGGCATACATTCGTCTGGCACCTGACTATGATGCTTTGGATGTTGCCAAGAAAATTGGGATAATCTAAACTGAGTTCAGCTGGCTAATTCTAAATATAAGTTTTTTGACCATTAAAAAAAAAGGGGGGTGGGTGGTGGTGGATGAACTGGCATTCACATTTGTGAGGAATTGGGGATTTGAGGGCCCTTATTTGAGATCATGTTCATTTGCTTAGAGGAGAGAAGCAATGAGCTGGTCAGGAAAGCTGTGCCTGATGCTCTTATCCAGGGCCTCCTGCTTCCCAGTGCCCGAGTACACCACCCTGGCCTCCCGCCGAGTGGCATAGCTGAGTATCGGTGTTTGGCCAAAGCACTACAGGCAAGTTGAGTTGCTTCTCAGAGGCTCTTGGCCTCCACCACCATGAGAAGTCAGGTTCCCAGTAAGAAAAGAAAGCAGGGGCCTGGGAAAGGAGTGCTCCTGGGGCAGGGCATCTTGATTCCCAGGCAGGCAGAGGCAGAGTTGCCAGGGGGCAGGGCAGTGCTAGTTTTCTCTCCCCAGTGACTCATGATGGCAAGGCTGGGCCAACTTGGGACTGCTGTGCTGGAGGGAAAGAGGAGTTCTGGCAATTTGTTGATCTACCTGGAATGCTCCTCAAGGAAGCAGGATTCACAAGGTAAAGGGAGGAGCCCCTACCACCTTAACACGGGGTTAGTAGATGATTATGAGGGCAAACTGGGACATTAGATATTAGAAACCATCATAAGGGAATCCCAATAATCTAATAAAGACCAAAAAAAAAAAAAAGTCTAGTTTTACACCCCATCTGAGGATGCAGGAAGTAGGACCACCTGTTCCTCTCTGCTCTCCTATTAATACCTTGGAATAACCTTTGACTCCTCCTTTCTCATCCTCTACATCCATTTAGTCAGGAAATCCTGTCAGCTCTACCTTCAAAATATATCAGAATCTAGTTACTTCTCATTTTCTACTGCTCTCTCTCTAGTCTAAGCCATCTTTACCTCTCACCTGGATAATTGCAACAGTCTTCTAACTGGTTTCCCTGCTTCTATTGGAATCTATCTCAACATAGCAGCCAGAATGATCTTTTTTTAAAACTCTGGGCAACACACGTCTCTCCTCTGCTCAAAACTCTAGTGGCTTTTACATGGAGCAAAACTGGGCACTGAAGCCCTTTTATAATGGCAGATAAGACCTTTTATGAGCCCCTATCCCTCCCCACTGTCCCCCAGAGAAGCCTTGTACCTCCCTGACCTTATCTCCTACGATTCTCCCCCTTGTTCACTGAGATCTAGCCATGCAACCTCCCTGCTTTGAGGCACGTCTGCCTCAGGGCATCTGCACAGGTCGTTCCCTCTGCCCAGATTCCTCTTCAGAGAGGGCTCCTTCCCTCACCTCCTTCAAGTCTTTGTACCAATGTTATCTTCTTAGCGAGGCCTATCCTAACCACTTTATTTAAAATCCCAACTTCTCTGCTCCGGTACTCTCAATCCTCCTTACCCTGCCCACTTGTTTCCTTCCAGAGGTTTTCTCACCCAATATATTACATGATTTAGTCTTTATTATGCTTGTCTATCTCCCTCCACAAGGGCAGGATTTTTGTCTTTGTTCCTCCGGCTTCTAACAGAACCTGGCACATAGTATGTACACAAATTTGTGGAATGAATGGAATGAATGAGTAATAAATATGATCGCTGACACTGAAGCTATTGCTAGGTGCCAGATGCTTCACCAGGCAGAATGAATTTTCAGATATCACAAACTCCTATGCAGTAGCCACTATTAACCCATTTTACCTATAAGCGAATGAGGCCTGCAGAGGTTGTGTACCTTACTCAAGCTAGTAAGTGGCAGAGTCTATACCATTCCCCTTGTCACTGAAATCTAGCCATGCCAGCTCCTTGCTGGGGGCTGGATGCCAGCATACCCGCAGAGGAGCCTGGGATGTGGAGATGGCTGTGTTCAGCTGAGACTTTGTTTTAGGGTGACCTATTTGTCCCGGTTTGCCTAAGACTTCCCTGGTTTTAGTACTGCAATTCCTGCCTCCCAGGAACCACCCTCAGTCCTGGGCAAACCAGGAAGGTTGGCACCGCTCTTCATTTGCCACAGCCATTTTGTCATTTTCGATTCATCCATCTGCCCCACCTTAAATCGCCCTCAGCTCGTACAATAGCCACCTTAAGAAGTCAGGTAGAGCCATCCTGCTCCCAGTAGGCCCTGTGGCAGAGAGAAGCAGGTTGGGGCTGTTAGCTGTAGCAGTCTTGGGAATCCTCTCTCTGACAGAGTGGCAGGGAAAACCATGTGGGACTGGGAGCTCGGCCAATCCTCAGTTTGGGGCTTTCCATTCCAATTCTTCTTGCCCCAGAGAGGCTTTCAGGCTTTGATCTCAGCAGCTGTAATTTCACAAAAATACTTGCTCAGCCCAGGAACAGATTTCAGTCTCTGATCTCTGTAGTTACAGCTCAAATGCTCATGCAGCCTCCTAGAGAGGAGAAAAAGACTGGCAGGAAGAGAATGCTGAAAACACTGGAAAAGGGATTCCCCTGGAAATTCAGGAGGAAAATGAGAGGACACTTTGTCCCCAAGAACCTGGGAGAGAGGGCTCCATGGGTTCTCACCAAAACGGGAGTACTTCTGATTCTGAGAACCAGACTGAACACATGAGCTGGGAGAGACAAAAAGAATCTTAGGCTGTGAAGTCATCATCCCCACCCACCCGACGC
Organism: Tolypeutes matacus; assembly: GCA_026826555.1. Classification (NCBI taxonomy): domain Eukaryota; kingdom Metazoa; phylum Chordata; class Mammalia; order Cingulata; family Chlamyphoridae; genus Tolypeutes; species Tolypeutes matacus. The sequence goes on along the minus strand of JAKSZT010054304.1, from coordinate 45,745,421 downwards.
CGGGGAATTGCAGGGCCCCTACCCAGGCTGGGTGGGAGGGTGGAATGAACAGCAGTGGAAAATCTACGCCTGCTACGAGCCTGTGCAGGACCCGGGGACTGGGAGGAGAAGCAGGAGTCCAGGCCTCAGTGGCCTGGCTCCAGTAGAGAAGGAACAGAGCCAGCTTTCCTATGACGCCCAGAACAGTCAGCAGAGGCACCCTTTATCAGAACTGGCTCAGCCTAGAAAGGGTGGGGCAAGGTTAGACATTATGAGGGACTTCCCAGCTGTCCAAGTTATGATACTTTGCCAAAGAAGGCAGCAGAATCTCCTCCCAAAGAAATGGTACAAGGGAGCAGTTTCCTGGGGTTGATTTGAAGGTAGTGTTTTGGCATATGAGAAATAGAGACATCGGAATACCTTTCAAGTCCGACCTTAAAAACCTTGGACGGGGCTGAGGAAGAAGAGTCGCTTTAGATCACTATAGAGACTGACAGGATTTAGACAGCTCCTGCTGTCTACTTCTCCAAGGAGCTTAACGCAGTTTCCCTACTTCAGCATCTCCAGTTTAAAACACCCACGGCTTGGAGATGTGCTAGACTTCCAGCCCCTTTGGATAAAGCAATCTACTCAAGGTCACAGCCACAGGATGAAGTACTTAGAGAAGAATGCCCCTTTCCTCATTCTCTGCACAAAAAATTCCTGCCCAAGGTGGGCAGCTTGCAGAGGGAATGTCTCCCTTTATCTGGCCCCCTGCTCTATGCCTTTTTTGGAAACTCCAAACTCCGGAGTGGAAAAGTGAGCTCCCTGGAGCACCTCCCTCAGCCCTCTGCTCAGTCACCTTCCCGGACACTGCCTGCATGTTCTTCCTCCACTGTCACATGCCCCAGTGCTCACACCTCGGAGCTAAATAAAAAGAGTGAAAGCCCCATTTCCAAGGGTATACGCAATACCTGCCTCAGCCAAGGAGGGAATGCCATCTTTCTTCCCACCGCCACCCAGCTGATAGTTAAATGCAAGGCAATAACAAGGTTAAAAAAGACTCCAAAAAACAAAAAACCAAAACATTTGTAAGGATTTCTGCTGAGCTGCCAAAGGAATGCGGCATAAAGGGTTCCAGGCCTGGTGGAAGGGGAGAAGGTTCAGGAAGAGTTAACCACAGCTCTTTCACCAAGACCTCTGCTCCTGCCGGACAGCATCATGCCAGCTAGCCCAGAAGGCCAGCTCAGGGCAAGGAGGGACTGGAAAGGAAAAAACTTGCTGTGAAGTTTGGCTGTGAAAAGAAGGCCCACAGTTGTCACGTGCTCTCAGCCTAATTCAGCCCTAGGTATGTAACTCAACCCAGACAGGGAACTCCCAGGGTGCAATGTGGAATTCCCTCCAGAGGGAGGAGGGCCAGGGGGATGGCATTTTCACTCATCTGTCTTTCCCAATCATCTGTCTTCCAGCTGCCAATGCTACTTCCCCCAAGTTTTAAGAAAACCTTTTTTACCCCTGTCTCAAGTCCTAAAGTATTTCTCTGATGAAGCTGCAGGCCTACTGGACTTGCTTCAACCACCCACATCACAGCATAACCTCTTTCTAGCTCTATCTGAGCTGGCCTGTACACCACCACCCCTTCCCCTCCCTCCAAAATATTATTTTGCTTTGAGTCTTCCTCCCATCTTTAGTGCTAAAGATGCACAGACTCATCCAGAGATTGTTAATCCCTGCAGCCAAGCCTGCTCTGTTCATCACTGCTCCTCCTCTACCGTTGGCAGTGGAAGACAGAGGTAAAGGAAGAATGGTTCTAAGTTGTTTTAGAATCACTAATTAGTAATCCTTAGTGAAGTTGGGGCAAGAGATCAAAGTGATGGCTACAGTGCAGAGGACATAAGGAAAGAGAGGTGGCTGGGCTATGAGTCTATTCTCAAATTGATGCGCTCTTAAAAACTGATATTCCAAAAACACAGTATAATCCCTAAAGAAAGGGAGAAAAATCCCCAAGAAGTCAGATGCTCATCTTCTCTTGCACCTGTTCCATCCATATTCACTCACCTAGTCCTCCACATGCTTCCAACACTAACGTTCTCTAGATCAGTGGGAGGACAAAATGCATCTGCTGGAGCATAGGAAAAATATTACAACTTTATATCACCTCATCCATTTCCATGCCTGCATGTCTTCTTATGTAAATAATATTAGTGTTACAAGTATTAATAGTAGTATAGTAGTGTTGTAGGTGAACATTTTTTGGGGATATGTACTCAATTTCTTCTTCCAGATGGACAACAATACTAGAAATTTCAATCTGCCACATTGAGAAAGAACCTAATCTTAGTATATACCAACCTGGGGCAAAATAGAACACATCTAAACCTCGGCGGTCTTAAGGTGACAGGAGGCGTTACCCTAGTCCTGAAGCTAATGAACCAAAATCATAATTTGGGTTGCCTGTCCTAAAACAGATTCTTTTCCCTCCTACCATTTACTCCCCAAAGAATCTCAGCTCCCCAAGCCCAGTAGTTACTCAGTAATTATGAAAGGCAAAGAAATTTGGATCTTGTGCCAGGAACATTCAGTAAATGGTAGCAATTACCACAGAGCACGCCATGACAGAGCTTCCCTAGGTAATCAGATGATATAGGAGACCTGTCTCTAATTTCTAAGCCTCCTTCCCCTTCCCTCCGATCCCTTCAATTTAGGCCCTGGTTTTGTGTACTCCCATGATACCCTGTTCTTCTTCATAGCTCTAAAACCATACTGCTGAAGTTGTCTTAATTTGTGTGCATCCTGTTAGTCCAAAAGCTCTATGGAAGGTGGGACTGTGCCAGTCATGTCAAACATTGTGTCCCCAGCACCTGGAAGGCATTAATTATATGTTGAGTGTTACTGAAATGAAACTAGAAGCACTCTGTATCCCACTGTCACACCCTCAACTCTGCAGAGGAGAAAATAAGTAGAAGGGGATAGACGGAACATGAAATAGAAAGTCCCAACATTCTTCCAGATCCAAATTCAATAGAAATAGTCTTCTGCCTTCTGAAAGAATCCCCAGTTAATGATTTACTCTTTATTCAAGGCTCCCCTTCTCTGCCCTTTCATATCTTTCCCTGAGGTGCTGGCCTAATTCCTCAGAAAATGTCCTCCTTCCTCCTAAAAAGGTAGCATAGAAATAGCTGAGGATCAATGTGGAAAAGTTGGGTGGGGAAGGAAGAACACATACAACCTTCTCTCCAGACCAAAGAATCTCTCATTTAGGATCATCCCTTCTTCCTATACACAACTGAGACTAAGGAAAATACCTCTCTCTTCTTCTTCTTAAACCATGAGTAATCCTCATTCCACATTCCACATTCCCCTAAGTTTTCCCTGCTCACTGAGGCCATGAGATACTATGGAAAACCTCTCAGAAGAGAAAAGGCTCCGTTCTTGAGCCTATGTCATCCAAACTGCTCTGCTCTTTGGGGATCGAGAAATTGTTTAGGGTGGGGATGGGGCGGGGAGAGAAGAGAGGCAATAAAAGGCAGAGGATGAAGAAATTGGAAGGAGGAAAGAAGCAAGTAAACGAAATGGATTCTATTGGTGCAAAATGCTCAGATTTGGGAAGCGGCTGTGGCTCAATCAGTGGGGCTCCCGTTTACCATATGGGAGGCCCCGGGTTCGGTTCCCGGGGCCTCCTGGTGAGGGCAAGCCCGCCCGCACGGGGCGTGGTTAGCTGACCCAGTGAGCACAGGCAGCAAGGGGGGGATAAATGAATAAATAAATAAAATCTTTAAAAAAAAAAAGAACAAAAAAAAAATGCTCAGATTTTCCCTACTGGTAAAAAACACAAAGCAACACAGCTTACTCAGGAGCTAGATTCATACCCCTGTTTCTTTGCTTTTGTTTATGTGCAACCACAAAGGCTGAAATCTTCATTCACTTAGATTTAAATGTGTGTTCTCTTTCAAGTCACCCCGCCCTGCCCCCTTCTCATTTCCCCCTACCTTTCTTTCTCATTTTTTTGCTCACACTCTCAGCCTTGTTCCTGGCTGCTGCTGAGTGCTGAGCACTTCCAAGTCTTGAGTCTCAACAAACTCTTAGCCACTGAGACAACTCCTCTTACTCCAGCTAGCCAATGTATACTCAAGGGGGACAGGCCAATATTAACACTAGTTTTGAGTCACAATTAGACATTTTATCAGGCACTCCAAAGGCAAAACAAAGTTTTAAATGATCTATGCTTCTGAGCTTCTCTATGTTGCTGGTCTAGCATAAGAGGCAGCAAAGTTTTAAGGACTGTGAGTGAGAAAACATGCAATATCCCTTCATGTTCAACCTGGTGGTAAAATTCTAGGCAAATCATTCAACTCCTTTGGCTGATTAAGAGAAAGACAGAGACAGCCAGTACAGATAGACTACATTATAAGTAAGTCCTGCCTGCAATTAGAATTGTGTAAATCGAGGATAATAATACAATATTTGTGTCATAAATGTTATAAACCCTTAGGTAGCTATTGTAAAAAATAATAATTCTGCCAATCTATATCAAAGATGTTCATCAATCCATAGAAAATAATGGGGAGGGGGTTCTACTTTGGGGATTTAGTTTGAAAGAGGGAAAAGTAGATTTACATATGCTAAGAACCAATCTCCCCAATGTCACTTCCAACCATAGAATCAAGCACCAGGTAAATTTCTTAATTCTTATCATTAGTTAGCAGGGACCTATCCCAGGTGGCAAAACTCTGTTAGCTGTCAGGCATCTCAGTGTGGTCTTCTGTGAACAGCCTGGCTTTTTATAGCTTAAGCTCATCAGGGAACCTGGATATTGATGCTCTTTTCTCTAACTGCCAAACTAAACAGCTCAGCATCACCCGTGTCTGGATAGAGACTCCTGTTTTCTTAGTTATTATTAATTTTTTTGTAGGAGGTACTGGGGACTGAACCCAGGACCTTGTACATGGGAAGCAGGTGCTCAACCACTTGCGCTACATCCACTCCTCTCTAAGTTATTTTGTGTGTCCTTTTCCTATTCCTTTATTCCCCTCACACACAAGGAGGTCATTGTTGGCATTTGAGGGCTAAGAATTACTAATGGAAAAGTTGCTTTTTAATACCTAGCTTCCCCAGCTCCAGGACCAACCCTGTGATATTACCTTATAAGAAACCAAGATACCTATTTGTGATCTAAGGATGTGGGAGAATGACAACTGTGCCAGTGGCACTGGGATATAGGCATGGCCAAGGCCTGGAGCAATAGAGGCAGGCATCTGTCATTGGAAGGTGCAGTTTTCAACTGTAGGTCTGAAAACAGAACTGGGAAAGGATTTAAGGTCTAAAACATTTGATATCCAGTGTTGAGGGAAAAGTAGAGTATACATTGGCCTTTGGGGATGGAAGCACTCTGGGAATCATAAGGCAAACAGTAGTGGCTATGGGGAAGGATGTAGAGAGTTGGGGGGGAAAGTCTGGATCTTCTGTTAGGTACTCTCAAGGTTCCAGCTTCTCTTGAGTTTCACTTTGTGAGAGAAACAATTGACCAAAAAGCTCAGAAATGGCATAGGAAGCAAAAAAGAAAGATCCTGCTTAAATTCTGATGGATGTTTCTCAAGTACTGCATTATCTCAATACAAACATAATTAAATCATCTCTCTTTAAGGTGAATACTGCAATGAAAGTGGCAGAATAGAGAAACCTAGCTGGTCAGAGGTAAGCAGTGCCCAAAGAGCAGCCATTAGTCAGAAGGCAAAGACTGAGCTATCTGTAATTTACATGAAAGTTAACTGAGCCTTGTCATCTTAACTTTTGGAGATCAAGAGGTGAATGGGAGAAATGAATAGTGGTTGCAGTTACACATGCAGTAACCTCTCCAGATATAATAATACATCATACCCCATAGGCACTCATATTCTGACAAACACCTTCACATACATGGATTCTGCTTTAATCTGAGACAACTAATTTATTGAGCACCTATTATGAGTTTGGGCACTATATATACATTATATTATTTAATCCCCATAACCCTATGGGCTAGGTATTATCAACACTATTTTCAAAGAAGAAAACACGCTCAGGGAGGTTGAGTGAACTGTCAATGTTTTTCAGGTAGTAAGTAGTAGAGTCAGTATTTGAACTCAACGCCTGTGAATAGGAAACTGAATTCTAAAAGTAAAAGGGGACATGTAGGGCAGCTCCCTTAGGCTGCAGAGAAAAAAAGATATGGACAATGTATAGATATCTATGTCAAAATCTTTCTCGCTCTTTTTTATTCTAAAGACTCTGGACTCCAATTTACTAATTTCTGATATAGCATGAGCTAAGGGTCAAACCTCTTAGAAGTGGCAAGAAATATGATGTGGCCTCCGATGAAGGCTCAGGAACAAGATATTTCAAGAGGCTAAAGGCCTCTAAAGTATGGGGTTTTTCTTTCATCTCATGCTACTCAACCCTGGATTGCCTGACCTGTAGGGCCAAGCAAGAACCTATAACAAATGTGCTGAAACCAGGTGGAGTGAGAAAGCTAGGTTCTCTTTGTTCTCTCCCCACTTTGGAAAGGCAAAATTTCATATTACCATGGCTCACTGGGCAATTAGGCTAAGCCAGGTAAGCATGAAGCTGCATTTTTCATTCCTTTTAAGACTAGATTAAGAAGAACTATATTAACGATATTAAACCTGCACCGGCAGGGTTGAAAAGGTCATCAATAATTCTGTGACAGAGAGCAGAATGAGTGATTCAAAGATATGGTAGGTATATACCATATGATTTACCATTCCACTTCTAACTGTATACAATAGCAAAGTGCTAAATTGGTTAGATAGACTTTAGTCACAAATTTTTTTGTGTCTCCTCCCCCACCGAATTATACCCTAAGGTCATTGTGGGGAAGAATTATATCATATTCTTTTATAATTAAAGACTGATACAGAATAAAGGACTTGATTATTTACTGATAAAAACATTTCTGCCATAAGCATGTGCAAAATAGAGATAAATATCCTTCTTTCTGTATATTGGTACAGAAAAAGGAAGAAAGAATGATCTTCAGAGAATACCAGAGTTCCTAAACATCATCTCTGGGAAAGAAATGGCTCTCCATGGCCTCACCTTCTTTCAGTGCTTCAGATGCCATACTTTTCCCACTAGACACAAATGTACAAGTAGGGTCTACAGATATGTGCCTCCTCTAGCAACTGGGAAAACAATATTTTGAAGCACTAGTTACCTTCCTCCAAGCTCCCACCCCGATATGGCCTTTACCTTCCACAGGAGAGGTTTTCAGTCTACTGCAGAGATTCAGTACACCTCCATAGTGGTCATTGATCTGGTTTAATGCATCAGTTGAACGCAGTTCCATGAGTTTCCTCAGGTCCATTACTGTGCAGCCAAAGTCCCCTTCACGGCTCTCAACCATCGAGTTGGTTGAGGAAACATGTTCTGCTGGGTTCGTCATTTTTTTCCTGCTGTTACCAAGCCCCTCAACTAGAGAAGATCTGGAGTTTCCCTTCAATTGATCAAGGTCTCTTGCTTCTCTGTCTCCACTTCTTTCTACTTTTTGCTTCTTTGGGGTCCCAATAAGCAAACAGAGCGACTATATCTTGTGCAATAACTTTCAGAGTAGCAGCCCCAAGCTCAGATCTTCTTGTGTATGGAGCCTGGCAGCGGGAGGAGGAAGAGGATGGGGGAACAGAGTGGAAGCCGGACCACGTGTCACGATGATTGGCGTCCCCAGCTGGTAATGGACGTGGTTATCCAGGGTAGGTAGGTTCCTAGCTCAGACAAACTTGTCCAGATTGAAGTATAAACAGGATGTGCATGTTACCATGGAGGCAACCGTAGCAACAACCAGCAACTGCGGTGGTAGAGAGGCGGCAGGAAGAGGAGGAGGAAGAGGAAAGCTCCCTGGATACCGATGACAACTGGATCTCTGGCTAAGGATTAAAAGATAGACAAAACGAAATAATTAGAGCAGCCCATGGGGACCCAGAGTTTGTCAGAGCAAGAGGCACTATCCTAGCACAAGGGTTTAGCTGACAGTTGATGTCTAAGTTGAACTGGTAGCTTGGGCCTGAGCTCAGTGTACAGACTCAGGAGAGGCCTTTTCCTCCCTTATATCTTATAGGATATAAGATCCTATAGTCTGACCTTATCTATAAGAGGAAAGAAGAGGTCAGAAAGGGCGTCCAGACCCGAGTGATCTGGAGGCCGGCCTGTGAGTCTGCCACTGTTCACCACTTCCCACACCCTCCCCCACCCTGAACACCCTCCCCTACTCCTAAAACCCACAGCAAGGAGAGCGACCTGATAGAAGAAGCCAAAATCCTCCAAAGTCCCAGAATACTCAGCCTCCAGCTGCATGGTAATTCTGCAGCCTACTGCTATTGTCAAGCAGTCAGGCACTAAGTTCAAGTCTTAGGGCAAAGCCCCACACCTTTCCAAGGCTTTTGGGGGGATGGGAAAGTGTAAAATGCTCTGGCAGTTGGAGATACAGGGTGGAACCTTTTTTACAAAGGGGACAGAGGACCTCTGAGGAGGAAAGATATGAGTTTGAAGCCTATGAGTGTTAAAGTTTCACTGGGGCTGTGGGAATAAGATGGCTATCAGTTCAGATATAGCAGAGGGCCACAGAAAGTCAGCAGAAGGGATGGGTGAGTATGGGTGCAAGAGAGCACCAGAAGGCTCTCAAATCTGCTCAATAAATGCATCTGAGAGACAAACACTTCTCCTCTCAGGCATGTGTTGTTACTTCTCACAACATGCTGATTAAGGAGGGGGTGGCAGTGGAGGTACTGTGTGCAGGTGAGGATGTAGAGGGCTGAAGGTGGCAAGGAGACTTATCCTGAACCCTGTTCTCAGCTTCAGAGTTAGGCTGCTGTGTAATGTACAGGAGCCGCTGCCTCACATCAGCTATTTAAACGTGAAGGGGCTCTCCCCGGACACAGCACCAGAACCTGGGGAGCCCAGCCCCAATTAAAGAGTCCCCACTGACTTGAGTGCAGGTGCCTCAGGGTGGCAAGGAGCACTGGTTCAGCCTTTATCTAGTAAATAGACGGCATACTCTCTTCTAGAAGGTGAACAATGAAGCACAAGAACCATCAGATTAAGGGCTTGGACTCTTCCCTCAATTACTTTTCCAAAACTCACCCGTGCCCAAGTCCCTGCTGACTCCAATCAATCCTGTTCCCTGCACTGTGATGGAGGTTACACCCCTCCCACTTCCAAAGCGCCCTCTGCCGCCTCCTTTTACCAGAGATTTTTAGCGCAATTCTGACTTCCAGAGGATTAAGCAATCGTTTTTTTGTTGTTGTTTAACATTATACTTCCTTTGTTTTAAATGTCATTAGGGAATCCTGAGGAACAAGGAGGTATGAAAAGAACCTGAGACTATGTCAAACTTCCTTCCTTCAGACGGGCATGGGAATAGGCAGCACCGTAGGGTTTTCTGTGCAGTTCAGTTTTTCCTCCCAGCCTGGGAGGAATGGGAGGGACTCTATCAACAATGGGCCCATGTTGACCCTTAAGTAGAACTCCTTAGCCTTTCAAGAGCATGTTGGGAACGGTGCTGAGAGAGTGCCAAACAAGGAATCAGAAGATTTTACTTCTGTCTTCACGCACTACAATGTTCTCTACACGAAGGCAGTTTTTTGCTTTTGTTTTTAAAATCTGTTTTGTTCACTGCTTTATCCCAGTGCCTAAGTGTGGACCTGTACACAGTGGGTATTTAAGTAAGGTTTTTAAAATTGAATTACCAGTGGCAGATTCAGATCCTGGTTTGCTATCTTCCTAGGTACCCTTTCAGCAAGTCACAACCTTCTTAGGGCTCAGTTCTTCTCACCTTTAATTGGGAGAAGACTCAGCCCTACCTTTTCACACCATCCTAAGAAAGTGGTAAAGGAATGGGATTGTAGATGGAGTTTTAGAAATCTTAGAGAAAAGGTGTTCAGTATCCAATATGGGATACTCAGAGAAGGTAGAAAGCTTAATTTGATCTTATTGAACTTTGTTATCTAGCCCTTTAAGCAGAAGGGAATCTGCTCCATGTGCCCTTCTATCTTTTTCTGCCAGAGGAAGCTCCCTTCCCCCCAAAAAGAATGGAAAATTCCAAGGCAGCCTCATTAGCAATAACCACTAGGATGTATAGTCTTGGGTCTCTAAAGAGTAGCTTCCCTAGGGAGAGGGGATGGTATGAGTTGGAATTCCTTACTTTGAATCTCTCCTCAGGGTACCAAAGAGGAGAGAATTTTCCTCTCACATAGGATCAGATGAGAAACGGTCACGTAATATTATTATTATTTTTTTTTAAATTTTTTTTTTTAAAGATTTTATTTATTTATTCATTTATCCCCCACTTGCTGCTTGTGCTCGCTGGGTCAGCTAACCACGCCGTGCGGGCGGGCTTGCCTTCACCAGGAGGCCCCGGGAACCGAACCCGGGGCCTCCCATATGGTAAACGGGAGCTCTACTGATTGAGCCACAGCCGCTTCCCTCACATAAGATTAGAACACATGTAAAACATTATGCTAAGTGAAAAGAAGTTAGTCACAAAAGACCACATATTATATGATTCCATTTTTATGTCCAGAATAGTATATAGACAGAAAGGAGATAAGTGGTTGCTTAGGATTTGGGGGTAGGGGTAGGGGTTATGAAGGATTGTAGGGAGGAGGTGATAGCTAAAGGGTATGAGGTATCTTTGAGGTGATAAAAATGTTCTAGATTTGGCTGTGGTGATAGATGTTCAATGTACTAAATATTTATCTGTGAATATACTAAAATCCAGTGAGTTGTACACTTGAGATGGCTGGGTTGTATGGTATGTGAATCATGTCTCAATAAAGTGGTAAAAAATATTAGGTGGATCCACAGACACATCATAGTAGGTCAATCACTAAGCTGCCGGCACAAAGGCATAGGGGCGGGGCTTAGGTGGGGCCTGGGTTTAAGGTGGAATCTCTATAAAGGTACTTCTGTAATTAGATGGAGTATCAGGTGCCCATACTTCTCTCTTAGCTCTCTGCTCCCTGGAATGAGCTCTCTGCAACTGCTGGGCTTGCTTGGCCCTTAACCTTATTAGGCAACTGCCAGAGAATAGTCTGTAAGTGCTCACACCACCTCAGCGCGCCTAGGAGGTACCACCTCTTGTGAGGTCAGGATTAGTCATTCTGCTTGGGGCATTCTGGGTAAGGTATCCTCTCACTCTCCATTTCCAGCATTTTGTCAGCCTGCAGGTGATAAGGACAGGAGAGCAGACTCTCTCATCCCTTTCTCCTGGGACAAGAAATGATACTATTTTACATGAGCATTGAATAATTTTAATTTTTCCCCTGAAGTCTTGTAATTGTAACATCTGCTCTATCATTTGTAGATGACACGTGAAAGCATTTCATATCAATTCTGTGTGAGACAGCTGTGATCTCACCTTCCAGATGACATTGAGGCCCAGGGAGAGAAGTGCTACAGTCTTTGGCGAGTCAGTGGCCTTGACTACCTGGTGGTTTCTTTTATTACACCTTACTCCTTTTGAGTCTGGACCTCCTCATTATCTGACAAGCATCTAAGAGGTCCTTTAAAATGTAGGCATCTCTAGGGTACAGAGAACCCTGTTCCATTTAGAAGGAATGCTTATTCATTCCCTTACTTTTTTCTCTTTCACAATTAACTATATCCTATCCCAGGCCAGGAAGCCAAGACTCCCACACTGACCACAGGATGGCAATCAGTAGCCTGTTGTTCTGGTCCTGGAACCTGACACTAATTCTCAGCCAGCCCCAGAAATTGGTTCTGGAGGGTACTCCATTCCCAAAGAGTGATCAGGGCTTTCTGGCCAGAGACAGAATATGTGACGCTCCCTCGCTTACCCTCCCCTTCTGAAGTCTGTCTCCCTGAGACATCGTCAATGCAACAGCAGAAATGCAGCGCTAGCATCAAAGCATCTATCTGGAGAAAATGTGTCATCATTAACCTCTGGGTCCCAAGGATCCAGAATTCATCCTTCCTCCTCAGAGCCATCTCTCCTCTGAAAATCTCTCTGTACTTCTTGGTCAAATTAAGTATCTGCATATCTAGTGACCCAGTCATCTTCTCCTGGGTATGTCTCCCAAAGAAATCCTCACACAGGTTCAGAGGGAGACATGTACAAGGACATATGGGAGCATTATTGGAGATTGGGACAGGGAGTTGAAAGCAACCTGGGATCCATTCTCCCAGTGATGGACAGGTAAAATATGCCAGCTAGAAACTATGGGATATCAGGCAGCAGGTAGAAACACAGATTAGAGCTACACAAGACGATATTGGTGATCTTAAAAACAATGCCTAGTGGGGTGGGGGGGGAAGATGATTTAAAAGCTTTTCCATAGGTTGAAAGCACATGCATCCAAAGCAATAATATACATTTTAAGGGACATATTTAAACAAAATGATAGATATTAACACATTAAAAATATTGCCCATGGGTGGGGAAGGGAATAGAAATGGGATATGGGGAAAGAGTAAACAATGACAATAATGGACCATGAAGCCACATTATGACTGACTCAACTCTGTAGCTGAGGTCCAACAAAATAAAAACAAAGCACATCGTGATGCTGAAGCCTCCCAGTCCTGGAGTGGCTATATTGTACAGGATATGATATGACAATGGTGGTAAAGCTTATCAGTTCTGGCCAGATGCCGTCAAGGGCAGGGAGAAGGTAGGGCCCATAGATAGCACAAGCTTTCTCCAAACAGTGATACCAAGAATTGACCCAAGGTTGACAGTGCTCCTGTTCATCTGGCCATTTGAAATCCAGCTAATGTCAGAGACCCCAGGAACCACCAAAATGAAGACAGGAAGCTCCTTGGTATGGGTAGGGAAACTGAGCACAAGAGAGGAAGCTCTCTGTGCCAGAGAGGGGGCCATGTCTCTCTCCTGGCTCCATCATAAAATAGCACAATATTATCAAGAAGTAAAAGGTTAGTCCCTCAGGTACAGAGTCATGGGAAGATACCCTCTTCCAAATAATCTGAGCCCTACTGGCTGGGATCACCTCTGTGGCCTCCTGGGACTCCGAAGGCAGGTATGGGGGGAAGGGATCACAGCAAGCTCGAGCTCAAAAAATTTAGAGGATGAAACAGGATTGCTATTTCCTTCAGTTGATTAAGGAGGACAAGGGCCAATTTCAGGGAGTGGCAGTGCCAGTAAAGACAGTCCATTGTTCAATGAAAGGGGTGCTGGCAGCCTGCCCCCAGCCCTCCCACTCGATCATGGGAAATACTCAGGATATGGGTTAAGCCAGGGTAGCTGCTTCTCTAAGTACGGTGCAGCTCCTCAGAACTGGGACAGGAAGCTAGTAGGCCAGCAGATGGGACAGAGACCTTGGGCAGGAACATTCAAGTGCTCAGCGTGTGCACTCTCTGGGACAATATAGAGTGCCTTTCTTGGGGCTGCTGTGGTTTCTCCATGTTTTGGTTCCAAGGGAACAAAGGGGCTTTTTAGCAGCTGGATTGGATCCTGGGTTATTTTTAGACACAAATTTCAGCAGAATCATGCCATGTCGTGGAGAGGGACAGTGGGGTCTGTCTCCCTTGGCTACTGGAGTCGCTCCCAAGGCCTCAGGTTCTGGGGGAGCCCTCCAGATGAGGAGGCCACATCTCAGCCACCAAAAGGGGGTGCCTCAGGCAGCTGCTTAGTCCCCAGGGGCCCAACAGAAGACGAAGCAAAATAGCATTCCTGTATGACCCGGACACCACCACATACTGGACAACACCCCCATCGCCTCCCTTGGCTGCACGACACAGTGCAGGGGGCACAGTGCAGGGGGAAGCTCTCTGCTTCGTGATCCCAGGCCTCCCCTCAGCCCAACTATTTCCTGGAATCACAGCAAACAAGTAAGGGCTCCATGCTGAGAAGACAGAGTTTCTTATGAAGGAGAGCAGGCAGCACTCCCTAAGTAGTCTGCCATCTCATGGCGCCTGCTTCACTCTCCCTCTCACACACCGTACAGCCAGGAACCTCTAGCCAGCGCAGGGCCTGAGAAAGGGGACCGGCCACAGCGCTGTGCACTTGTGTAGTGCTTTAGAGCAGTGGTTCTCCCGAGAAACCCTGGAAGACTTATTAAAACTCAGTGCTGGGGGCCTTCTCCCTGAAGTCCAGGGTGGAGCCTGAGAATTTGCATTTCTAATGAGCTCCCTAACAAGATAATGCTGATGCTGCTGGTCTGGTTGAGAACCAGCACAGAGGTTACAAAGCATTTCTGTGAACAGCCTCATCAGAATCTCCAGCAATGCCAGGTTCAAGTACTCTGAGGGCCTTAAATTGGGGCCCAGTCAGGACGTGGTCCTCAGATCCAGGTTGAGAGGGGAAGGTCATCACACAACATATCCTCCTGCCATGCCCCTCCCCTTCCAGTAGCCCTTCCAGGATGCTGGCCTCTGGCTCCATTCATCTCAGGGCAGGCCCCTTTCTCAGAGTCCCCTGATCTTCCCAGAAGAAAGCCCCTCTCCTTGGAGTCCTCGAGAAAACAGACTTGAGAAGACTTCACACAACAGGCTGCAGCAGAAGCCAAGATTTATTCAGAAAGTTAAACGAGGCTCAGAGGGACACCCAGACCCCTTTCAGATGCAGGTGGAGCTAAGCACCCTCCCACCCCTGTTTTCTACCTCCCCAGAGGAACAGAAATAGATGGGGGTATTACACTCAATCAAAAGACATCCATCACTCACATCGTCTCCTAAGATATTAGTGTCCCTGTCACATCTGGAACCCAGGCTGCCTTTTGCTGCAGAAGAATGGGGCCCACCATCTCCGCACACCTCCCAGGGAGCGGCTGCCCTGTACTCCTAGGGCCATGGCGGCCGGTACCAGCGTGGCTGGTGGAGCAGCAGCAGCTGCTGTTTTCCAGTCTGGTTGACAGGCTGTTATAAACATTCGTTTTAGGTTGCTATGGCAAAGTGAGTGTGCAGCCTGGCTACGGTGAAGCTATTTATGTGCCTGTAATGGCAGAGTGGTCTGTTTTTTATTATCTTACTTTTTAAAGTTTTCCTTTCCCAACCCCCGAAAACAGTTTAAAGCAAAAGAAAAGGCCACCACAATTTTCTCAGGAACGAAAAGCCAGAAAATAGAGCTTATGACTTGAGCTGGGGAGGGGCAATGGAAGTGAGGAATATGGGTAAGTGCCTTTAAAGAAGGGAATGTGTAGGGCTTCCTACCATAAACATACCTGATGGCTTAGGAACGTAAGCAACTCAAGAAGAAAGCCCAGAACTCAGGGTCGGGGCATCTCTGTACCACTTACGTTATTGAAAGGAGACAAAGTCACTTTGTATTCTTCCTTCCTGCCAAAGCCAGGAGACAGCCAGCAGCACTCCTCACATCCCCTCCACCCCATCCCCACCATCCTCTGCTTCTACCAGGGGTTCTGGGAAGAGAGTCTCACACACATGCCCCTTCCGTGGTTCCAGTGCTGCCCTGGCCTAGAGCCTGGCCACTCCTGGCCAATGGTTTGCAGGGAACAGTCTCTGAAGGTATACATGCTTCCTTCACTCTTACGGAGAGAACTTCCAGCCAACTCTATTCGGAGCTTTGGGGTGATGTGCTATTCCTGCAGATTTAGTCAGGCTGGTGAGGACCCCTCGTCAGCCCCCAGGAACCAGCATTCAAGGTTAAGCTGCTGAAGGGTGATCAAAAGTGAAGTTGAGTCCTCTTCAGCCACATATGTCTCCCAGGGCACTAGGGATGTAGGAAAGGTTATTAGCAGTGCAGGTAGGGAGTGATAAGAGATCAGTCTCCAATTTCTAGTTGGGGTGCCATGGCCCACTGCCTTCTCTGAGAAAAAAGAAATGGGCCATGGGTCATAGGTCAAGAGGGGCAAGAGAGTGGACATAACCAGCCCATAGGGTAATCATACACACACACACACACACTCACAGCTAAGTTAAAAGAGTGTTTTGACTTTGATAAATAGGCTATAGGTTGCCAGTCACTGAATGACATCCAAGTGACGAAAGAGAGTTATCTTCCAGAAATAGCTGGTGGGAACACAAAAGATGCTGAAGGATTTTATCAGCCCTCTTTTCCCACTTATTCCAGCTACTTTTGGTTTGGTACATACTTATTAGGGGGGGAAATCTCCCCTGCCGGTAGACATATTAACCAGATAAAAATAAAGTTAAGACACTTGTTAAAAAGGGACAAGCCCATAAACTGTTCTGTTTCCTTCCAGCTCATATTATAACTGAATGTCTCCCAGGTGCCACCATGGCTCAGATAGAATATAGATGGGAACAACCCCTAAAGGGAGGAGAGAGGGCAGGAGAATTCTCGGAAGATGATGCTGACGATTCCATAAGGGAAGCCCCCTTCTGCTGCCTCAGGAAAAGTCAAAGTCCTTACTGACAGCCCTGGTTGGCTGATCAAGTCTTGTTGGGAAGATCAGAACTTGGAACAGAAACCAGTCTTGGCAGCACCCTGAACTTAAAAGAGCAGAGCAGGCATCTTATCTAAGCCTGCCGAACCAACTATCATCAGCATCCCATTATTCCTGCAGAGTACGATGGGTGAAGGGAGGAGGTGAGGAAAAGGTCCATAAAGGTCATGGGATTTTGTCCTGGATGATTGGTAGAGGGCTAATAGAAAGGCACCAAGTATGAGCCAGTGTTCCAGACAACCGGCATTTCTGTCCCTAGGTCTAAGAGTATTAAATCAAACTGAGCAGTACTTGTGAATATTTAAAAAGACAAAGACAGCCACAGGCACATCTCAGAACCCCAAAGTAGAGTAAGTTTCTAAAAATCATAGGTTAGAAAGAACCCCTATTCAAAAGGGCTCAGATCCACGGTGATGGACACAGGGCAGGCCAAGAGGTGACTCAGCTCCAGCTGGTCATTGTTGATGGAAGTGTCTCAAGGGAGAGAAAGTGAAGGGTACCGTGTATTCTTTCTCCAAGTGAGCAGAAAGGTGATATTACAACCTCAGCCCCAGGGCCTGGCCTAACCTGTGGAATTAATGCATGAACCGACCTTCTCCACTCCAGGGTTTTCCATTTCCAAGGAGAGAAGTATGGAAGCCCCAGAAGGGGACCCAATCTCCAGAGAGAATCAGTTAACCCTAAGTCCTGAGAACCACTCGTTCAGCACTCGCCCCATCTCTTCTACTCCTCTTGGCCCCCAAAGTTGGTAGACTGAATGGATTGGGGGCATATCTCCTTTGTTCTTCGGGACACAGAGTCAAGGGATTTTTCCACTGCAGGTAGGACGGGGATAAGCCATCATTGCAGAGACTACCCATTATCTAGGCAGAGGCAAAGGGGGTAAACATAAAGGACTTAAATTCTCCCAATATCATTTGTAAACTCCCACACATTGCATTTTAAACACCACTGCAGTACCCTCAAGGAAAAGTTGGAGAACTGTGGTAATGGTGGTAGGTGGGGAGGTCTGTAGGAAGTGGCAGAAAAGGATGTTTTCTGGATTATTTTATTTCTGAAGCACAGAGCTGCCAGAAGTCATGGGAAAAATACCTAGTACCAAATTCTTCACCGCCTTGTTTTTCTCTCTATACCTCATTCCCAAGCTTCTTACTTTATACTTTTGCATCTAGGTATATCCATTTTTCTACCTCTCTTTCTCCTTCTCCTCTGCCTCTTTCTACCTCTGCAGGAACAGCCTAATCAGACAGAATTCCATTCTCTTTACCTGGATAATTTCTGAAACCAATCAGCCCTTCTCTAGTCCACCTTAGTTCAGAAAGTGGAAGGAGTAGGGATGTGCTGAGAAACAAGTGAGGTGCTTGTAGGGCTACCCCATTATAGCTAGAACCAATCCAGAGCCAAAGTCCCTGGGGTCACAGATGGTAGGCCAAAGTCATGCAGGACTGCATTCTATGGGCCAATCTGCACCCCCTAAGTCCATCAGGAGCTTGCTTGGCTAAGTCAAATATGCAGTGTATAACTTTGCTTGAAGCAGAGTCAAATTGCTGACACTGAGGACTCAGTAGTGAGAAAGCCTAACAGACAGGGAAAGAGGAAGGATATGAGAATATTCCTATGGATTAAAAATAAAAGTCAGTATTTAGTATGCTCAGCCAAGTTCCCAATCTAGCATAAATAGGGAAGTACCCTGGTGATGGAAGGGACTGGTCATCTAGTCAGATGTAAAGGGCATCCAGAGCTGCCATCTGAACCTGACTTTTTTTTTTTTAGGAGGTACTGGGATTTAACCTGGGACCTCATACATGGGAACCAGGTGCTCAACCACTAAGCTATATCTGCTCCCCCATTTTTTTTTTTTTTAAAGGAGGCATCGAGGATTGAACCCAGGACCTTGTATGTGGGAAGCAGGCATTCAACTACTGAGCTACATCCACTCCCCCCAGCTCCTTTTAATGATCCCGAGAAAGCTGAAAATTCAAGAGCTGAACCTGATATGCTGGTCCTCCCCAACTACAAGCTGCCAGATGGCTCCACTATCCCATTTCAGTTATACTCTGAGGCTATAAAACTTGGGTAGGAAATGGACATATGGAAGCTAAAATCCAATGCCCTGGTTACTATAGCTGCCTTCTTCTTGCTCTCCCTACCACTATGCAAGGATTCTCAGAAGGGACCAGAGGAGGAGTAGTGAAAGGCATACTAACTCAGCAGAGCCAGCCTTTCCTAGGCAGCTCACACTTGATTTCCCCAACATTTGCTTTTGCAGAAGGTTGCCAGAGCAAGCTTCCCCCAGCTTCTCATACACCCTGGCCAGCTGTTCCAAATGAGCAAGATCTCCATCATCACAGAACAATCTTTTCTAGCATGTGGGGGGAAGGGTCAGTGTCTTTCCTTCAGGGTTTCAGCCACTGAATCCTCCCTCTGCAAGCAGCCAAGTCCACAGAGAAGCTGAGGCTATATGCCAGCCTGCTCTCACCCCACCCTCCTCCAATAGCCAGCCCAAGAGAGAGGATTTTCCTTCATGGGGGAAGTCCCACGGCTGGGAGGCTATGGAAACTTTGCCGTCTAAGGCTGTGGAATTCTTCTACTGGCTCTTGCAGTTAATCATCCCTGCTCCCTGGATTCCCAGCTTGGGACTTTAAAAGGTAGCACAAGAGCAAGAAAGACAAACATGTCAAGGAGAAGAAAAGAAGAAAAAACAGTTGGCGTAAGCAAAAAGATAATCATCTCCAACTCTAGTCTTCTGAGTAATTGTGAGAAGGGGAAAAAAGAAAAGAGCATAAGAAAAGTAAGTGCAGAATACACTCCAGAATATTCTTCCAGGTTCCCAGCTAATGTTGCCCGTATTCCTATTCCAGCCCCTCCTGAGAACATTGCTCCCATTCCTAACCTACTTGTACAAGGATTATCTAGGAGCTGGTTTGTTTGAAACTTTCTCCTTTTAGCAGATCTGAAAAATCAGAGGTTACTGTCCTCTTCAACGATGGGGAAAAGGGAAAAAGCAAAAATGCTACAGAGCTCACAGCTGTGAGTACAAGGCTTGGAACATTAACTTTCAAGATGGTAGAAGTGGCCTCTTAGGCCAGGTTGCCATGGTTTCTAAGAGAACAAACAGAGGTTTGGGCCTAAAGAGGGGTAGGAGGGTGAACTGCCATTCTAGTCCTATGAGAAGATTTTTAATAGCCAAGACAGGAGGAGGGCAAGGTAGGGAAAAATGAATAGAAGGCTAAAGTGCAGGCAAAAGAAAATGGACAGGCTTGATAACTTATAGGACGATGAGGCCCTCTTCAGGGGTTGAGATAAACCTAGGAAGTTAATAGGAAATATTATATTATATTATATTAACTCTAACATATTGAATGTCCATCCAACCAAACCTAGAACAGAGGCTAAAATTGAGCTGCCTCGGGAAAAGCAAGGACCTCCAAAGGCTCTAAGGTTTGCCTGCAAGAAGGAAGGTGACAAGACCATCCCTAGAAGTGATGGGTGGAGGTGCTACTTCCCAGAATTGAAGTCCACCCCAACTGGCCACTCCACACACTGTCACACACTTTCCGAAGGAGCCAAATGGGTTAGAACTGTGTCAAGTGCCAAAATACTACCAGGTCCTCCTAGCAGGAGCTGTCAACTGAATGTGGCCACCTGGCCAAGGAATTCCCTTTCGGATTCATCGGCTGCTCTCTGCAGTTGAAGAGAACCACCTTGGATGCTTCTTACTGAGCTGGTGCCAGCTTGGCTCACACTGGAGAGGTGGAAGGGAGACAGAGCTGCTCAAGACTTGGCTACACCCAGAAGCAGTGACTACGGCATCTTTGTAAGTTAAGGACCACTTATGCCCTGCCACCTTCTCACAGCAGAAAGGGGCCAGGGATCAGTTGACCACAAGCTAGGAAGCAGGTCACACATAATCACAAGTTCATCACTAGTAATTGCTCAAGCCAATAAGTTCCTGGCCTTTTCTCTTTTTCCCACCAATACATCACACATTTCATAGGGTCCTGAAATCACAGCCATGCAGGGGACTGTGGGGAGCATCTAACACAAATGCTCTTTTTTATATTTAAGCGCCTGTGCTGGGCACTGGGACAAAGGGGCCAAATGATTTAGATGGGAAAGCAGGATATAGGGAGAGCAAATGATGTAAAGTAATCTGTGTTGGGTGACTAGTGAAGGGCAGAAATATCTCCTGTACCCATTCTGATGTGTGCATCCAACACCTCTGGGGGCTCCCTACAGGCCTACTCGGGCCCCCAAGCTGCTGCTGGAGGGAGCTCACTCACAGCATGAGCCTCCTCTTAAAGAGCTCAGTGGCACATCATGAGCCAAGGAGAGCTTTCCTAGGGCCAGTTAGAGCTGCTGCGGATAGCTGGGTGGGGTGTGTCCTGAACACGGGCACAGGTAAGGAAGTGGTTGGAGGATGTAGCCCAGCCTGTGGTTTGCTTACTAAGCTGTACACCCCTGGGACTCTATTCAATTGAATGGAGCCTCTTTCTGAACTCTTTATAAAGGCACTTGATGGGCCAGCAGCTGCCTTAACTCTCAACCTGGCACATACCCTTTGGTGACTAGACTCTAAGAAAGATCCAAGGAAGAACACCAGAAGTGAATCCAGTTGACCGGAGGATGCACCAGCCAGGCCTGGGGGCCCAGACCCTCTGAGAGCTGTCTGGAGACCAGAGCGGCCTCTCCCTGGCCAGGCTTCTGTCCCTCCCAGGCTCTCCCATAACAGTTGACCCCAACAGCAAGAACCCTGCCTTCTCCTAAGCACCAACCCCTCTCTAAATCCAAAATCTGAGCCTTAGTTTCCTCCTCTGAAAATGGAGATAATAAAAGTAATCTGCCTCATATGGAGGTTGAGAGGATGATTACTTCTTTAGTGTGCAAAGGCCTGTTGTCCTCGGGTGTAGATCAGTTGCATCAAGCAGCTATTTAACAACGAGGCAAAAGCACTGGCCCCACTATCAGAGGCTTCCAGGTGCCCCTGGCCACCCTGTTCCTACACATTCCAGACCTGAGTCCTGGGCTTTCTGGACCAGCAAGAGTCTGGTGTTCCCACCTCCCAGACTTCTCCAGAATCTCTCCCCATCTTTTGCTGCTACGTCTGGGGAATCTGCCTGAGGTTTCCTGTTAAGTGGTGTCAGCAAGACTGAGCAGAAAGAGAAATAGTTCATGAGAGTAAAAGAGGGTTGTGGTAAGAACTCGCATCTAGGTACCGCTTCAGTTTCCAAGCACTCTGACGTTTGCTCCTTGCAACAATCCTCTAAGGTAGACAGGACTGAAGATACTATTTCTTTCATAGATTTTATAACACATGGTTTTAAAAGTGAAGTGACTCAGTTTAGCCTATGCAACCACAGGAAGAGCCTAAAAACACTAAAATATCCACATGGCTACAAGGTCCTATAAAGGGAGTGGAAAGAAACAATAATATGAGAACAAGGGAGTGGCCTGTATAAAAAAAGTCCAATCATTTTAGGCCCAACCCAGGACACTGGAGCTGGGGGATTCCTGTTCTGATGAGCTCAGAGGACTAATATAGGTTCTCTTACTTCCTCCCGGCGGTAACTGTGAGACACACTGCCTGGATGTGTGATGTCGGTGTGTGTCATCCTCTTCGGCTGTCAACACCTTTAGGGTACAGATTGTGGTCTAGATAGAGGGTGTGCAGCTCCTGGTGCGTTGAGGGGGCGCACAAGGGAGAGAAACAGAAAAGGGAGAATAAAACAGCAGGGAGGCAGATTCAGAGAAAGGAAGGAAGAAGGCTCTTTCCCTTAGGAAATCCCTAGTCCACAGACATCTAAATAATGGAGACGGGACACATCCACATTAAGAAATGCAACCATTATTGCACAGTGCCTACAGAAATCTTTAAGTGCATAGAAACCAAATAGGAGGCTAGAAGAGACAAAGATTGAGGAGGGGGAGAGATTTAAAAAAATGAAAACTCATGAACAAAAAAACACCCAAAATCTAAACAGAGGGGGAAAAGTACTGCCCTAGAACTCTAAGCCCTTGGCTATCGTCCCTCAGGCAATAATAGACCCTCAGCAGGAAGGCAGGCAAAGGCAAGAGGACCTTTTCTCCCCTTTCCAACTAGAACTTCTGGGGTCAGGTGATGTCATGTGCACTAAACATCTGCTGAGAAAAGAGACACCCTAGAAGAGGCCTCAGAGAAGATTTTAAAACAGCAGGATTGGGCACACCTTCCTCCACCTTCAGGGAGAGTAAGCCTCCTCAGCTTCCTGCTTCAAGGTAAGAGTAGCTGTTGTCTACCTGCTACTGCAAATTAGTATATGTCCAAAGAGTTTCATTAAAGAAAGGAGAGAAAATGGAAGAGACCTTCTGTACAGACTGGGGAGAAGGGTGGAGAAGGGAAGAGCAGAACCAAGTGCAGGATGTGTTAAGCCCAGTTGCAGCTGTCATCATCCGCTCCATTTTGTAATGGAAAGGAGGCCAGTTATCCCAGATGGTGGCCTCTGACACGCCCAGGCTGGGAGCCCACGGAGGGCATGGCGCCGTACCAAACAACTCATCAGGTGACCTGGCAAGGTTGAGTGGCAGGGCAAAGGGGAGGAGAGACAGGGCCAGCTTTCTGAATACCAAGCTCTGTTGGGGTGGGGGAGGAGTGTTGGAAATGTGTTGGGAGTCACGGACAGATGGTGGGTAAATCATCTTTTCACGGAGGCAAAAAGAAAATCAGCTTTCATCTACCCACTCTCCCAAACTCCATCATTAGCTCATAATACATAGGCATCAGCCTAAAGTAGGCACAGTTAAGTCAAGTCCTTCTTGACCCAAGATGAAGAAGCAGGGTCTTGTGTTTTTTTGATCCCCTATATATATCATCTCATTTGATCTTTCAAAGAACCTTGGGAAATGGCTATTATCACCCCCATTTTACAAAGAAGAAACTGGTTAAATACCTTGTCTAGGATAATACAGTAAGAAGCAGAGCCAGAATCCAAACCCGAGATCAGTAAAAACCATATTATTTTCCCATAATATTGTCTTTAAGGTGCTTTCCAAACATGGGGGCTCTTTTTGTCCGAGACCAGTCACCTCTCAAAGTATAGTCAAGAGCTAAGGCTCTGTGGACAGATAGACTGGGTCCAAACCCTGGATCCACTTTCATTACCTGTTTCACCTTGGGAAAATTAACATCTCCGCTCCTTAGTTTTGGCATAGATAAAATGAGGGTAATAATAGTACATACTTCTCATGATTTTGAGATAATTACATAGCCTATGAAAAAGCACATGGCACAGTGCTGCCATATAGTAAGGGCTCAAATGTAACTCTCAAATGTAAGGGCTCATGTGTTGAGTCTAGTGTAACTAGTGACCTGCTCACCAGTCAGAAGGTGAGTGGGGAGACACTGCAGTATTTCCCCTTGCTTCTATGCAAGGAAGAAATGAACATCCTGTGGTTGGTAGGAACTCAAGATCATCCAGACAAATCTCTTTTCCAATGTTAGAATACATTCTCTTCTTACTGTTTCTTAAGAGACTTTTTCTTAGTTCTTACTTATACTCTTTCTTATATAGGTGGGAACTAAATTACCCAAAGTGAGTGGTGTGAGGGAAGCGGCTGTGGCTCAATCAGTAGGGCTCCCGTTTACCATATGGGAGGCCCCGGGTTCGGTTCCTGGGGCCTCCTGGTGAAGGCAAAGCCCGCCCACACGGCGTGGTTAGCTGACCCAGCGAGCATAAGCAGCAAGGGGGATAAATGAATAAATAAATAAAATCTTTAAAAAAAAAAAAAAAAAAGTGAGTGGTGTGCATTCTCACAATCCCACAACCACCTTTTGTGGTAGCTTCTTTTATCCCCTTTACACAGTTGAAGAAAATAAAGCCCAAGGTCCTATAGTGAATGTGCTCAAACTGAACCATGAATCCAAGTCTGCCTGATTCCAAAGTTCATGCCCTTGACTATTACATGATACTTCTGCCTTGGAAAAGATAGGAAAAGTCTATCCCATGGCAGAAGGGACAATGGCTTTAGTTGAATTCCAAGTGTTTGAATCAGAATCCAGACTCAATCCAGGTATGGGAAGGGATTCAGGATTTGGTAACTTTGAACAAATTACTTAACAATAGTGATAATGACACTGACAATAATACCTACCATTTATAAGCATTATGTACCAAACACCATTTGACTTCTTTTTACTTTTAAGAAAACTGAGGGGCATATGCTCAAGCCCACAAAGTTCCTAAGTAGAAGTGAGTTTCATATTCAAGACTGCCTGGCTCTCTTCCTTTTACCATGCCATTTCTCAGAATCTCAGTTCGCTCATCTTTAGGTTGGAATCAGTATTCACCCCCATTTAATGCTGTCTTCAATAAATATTAATGCTACTGTGTGACAGACCTTGCTTTAGTCATGGAGATATAGTAAGAATAGAAAGTATAATATTTGATGCTGCTTTGTGTTTGACACTCTTACATACATTATGTAAAATTATGAGGATAAATGACTCAAAGTGACTAACTCAGTAGGTACTCAAAAACGATAATCTCATTTTCTTCTCACAGCCTTAAAATTTTTTGAACTATCCTATTTCCTATTGTTTTTGTGTTTCCTTTTATTTCATTCCATTTTCTTCCCCTCTATTAGTTTGAAAATTACATTATGTCTAGTCTTTTTGTGTCAGGTTAGAAATCTTAACATGCATACCTGACTTAAAAGACTTCTGGAAAAAAAAAAAAAAGACTTCTGATAATCAAACTCTTTAACCTCTTCCCAAACAACACAACTCTTGAACTCCAATTACTTACCCTTTAATTCAGATGCTATTGTTACCCAGGATTTTAGCAATAGTTTCACTTTATCTTTACAAATTACATTGTTACCTTTATTTTCTTTGCTATCAATATTTAAATTTAACTCCATGTTTACCATTTCCTTCCATTTCCTTGGTTCGCCATTCCTCCTTGAATCTTAGATCTTCCTTTTAAGTAATTTTTCTTCTCCTTGACCTACTGCCTTCAAAAGTCGCTTTAGTGGGGATTCTTTGGTAGAAATCTCTTTTTTGTTTGTTTGTTTGTCTGCAAAGGGCTTTATTTGGCTCTGATTCTTGGAAGATTTTCACTAATGATAGAATTTTGTCAGCAGTTAGTTATTTTCTCAGTACTTTGAAGATATTACACTATCTTCTGTCTTTTACTGTTGCTATTGAGAAGTCAGCTGTCAGCCTGTCATTCCCTTGTAAGTAATCTATCTTTTGGGTTCACTTTCAAATTATTTATCCTTGGTGTTTTGCAGATTCGTTATGATGTGTCTAGGGGTGAGTTTTGTTAATTCCTCTTGAGATTCATCAGGCCTCATAACATGATGATATTATTTCATCAATTCTTGACCATTACTTCTTCAAATATTGTCACACTCCTATTCTCACTATATGTCTTTCCAGAACTTTAATTAAATATATGTTGAAATCATTTTATTCTATTTGGCCTGTGGGCCAAGTCTGGCCCAATGTATGTTTTTATAAATAAACTTACTGGAACATACCACACCATTTGCTTATGGAATTCCTATGGCTGTTTTAGCACTAAAAGAACAGATTTGAGTAGTTGTGGCAGAAACCATTTGGCCCACAAAGCCTGAAATATTTACTATCTGGCCCTTTACAGGAAAAAATTGCCAATTTCTACTCTATTCTCTATGCCTGTATACCTCTTTCATATTTTCCATCTTTATTTCTAAGCTGCCTTCAGAATTTCTTCATAAATTTCTGTATAATTTCTTTGAAATGTCTTCTAGTTTACTAATTTTATCTTCAGCTGCAATATCTGATTTAACTTGTCCACCAAACTTTAATTTCCTTTACTCTATATTTTAATTTCTAGAAGTTCTCTTTGGTCCTCTGTTATATCTACTTGGTCAATTTTGAGTTTCCTGTCCCTTCATCATTCTTTCAATACCCTCTTATTTCTTTGTTAAATATATATATATATTTAACTCCAATATCTGCCCTTTTTGTGGGTCTGATCTATGGAATGTTATTTCGGTTGCTCAACTGCACTAGTAATTAGGGAAATGCAAATCAAGAGCAACAAGACATACTATTTACACCATTCATTTGGCAAAAATTAAAAAGTTGGAGGATACTAAGTTCTAAAGATGACTTGGCTCAGAAAAAAATAAAGATGACTTGGCTCAACTGCATCTCTGGCCTATCACTGGTAGGGACAAAACCTCATTACAAATACGTAGGGAAGCAACCTGTCATTATCACATAAAGCTGAACATTCACATACCAAGACCTAGTAATTTCTCTCCAACATTTATACCCAGGAGAAACTTGCATATGTGCACCAGGAGACATGAACAAGAATATTTGTAACAGTACTGTTCACATAGTGAAAAATGGGTGGTATCTTTACAAATGGAATATTACATGTCAGTGTAAATGAATGAACTACAGCAATGCTCAACATGGACGAATCTTGGTATTATAATATTGAAGAGAAATAATCAAAGCCCAGAAGACTGTTCACAGTATGACATCTTTTAAAATAAAGAATATAAAGCAAAACTAAATAATTTATTTGTTTGGGCATACATTTGTTTATCAAGAGAATGATGGGGAAACGGATGTGGCTCAAGAGGTTCGGCGTCCGTCTACCATATGGAGAGACCAGGGTTCGATCCCCGGTACCTCCCGGTAAAAAAAAAAAAAAAAAAAAAAAAAAAGAGAATGATGAATGTGAAATTCAGGATAGTGGTTTGGATGGGTGGCAAGGTGAGGGAATTAAAGGGGAGCACACAGGTGGATGCAAGTTATTGGTGGTGAACTTGTGTTTGGCTTGGGTGGTGGGTTCAGGTGTGTTCGTCAGATTATTGAAATACATTAATAAGCCAATGAAGAAAATGTATCCATGGATTTTGGTTTATCCAACCTTGTACACTTGAGAAGTAAGGAAAAAAAAGAGAAAGAAAAAGGAAAAAAGAGGTAAAGAAGAAAAGAGAGAAAGAAGAAGAGAAAGAGAGCAAAAGAAAGAAAAATAGGTTTCCACTACTTCTGCCAGTAACATTTTTTTCACCCTGCATGATCAGAGATAGCCATGGAGCCTGAAAAAGGTAGCAAGGTTCTCTCTTAAATGAGAACTTCTGTTATCAATCTCATGGTCTAAAATTGTTATTCAATACATAGTATGCTGTATTTCATCATATGACTCTAATAAGAAAATATCAATCAACTTAGAAATTTCGATTTTCTTTTCTTTTCTCGCTCGCTCTTTTTCTTTTTTTCTGAGATGGAAATAAAAGGAAGCAGGGCAGAGGTCCTGGTGCACATTATTTCTCTAGGGACCAGAGAGCCAGGAGGTGAAGAGAAGGCGGCAAAGGCCTGGTCTCCCCCTTTGGGTAGGGGAGAGGTAGAGGTGAGTGATTTCATTTTACATAGAAGGGCGTGACCAAGGAGGTCTAACGCCAAGGTGCTCCTCTTGGATCCAAAGTACACCCTGGTATGGAACCCCTGTTCCTACCCCACCAGACTTCCTGAGTCCCAAAGCTGAAACCAGCCTCATCTGGACAGAGAGGACTGAGAGAAAGGCTCCGGGCTTGGGAGGCCAGGGAAGGACTGGCGGCCTCAGAGTTGCCGCTTCCTCTCCTCCCCTATCCTGGCCTCGCTCGCGCGCTGCTGCCCCGGCCTTTGCCTCAGTGGGCCCGCGTGGAACCTTGCACAAGCCAGCCCTCGGCCGCAGTTCTCCAGGGGTGGCAGCTTCGCGGCCTCCCCTGCCGCTAGCCCAGTCGCCCCGGCTCCGCGCCCGCCCTCGCCCGGGCCGGCTGGGTTCTGACCTGCCGCTCCCCGCCCTCGGCGCGACTCAGCCGCCGGCGCTCCGCGCAGCTCCGCTGCTAGCCGGCCTGGGTCCCAGCCCCAGCCCCGGGAGCAGCTGGGGAAACAACTGCCTTAGCCTTTGGAGGCCTGGCTCAGCACAGAAGCCCCAAAGAAGGCGGCTGCAGCGAGCGACTGCTCACAGCCAACCAAGCAGCCCCTCTCCCTCCCCCAGGACCCTCTCCTACTTGCACCACACCCGGGCAATCTCCACCCTTAAGCCTGGGGAAGCCACCCGGTAACCTTTCCAGTTCTCACCACGCCCTGCACCTTGGCCTCCCTTAAACACTTGTAAAGAGCAAAAACCTGTGGTTTCAGTGGCTTAGCAGACTTCTGAGCACCATTTCCTTTCTAGAGCCCCTCTCTCTGAGGTGCCATGACTACTGGCAACACAGTCTAGCCTCACAGCTTGCACAGCATGCATGCTGGATGAATGCTGATTAATCAGTGGATGAATGATGTCAGAGGATAGGGGCAAAAACTGGGGTGATTCTAGGATGTTAGTGAAAGATCTGAAAACATCATGGCGGCAGGGAAGAATGTGTGGTAAACCTGAGATGCTTCAACACAGGATACTACAGTCTATACAGACTGGATGATCTCATCAGTGCTCATTCAGCAGTGGAGATGGGGTTGAGGGGGAGAGAGCACCCCACTGGGCATATGGGGAACCTGAGCTCCAAAATGGATTGTGACTTGCCTTGTCTGTGTACAAATGGGGACCACGTGGCTCTCTTGAGCTAAAATTTTCTGGTTTGTAAAACTGAGGGGTTGAGATATGGCCCCTTCCAGTTCTGAAATGAAAGGGTTCTAGGACTTCTAGTTTTAAACACTGGCTCATCTCAGTGTCTTCAGGAGCACCTCTGAGCTCTAACAATATCCCTTTACACGTGTATAACACTCTTCACTTCTCAAAGCAGTTCTATTTAGATTCTAGATTATTTTAATAAGCATTTGTGGTGAGGAAACAAGGACAAATGAGGAAACTGAGGCTCAGAGATTAAGGGACTTGGTCAGCTTTCCACTGCTAGCTAGTGGAATGGTCAAGAGTGGAACTCAACTATGAGACTCTTTTAGTGCCCCAGGACTCCTATTTTTTCCCCCCACCTTGGGCAAGTTATTCACACTTTGATGGGATTCCATCTCCATCTACAGCATGGAGAGAACCCACCCCACCCAAAAAAAGAGGGCTCAAATTTTATATGCGCTGGAGAAATGGCCTTCTGAACCTCAGGGGAGTAAGGTGTGTGAGGATGGGCTTCCCCATTCAAAATCTTCCTAAATAGCAATCTATAAATTTGTAGGCACTCTATGGTGTACAAAGCACTTTCATAGCCATTATTGCACATGATTCTAATAACCCTGAAAGGTGTTCAGGATTATAGTATCTGCTATTTTAAGGAGGGTAAAAGGCTGAAGTTTAGCAGTTAAGTGACATTCTCTTGCTGTGTTGTTACAGGAGGTTTTGAGGTAATCAGTGTAAAATGAAGCCTCCTCTATATTCATAATGGAAACCCAAAGCCTCTCCCTCCATTTTTTTCATGTATCTCCCCAAGATGCCTGGGAAGGAAGATGGTGGGGGTTGAAATCTCCATAGGCTACTGGACAGACTATGGGCACAGAGTGTCCCCAGGCTTCCCCAGAGCTACACAGCAAAGTGATGCCAGCTCTTGGATGAACCCAAGACTTCATGTCCCAGTCCTTGGTCTTGCACATGTGCCAACATTCCTTGGACGAGCCTGTGTCTGTTGTGGAGGACTCTTTGTCACTCTCGAATTTATAACAGCTGATTTGAGCAATCTTTAAGAGCACCCCAGGCTGTCATTCCAAAGCATCCTCACTGCTGAGGGGTGGTGAGTCACCTGCCCCGAGCAAAGACTCTCTGTCCCCCATCAGCACACACCATCTTTTTCTGCTCCCATCCCTGCAACTGCTAACTCCTCTCTCTCTCCCTAACTCTCTCTCACTAACTCCTGTCTCTCTACCCCTCCCTGCTCTATTCTGGGATGACTTAAAAAAATAAGTTTCTTTTCTTTAAAAATATTGCTGGGGAATGGATATAGCTCAAGTGGTTGAGCACCTGCTTCCCATGAATGAAGTCCCGGGTGTGATCCCCAGTACCTCCTAAAAACAAACAAACAAACAAACAAACAAACAAAATAAACTTTCATTGGGGGGCAGATGTAGTTCGGTGGTTGAGTGCCTGCTTCCCATGTATGAGGTCCTGGGTTCAATCGCCAGTACCTCCTAAAAATATATATATATATTTTGCTGCAGATAAAATATACTCAGCTTCTTTTACACAATACACATTTAAGAGAACTAAGGCAAGTAACCCTCACACAGTTCAGTGCATGAGCCCAAACCCAGCAGGAGGAGCCAGTCTCTCTGCTATGAACGAGTAATCCCACACACAGGTTTATAGGGGACTCTTTTGAGGGTGTTCCATGTCTACTTCCAAAAAGCCTGGCCTTTGGCTGGGCCTGGGTAAAGGCATATTTTAACTCTCACTTCAAACACAAGCTGGCCTGCTCATCGTCTCACACCTTCATGTGGGATCCAGACACAGAGGGAGGGAAGTGTCCCAAGCCTTCTCTCCTCTTTGATCTCTTTGTCCAGGGTTTAGACCTCAGCACCCTGCCCAAGCTGGCTCCACACTGTCAACTTGCAAGCAGAAGGCTGAGGGCATCAGCATCTTTATTCCCTTCGAAAATCACACCTACCTTTCACTACTACGAAGTTCCCTGCACCAACTCCTTACGATGTAGGAAAATGCTCATGACATAGTATTGGGTGAAAAAAAAAAAAAAAAAATACAGAATCCAAAACTTGATATGCAATGTGTCCCTAAATTTGTTTTTAAAAATGCAAATACTTCCTTACAAATATGAAAGAATAAAAGGAAACACTTCAAAATGCTAGGTTACGTCTGGACTTATGGAAATTTTACTTTTTTCTTTATGCTTTTCTGAATTTTCCAAATCGAGAGCATTCTAGAATGATCTTGTATGGAAGCAGTACAGAGTTTAGACTCAGGAGTTGGAGACACATGGTTTGAATCCCACAACCACGAGTTAGTAGACATGGGATCTTGGATAAAGAATATTCTCTCTCTGAGCCTCAGTTTCCTCTTTGGAAAAGGAGAATAGTAATAGCACCTTCCTTATAGAGTTGTCATGAGGAATAAATGATGCCAAGCAATTACAGCCTTTGACATCCTGTCTGATATATACCAAGTCCTCAATAATGTTAGGTATTTCTATGTATTACTTTTATAATCGGGGGGAAAAAGTAAATATGCTGAAAAAATTTTTTAAAAACACTTTATGCCAAAAATCTGCCTTTTGGATTAAAGGACACTGGGAAAACAATACCAGCCCTCCTGAAAATATAGGTGTCTCTAAAAGTGGCTGGAACAAGACATAACGTAAGGTGGAGTTTAGATATATTAATGTTCACATGAAAAGGGAAATAATAGGAGGGAAGGGTGTCAAGTTAGGAGAAATGACCATGTGAGCAATGCAAGGCGGTGAGAGGAAATGTGGATGCTTTTTTAAGACCACAGAATTGATCAAACTAGAAGATTCCGTGAGTGGGTAAGCAGGGGATTTTCTACCTGGTTGGAGTAACAGAGGCAGTGCTGTCCTACAATAAAGCATAGCCCCAGGGCTCAGACAGGGTGACCTTTGCCTCCGTGGGTGACTAAGGAGCTGAGTGAGAAACAGAGGTGGCTTAAACTGGGGCAAAAGTAATCCCCAAATTAGACAAGGAACTTTGGGATTGGAGCTGTGGAATGGGGCCAGCTTGGGGAGCTCTGAAATGCAACTGTTTATAGCAACATGTTCTTTAATGGATTTGAATATGGCTGGGATCCTGGTTCTCCTCCAATTGTACTAAGCAGTTTGACCTTCCACTCGACTGACTTGTTTTGTGCCAAAGACCCTACTGGAGGTTGGACATCAGCAAGAAGTGAAGAGGGAATTACCTCCATTGCCACACTTGTAAAAACGAGCTCCTCCTCCCCCCAGTCATGGAGTAGGGGCCACATGCTAGGAAGGTAGGGTAGGTAAAGGAGGGACAGCCAGGGCAGCACGGTTCTGGGAGGCCAAGTCCCTAAGCAAAGTATCCTGGGGTACTGTTTACTGTTTCTTCTCCTACCCAGTCACGACTTCCCTGGGAGACGCCCCTAGTCTTTGCCACCCAGGCCCTGCTGTGCAGGAGCATTGGTTCCCAGGACTGACGTTCCATACTGGGTGCCCTTGCTTCAGATCTCCTAAGTTTTGTTTTTCCCATTCTAGGTTTACAGATTCAAATTCTATAGGGCATGGGCAGGTAACAGACATGAGTGGAGCAGATTGAGCATTAGGCAACAGGGAGAGGTGGAGACTGTGGCAAACTAGAAAGCACACACTGTCTGAATAGGGCAGCAGTTACAGGGGTAGACCCAATATTACTATGGAAAAAGGGTAGGCCCAATATTGCCAGAGCTTCTGATGTTTTCAGAAGAAGTAAGAAATTTGGATTTCCATATGAATCTTCTTTTAAATTCTTTTTAAATTTTGGCAACCAAATATAATTAATCTGCAGGGTTGTTTGGGTAGGAGGAGGCAGAGAATTTTAGACTTGAAATGTCCTTGAAGAACATTTGGTCCAAACTTCATTTTACACATGAACAAATTGAAGCCCAGAAAGTTTCTGTGATTTCCCACAAGTGACAGAGCAACATAATGATTGAAGTCCCAGGTCTCCCTTCTAGGCTAGAGCTTATTCCTCTAGACCACCTCGCCTGCCATTTGCAGTTTTATTCAGGCATGAGATGACTAGATGCCAAACTAAGGGTGGCAGCTGTGGGAAGGGAGAAGGCAAACTTCACTGTAGTCTTGCCTCTAGTTTAAAGAAAAAAATCTATTTGATTATTCATTTATTCATCCATCCAATCTTTACTGATCATCCTTCTATGAATCAAGGTCTGTACTAAACGCTGCGTATGTAGAGATGACTAAGGCACCACTCCTCCTTTCAAGTAGTTCACAGGCTGGTGTGTGGGCTCTGCTAAGGCTGCAGCCAAAAACAAGTCACTGTATCCCAGAAACCATGCTGCCATAGGCCTGTTCATATGAGCTTTCTAATCTCCACGCCTTGGTTTGTAAGTCTCAGATCATCAGAGTATCTCCCATTCTTCAGTGCCATTCCTGAGAAACTGGGAGGGACTGGAGAATTTCCCCCACCCCAAGAGAGTCTGGGGAACTTAAGTGATCCATAGGAAGCAAGAGCAAAACCTGGGACCAAACTCAGCCACCAAATACCAACCTCCTTCAGTTCAGGTTATCTGATCTGGTCTGTGCATTCTCTTGGCTGAGCTGCCCCTCCGTGCCAGCTAAATTCTGTGTGTAGGGGTGAATTAGGGAGATCCCAGACTGGGAGCCTCCTGCCTGTTTATCGAGTGCTCAATTCCACTGGCAGCTGGCTTTTGGTCTGGGTGACCAAATAGTGATGGCACCCTGGGGCCACAGCTTCTACAAGCAAGTAGAGCATTGTCAACCAGTTCGACTCCCTCCAAGAGGTTTCCCAGTATCCAACATCGGCTCTCACAGTCTACTCCTAGGGGAGGAATGCATGGCAAGAGCAAACAAGGTGAGGTGTTTGCAGCGCTCCACCCTCTGCTGCCTTATTTTGACAGGACTCTTATTGCTCAATCATCAAGCAAAACCCTGGAACTGGCACTGAGAAGGTAACCTGTTATGTGGAAATGATGAGGTGCCTGGTCCGCCCCCACAGGTCCTCTGTTGGAGAGCTGCAGGAGGCTGGGGAGATGATGGCTATGACCCTTTATAAATGCCCTGAGCCCAAAGGCTGGCAGGAGTAGGCAGGTGGACTCCTGCCAGGACTCATGGGGGAGGAAGGGGAAAATGAAGGGAAAAGAAAAAAATTGAAATTCAGTTAGCACCTACTATGAGCCAGGCCCCTAGAACATATATAGCACTCTTTATTTTTATATTATCCCCATTTTCCAGAGAAAATTGACAATCTGGGAGGATAAATAATTTGCCCACAGTCATGCAACTAGCTAGGCAGATATGTGAACCCAGTTCCATCTGACTCTCCCAAACCTGTGTTCTTATGGAAGATCATGCTGCTGGGAGCGGCAAGGCCGACTCTGATTAGGGCACAGGGCCTCCCTGTAGAGCAAGTCACAGAAAGGACCCAGGATTCAGCAGCTTCTGACTCTGGGGCTGAAAATTCGATCAAAAAGTTAGCATTCTTTTCCCTAACAACATGGGACCTCGGTGTCAGTAAATGGATTTTCCAGTTAAGGAACTCTTCCTTCACCTGCTCTCCTCCCAGGGCTGAATATCTTTTTAAAACTTTTTTTAGGAGGTACTGGAGATTGAACCCAGGACCTTGTACATGGGAGGCAGGTGCTCAACCACTGAGCTACATCCACTCCCCAGTGAGTGCTGGTTTTTTTTTTTTTTTTTTTTTTTTTTTAAAGATTTTATTTATTTATTCATTTATCCCCCCCTTGCTGCTTGTGCTCGCTGGGTCAGCCAACCACGCCGTGCGGGCGGGCTTGCCCCCACCAGGAGGCCCCGGGAACCGAACCCGGGGCCTCCCATATGGCAAACGGGAGCCCTACTGATTGAGCCACAGCCGCTTCCCTGGTTTTTTTGTTTATTTGTTTGTTAGAGGTACCAGGGGTGGAAACCAGGACCTTATACATGGGAAGCAGGCGTTCAACTACTTGAGCTACATCTGCTTCCCAGGGCTGAATATCTTAGTTCAGAGATACAGGACAGGAAACACAAAGGGACCTGGGGCCAAACTTCCCTTTAGAAGCCTCCATCAGGGACTGCCCCTCCCATCCTCCACCAGAGTAGACTGTAGGGGTTGAACTGGGGTTAGAGGCTCACCCAGATGGACAGCCCTGGGATAGATATGCCCCAGCCTATCATCCAAGGCTCAGAATATTAGCCCTCTCCTCTTGCCTTGGGAAGCTCAGGACTGCAGAAGGTACCAAAGCAAAAGCCATTTAACAATTTTTTATTGAGCACTTACTATGTGCCAGGTCTGTTCTAGGTGCATGGCAGACATCAGTAAACAAAAAGACCACAATCCTTACCCTCATGGATTATACATTCTAACAGACTGAACATAAAACAATCTTTTGGGGGGAGATAGTTTTGCATAGTATATAGGGCATGGGCCTTGGTATCAAATATTAGCCCCAGCCCTAACCAGCCAGATGACCTCTGAGCAAGCTATTTAACTTACTGACCATTAGCTTTCTTATCTGTAAAATGGGGACAATAACATGTTTTAGGGGTGTCATAAAGGATTAAAGATAATATATGTAAAATGCTTGTCACTTAGCAGGGTGAAAAAGTACTAAGGTTTTTCCAGCCCCACCTGAACACAGATAATGGGATGACTTACGTGCCCTCTTATTTAGGGGCTTCGACAGGGGCACTGTCCATCTCCATCATGTCTTAGAGACATTTCAGTGTGGAGAAAAGCATGGATGTCAGAGTCTGGCACACTTGGGTTTGAATCCACTTAAGGGCAAGGAGTTCCCCTTCTAGAAACATCTGCTGCCACCCATAGCCCCTGTTGAAGAGACAGGCCTGGGTGGCCATGTTTGGTTAGTCCCCAACCCCCTCTGCAGGTCCCAGATGATTGGAGCAGGGGTGGACATCAGGCCTAAGCTGGAGTCCGCCTCTCTTGGCGTTTGTTAAAGTACTTTGCAGAGCTGAGCAGAACGTCCTATCGCCCTGGAGACTGAGCCTGCTGCTTGGTTAACCGCGATGGGTCCTGGACATTGGACAAGGGAGCAAAGGAGCCCCTCTGTGGAGAAGAGCCCGGGGAGAAAGCACAGTCCACACAGGGCTACACTTCCCACAACTAAGTTCTGCAATATTTTCCCGTAACCTTCTAATCAAGCCCACTTTTACTTTTGCTTCTTTGAATGGGTTTCTGTTCTTGCAACCAGATGATCCCGAAGACAAATCCTGTACCTGTCTCAGAAGGTGGTTGTTGTGACATAATATGAAAGTGGCTGGCATTTAGTCGACATTCAATAAATGCCGTCGAACCTCTCAGTGTTCTTGTCAACCACTAAATCATTCAGTGATGGTAAGAGGAAATCCATAAATGGGTGTAGAGACTAGGGTTGGATTTCAGCCTATTTTATGATCATCTTTATTAACCTGTAAAATGAAGATGTTATTGTTTAAGCAATGCTTTCACCTATATATAATACCTCATTTATCTGCCATAACGGTCTTTAGGGCAGATATGAAAGGTGGTGTTATGTACACTTTCTAGATGGGAAAACTGAGGTTCAGTAAAAATGCCTGCCATTGGTACCACCAAAGCTGAATCCACTTCTTTATCCCTTTATACCACATTGCCTCTGGCAAGTAGGGTGGAGGGAACAAAATGAGAAGTAAGGATTGGAGGAGAAACTGGGGAGGTGCTCTGGAGGATTATTTTTGTATTCCAGAGTACCATTTGGATCCCATCTGGGCATCCCAACAACAGGACACCTCTGTCCCACCAAACTCAAAGCAGGGGATTCTAAGGTGAGAGGACAACACTGGGATGCCTATCCCAGGACTGACTCTGTCAGGCTGGATGAATACCCAGCTCCAGCACCAGGAGAAAGCTACCTCCTTAAAAGGACAAGGGCTCTAGTCTCCAGCGAGGGAGCCTTGCCCCACCTCTCCATTGGTTACACAAGGGGCTGCTTTGTGATGGACGCTAAGGCTTCCCCCAGCTCAGAGTTGTATGGAATCTAGGCCTTACCTTCCTGAAGTCAAGGGTTAAAGGTGCTCTCCAGTGGGACAACGGCAAATTCTCTGGAATGTGGGTTTCCAGGTTTAGGCCGGCTGGTCCCTGAGTGATTCTAAACTACTCCCTGCCTCCTGGGCACATCTATTCAAACCCTAACTTAGTGCCTGGCATATGGCCTGCGCTCACTTAATATTTGTTGAATGAATAAATAAACAAGCAAATGAATGACAGATCAACTCTGGCAATAAAAATGGCCTGCACTGTAACATTCTAGTGGCCCCCTCCTGCTGACTTTTAGCCCCCAAATCAGAGCCCAGCAGCGACCGTGACTTGGTCAGCTAAGGAGAAAGAAGTGGAGATAATACAGCCTCCCCCCACTGCACTCCCTCTGACCTTTCAGGGGAGCCTCGCCCTGAGGAAAGGGCAGGGCCAGGTGTAGCCAGGCAGGAGGGAGGTTCTGCCCACACCTTCCCAAGACCTCTGCAGTCCCTTTCAACTACCCTGCTGCTCCCAACTTATGCCTCCTGTCTGGTGAGGACTTGTGGAAGGAGAGGGAAGAAACCCAGCTCCATTAAGAGCTACAGATCGATGAGGGTGGTGTCAAGAACGCCTCTGCTTTGCATTTCTCTAGGCCTAAGGACCTGGGTTGTTAATAAGAGAACAACAGTCACATCCCAGGGGCTGCGCCTTCAGGGTATTTAGCCTCTGGCTCCCCATGTGCTCCCTGGACATGATCTCCCCGTGCTCCACACCATCCTTGGAGGGGCTGGGATGATTCTCCCTGTTGTGTCGAGAGAGACTGGCTACCGGGACCTTGGTGCTGACCTGGCTCACACAGTATGCAGTGAGGGGTCAAGGGCCCAGTCACAGGCTTGGAGTGGGGAGAACTGGGCTCTAGGCCTGGCTCTGCCTCAAACTAGTCCTCTGTCCTTGGACAAGTCTCTAGATTTCAATTTTCTTACTTGTGAAGGGAGGGAAATTAGATCACCTGTCTAACTCTATCCATCTCAAATGCTCTAGGGCTCAAACAAGTGAGCTATCCCCCACCTGCCCACAGCTGGGCAACCTCCCCTGTACCAAGGTCAGGAAGCTCCTGAGAGTTTGGGTGCCAGCTGGGCCTGTCCTAGCATCCTAACAGATGTCCTATGAGTGTTCCCCATAAAGAATGTTGTATCAAGATGAACTGTATTTCTTTAAAATGCCTATGATATGATTTTGTCCCTGAATTGTTACTGATTTAAGTTTTTTGTGAGAATTGTAATGTATTTTTGGAATTCAGAATTACATCAAATTCCCCAACAGTTACATTCCACCCTCTGAATTCCAAAAATATAATTGGATCATGCTTGTAGACTGATCTGTTAATCTGGGCATGATTAAGTTATGATTAGGGCGTTGACTGGGCCATGTAAGTAGGGTGTTGAGCCCCAACCCTTGGTGGGTGGGGGAATTGAATATAAAAGGCAAGGCAAAGGACAGTTGAAGCAGTTTTTGAGAACAGTTTTGATGTTGGAGAAAAGGCCCCAGAAGAAGAGAAGTGAGCCGTTCTCCTGATAGTCTACAGCTGACCTTGTCGAGGAACCAAAAGAGCTAAGCCTGGAGAGAAACATAGCCCTGGGAAGAGAGGAACACAAGAAGCCTGAACCCTGGCAAAAGTCCGCAGCTGTCTTGCTCCAACACGTGGCAATGAACTTTGGTGAGAAGAAACTTAACGCTTTATGGCTTGGTATCTGTGGACTTCTATCCCAAATAAATACTCTTTATAAAGACCAAAAAAAAAAGACTGTTGTAGAGATGGCAGGGAGGAAATATGGAAAAACGATCCTAATGGTCCATGAGTGCCAAGAGAGCAGGCAGGTAGCAGGCCGCTGCTGAGTCCAGATGCCATGGTGCCTGTGATATCAATGATGGCTCAAAGGTCGGAGGCATTCCAGCAGGTGGGAGCAAGCAGCCTCCTTCACCTGCCTGAGCAGCTGACTCTCCATGATGCTCAGTGTCCTTGGCCAGGATGTAGCAGCAGAGCCCTTCCTCCCAACCCCATCTCCCCACCACCCCCATCCTCTACTCCATCAAATC
This sequence comes from Tolypeutes matacus, assembly GCA_026826555.1. Classification (NCBI taxonomy): domain Eukaryota; kingdom Metazoa; phylum Chordata; class Mammalia; order Cingulata; family Chlamyphoridae; genus Tolypeutes; species Tolypeutes matacus. The sequence goes on along the minus strand of JAKSZT010054304.1, from coordinate 45,706,358 downwards.
TATCCTCTTTCCTCCTTCAAAACTAGATTGTCAACCATCCCCTCCCAGAATAATTTTCAAGTGAACGCTGCCAAATTCTGACCTCCCCATTCCCACTAGCACCTCTTTAGCTCTCAGCCATTCCATCTTGCAGCTACCAACCATCACTAGGTCATGTGTCCCCATGCCAGATGAGGCTTCAAGTGTGTGTCCTGCTCTTGTCCACCTCTAAATAAGGACAAGAATAGGCTTGGTATTTCTTCTTTTCTTAAAGCTTCCTCTATCCTCAGCTCCCAAGATAGGGAGCAGGGCATTCAGGACACAGGAATAATGGACTATAGATGGACAGCCCTTTCCTCTCTACCCACAGGCACTGCTCTCCCAATTACTAAGATGGCTAACGTTGGAATCTCAACCACAGTCTGGTAGCTGGTGGTTTTTCCTGAATTTCTCCTAACCTCTCCATCATTCAGATGAAAACCTAATCTCTTCGGCCCACAGCATTGACTACAGCCTCTGATTTCCAAGGCTTGGTAATATTAATATTAGGTTGAATTCTAGGAAACTGCATTTAGGTATGTCAAAAGTGCTTGCATTGGGAAATGGATGTGGCTCAAGAGGTTCAGCGTCCGTCTACCATATGGAGAGACCGGGGTTTGATCCCCGGTACCTCCCGGTTAAAAAAAAAAAAGTGCTTGCATATTAGCAATTTCCTATGGTTTAGTCCAATAACTCTGGTAGCTCTGGTTCTCCAGGAGATAGTCAACTCCCTACAATTCTTAGTTTCCTGCTTAGGGTAGCAGAATCATGACCTTCGGAGGTATTGAGCAAATACTTCTTAGCTGAAGTTCTAGGCAGGTAGAGGTGTGAAATCTTAGGACCACTCCTATACCCAAACTTCAAGGGTGGCTGTCTACAAGGCAAATCCTCTTTGCCTTCCTTTCCTCTGATCATCCTGAGTGGGAGAGGGCTTTGCTACAGGTTGCTACATTGTGCTAGAGTCCAAGATAAAGAGTTTGGTTTGGGTGCTAAGAGTTTTACTCCTTAGTCTTCCATAGAAGAGGAGGGTCTGGAATCACATATGCCTGTTTGGTGATGGAGGCACAATTTTGTGAATGTAATCAATACCACTGAAATGTACATTTGAGAAAGTGGATAAAATGGGAAATTTTAGGTTGTATGTAAGTTACCAGAAAAAACAAACAAACCCAGAGAACTGTACAACACATTGAGTGAACCCTTATGTAAACTATGGGCTATAGTTAATAGTATAATTATAATAATAATGTTTCATCACGTATAACAAAATGTACCACACTCATGCAATATGTCAATAATCGGGAAAACTGTGTGTGGGGGGGGGAGGGTATATGGGAACTTTGTACATTCTGCATGAGTTTTCTGTAAATGTATAACTGCTCTTTAAAAAAAAAAAAAAAAAAAAGCCTGTTGGTCCCAATTTGGCTTTATTTTACAGAAGGGGAGATGAAAGCCCAGAGACATCACTAGCCTTGGTCAAGGTCACACAAGAAGCAAGAGCCCAGATCACCAGTTTTCTGACTCCCAGCCCTGTGCTCCCCTGGCAGCACACTGGGAAAAAACTCCTCCCTGTCTATTCCCTTCCCATTTCCTGGCTCCTGGCTCTTTCAGGCTTCTTAGCAAGACAGAAGGGGGATTGACTGAAGTATCAAACACGTGAAAAGAACCCTGGCTTAGCCCTAGGGTTTCCAGGGAGAAAAGAGAGGGAGAAGATCCCATTCCAGAGCAAGGACCAGGGAGGCTGCGGGGGAGGGGACAGCCTGGCCACCTGGGTCACTAACAATGCAGCCAGCCATGCGTCCCCTGACAAGGTGTGGGGTGTGGGCTGGAATGGGGGACATGAAAGTTCAGGGCAGCAACAGTGGGTTCCCTCAGAATCACCTAATCATAGAATTCAGAAGGACCATGAAAGGTTGGTCATGTCTGGGCCATTGGCCAATCCCCCCTCTGACCACCTAGGGCCCCTCTTGGAAAGGTAGGTGGATGAATCTGGAAGCCCTTGTGCCTAGGCTTCCTCAGCTGCCCACCCCCTGCTGTCCCCTGGCCCCTTCTGCCCCAGCTGTTCCTCCACAAAAGGAAGAGCCTGGTGTTGGCAGCAGTAGGGTGGAAAGGAAATCACTTGTCAGGAAGGCCCCTCTGTCCCACGGGGACTCGGCTTGGCGATGGGGGGCTGCTTGGGAATGAGGATGCTCCTGTGGGTCAGGCTCAGTGGGGAGGTGGGTGAGGAGTGTAGAACAGGAATCCAGCAGCCCTTCCTGACACTGGCTTTTCTCTCCAACCTATTATTTTGAAAAATTTCAAACCCGAAACATTGAAAAAATAGTGCCCTTAGATCCACCAGCTATTAGCATTTATATACACACACTTTTTTGTTGAACCATTCAAAAATAACTTGCAGAGACATTGCCCAAAATACTTGAGCATGAATCTCCCATGAATAAAGACATTCTCTTGCAAGACTATATTACCATTATCACAGCTAAAAAACTTTTATTAAAAGAATTTCTTGGGAGCAGATGTGGTTCAAGCAGTTGAGTACCTGCCTCCCACATGGGAGGTTCCAGGTTCAGTTGCTGGTGCCTCTGGAAAAACAAAACAAAACAAAACAAAAAACAAACAACAAGCAAAACAATTGATAAAAACCAACTCAGGGAAGCTGAGTGGTTGAACGCCAGCTTCCACATATGAGGTCCCCGGTTCAATCCCCAAACCTCAATAAATAAATAAATAAATAAATAAACAAACAAACAAATAAATAAATGCCTCCTTCTCTTAAAAAGAAACAAACAAACAAAAAAGAATTTCTCAACTGTCCCAAGATATCATTTATAGTCTTTTTAAAAATTCTTAGTTCCACCATCCAATTAAGACTTATGCACTACATTTGGTTTTAATATCTCTTCAGTTTCTTTTTATCTAGATTGTTTTCCATCCCCCCCACCCTCAACATACACACTTTTTATATTTTTTATAACATTGACCTTTTTGAAGAATTTCAATTGGTTCCATGTATTATGTCCCACAATCTAGATTTGCCTTTTGCTTCCCCGTTATTAGATTCAGGATAAACTTTTGATGAGAATATTGGTAACATGGCTGCACTTTACTGTAGCACATCAGGAAACACTATTGTCAGGTGGCCCCACTACTGCTGATGTTTGATGACTTCATTAAGGCGTTGAATGCTCCTTCTCCCCATTGCAAAGGCAGATTTTTCCTTTTATAAGGAGTGAGTAAGCTGTGGGGTAATATCTTGAGATCAACCTTTTTCACCCAATGGTTTTTTTTTTTTTTTTTTTACCGGGAGGTACCGGGGATCGAACCCTGGTCTCTCCATATGGTAGACAGACGCCGAACCTCTTGAGCCACATCCGTTTCCCGACCCAATGCTTTTAGCATCCACTAGTAAGCCTAGGTGAATCAATTATTACACTGGGAGCTGCAAAATGGTGGATTTAAAGTTGGTCATGACCTCTACATTTTACTAGCTGGCGTTTCTAAGTAAAGAAGGGCTTTTCTTTCTCTGTACCTCCCTGGCCCCCCCTTTAACCATTAGTATTGACTCATGGGATCTCTTTTATTCATTGTGTAATAATCCATTCCTGTTATTTATTTATTTATTTTTTTGATGCTCAATATCCCAAATTTGCCCAGTGGGAGCCCCTTTTAACTGACTACTGTATTCTTTTGACATGAGCACATTCCAGCTTTCTTTTTTTTTTTTTTAAGGAGGTACTGGGGATTGAACCTGGGACCTAGTATGTGGGAAACAGGTGCTCAACCACTTGAGCTACACCCACTCCCCACATTCTAGCTTTTTTGTACTTTTCCTGTCCCAGGCTTGGAACCAGCCATTTCTCCAATAAGCACTGGTTTCTTTTAGTGGGAAGTGGTATTTAGAAATAAACATTGGGGCAGTAGGTGTGTGTAGTGCCACTGGGGTAGCACTGCTTCTAGGCTTTTTCAGTGGACAGACCTAGGAGATCTCTAAAGAACCACCCATTCCAAACTCATGGCTCTCTTCTTCCATAGCAAAACCCTGATTCCCAGAGATATCAATAAAGCTACTCATTTGATCTATCCTATGACACACGAAAAATAGTTTCCAAATGATGGAACCAATACCATGACCAATATCAAACCTACAGAATAAAGTTCAAGGTTTTCTCACAGTTCATTTTATCCTTAGAATATATATTTCCCTAAGGATGTACAGAGTATTGAGTTAAAATTTTTCTTGAATTAATTATTTTCTTTGTAGAGTTAATAATCAATTGATAATTGGGTTAATTGAAGTGTTGTGGTCAGCTTTAGGATTTGCTTTTTTCTTTCTTTTGATCTAATTTAATTTTTGAATATGTAAAATATTTACATGGTTTAAAAACCAAAACTGTCTGAAAAGGTTTAATCAAAAAGTCTTACTCCCCTCACTATTTCCTTTACTCTGTTTCCACCCACCCCCTATAGGTAACCAGTTTAATTAATTTCTGGCTTATCTTACTTGTGTATGCATATATTTGCAAAACCTATTTTTATTTCTTCTGCTTTCTCACTCCAAAAGATGCCATATATACTTTTTTTTTTTTTTTTTTTTTTTTAAGATTTTATTTATTTATTCATTTATGCCCCCCCCCCCCGCTGCTTGCGCTCTCTGGGCCAGCCAACCATGCCGCGCAGGCGGGCCCGCCCCCACCAGGAGGCCCCGGGAACCGAACCCAGGGCCTCCCACATGGCAAACGGGAGCCCCACTGATTGAGCCACAGCCGCTTCCCGCCATATATACTCTTACATCTTGCTTTTTTCACTTGGAAACATATCCTGGAAATAACTTCATATCAGATTATAGGGCTCCTACTCATTTTTTTTTTTTTTTAACTGTATAGTACTCCATTGTGTGACTATGTCATTGGTCATTCAACCAGACTCTTGAGGATGGGCATTTGGGTAGTTTCCAATGATTTCCTATTACGAATACACCTTAAAGAATAACTTTGTACATATATCTTTTCATATTTGTGAATGTGTACCTTCTGGATAAATTCCTAGAAGTAAGACTGCTGAGTAAATGCGTGTGTAGCTTTGTTAGATACTGCTAACTCTCCTCTACACGGTTTGCACTGTTTTAAACTCCTGGCAATAATTTTGCAAACTCAATATGAAGTGTCCTGAGCCAAGAGTTTCCCGAGGCCTTAGCTAAGAGTCTCTACCGTCCCGCCAATAAATATAGTACCCTGGTGAACTGGCAGGAAGGCCAGATTAAGGGCCCCTTACTGACTCCATTCCAGTTTACTTTCCCTGATCTGTCCAAGGCATTTGTGTTCAAAACGTGCCAAAGCAGTTCCTAAAGAAGTTGAATATAGACTTGCCATGTGACCCTGCAATACCACTACTGGGTATATACCCAGAAGAACTGAGAGCAGTGACACGAACAGACATCTGCACATCGATGTTCATAGCCACATTACTCACCATTGCCAAAAGTTGGAAACAACCCAGGTGTCCTACAACAGAAGAATGGATAAACAAACTGTGGTCTATTCACACGATGGAATATTATGCAGCTGTAAGAAGAAATGAAGTTGTAAAGCATATGACAACATGGATGAACCTGGAGGACATTATGTTGAGTGAAGCAAGCCAGACACAAAAGGACAAATACTGTATGAATGCGTTACTATGAACCAAATATATTGTATAATATATTGTTTGATTAAAAAAAAAAAAAATCTTAAAAAAAATAATTAAATTAAATACTGGTGATGGTCGCACAACCCTATGAATCTGAAAAAAACAAAACAAAACCTGCCAAAGCTGAGCAGAGAGAAAATGATGAGGCTCAAGACCCCAGCCGGAGAAGAACAGGGAAGGAGAGATGGAAGAGAGGATGCCTGCCCCCCGACCCCATGCCTATGTTCTCATCCCCCTTTGCTTTTTGTGGCCCCTCCCCCACCCCCACCTCACCCCACATACAAATTGCGCCTTTCCTGGCAGGAGCAGTTAGCTCTGGTTCCAGAAGACTGGCTTCAGGTGGAGTTGGAAGTTGAGAGTCACTGTCATTAGTGCTTAAACATATGCAGAGGAAACAAGTCAGTGGAACAAGAATGGTTTGTATGAGGGAAAGCGGAAAGAGGAGACAAAAGAGATATGCTGGAAGAGGAAGCTGAGTAAAAAATACTCCACAATAGGCCTTTTGGACACCAGCCCCAAGGCCTGTTCTATTCCTATGGCTTGTCCTACAGGAAAAGGAAAATACATGGGGAAAGGGTGTCATCACAGTTCGCCTGGGCCTAGGTATCCTGCTTCCCTGTGGTCCAGAGACCTTGCCTTTCTCAGCCCTCTCTCCTCACCCTCCTCCACCAAAGGCCTGAATACCAACTGGGGATGGCAGGAATCAATGTATGTCCCAGGAGCAGGCAACTGGGCTGGGTAGAGAGCCCCGTCAGAGGGGCAGGCTGGGGGGAAAGAGTGCAGATGATCTGAAGAATTCCCCCAGGGAAGGACAGTTAGGTCCAGGGTGGGCATGAGTCTTTAAAGTTAAACCAAACACCTGGCAGGTCAAACATACTTCTTAGAGTCCTTGGGTGCAAGTATGGACATCTTCCTTCCTCCCTCCAAGGCCTGGTGGATCTGGAATGTTCTGCCCTGGATGGACAGGGCTGACCCATGTCTTTGGGTGCTGGGCCCAAGGCCAGAAACACAGCAAAAAAGGGAAAAGTCTCCGGGATGGGGGAGTTGCTGAGAAAGGCTAAATTCTTGAGTAGAGGCAGTTTCCTGGGGAAAGCCTGACTTCCTTGCAGGTGATGGCTGGGTCACTGCTGAGCTGAGCAGCCAAAGGCCATCCTCCCTTTTCCCCTCAAGTCCTTAGTGCAAGTGTGAAAAATGCTTCTCCACATCCTGGCTCAGGAACCTCCACTTCATTCCCACCCCTCACCTCACACACCCATACCACCTTACTTCTTCCAGCACCCACATGTTGGGCAAATTCTTCTGCCTGCTAACTGAGCCCTCCCATTTTGACTTTCTTCCATCATGGAAGACTAGAAATGTCTGACAAATCTAACTCAGCCACTCCTTCCCACCATCACTGTGAAAAACAGGCTTCCCATTGTGCAGAGGGGAAACTGAGGACAAGAGAGCAAGTTAGGAACCAGCCAGGATGAGGCCCTAGACCTAGTTACTGTCTCCTCCAAACTGCCGCTTCCTTCTTTCAACAAACATGGACAAGTGCTTGCAACGTCTGGGGCGCAGCGCTAGGCACTGGAAGTCTGAGAAGGACTAAGACCTCCTGGGCTTCTTCCTGCTGGACCGTGAATCCAGGGACCGAGGTGGTAAATGGAAGTGGAAGTGACTGAGTGGGCTCAGCACCACCTGGGAGGCAGGACACTTTAGCTCCCGCAGCAATCCGCGTCTTCTCCGAATATTTAGATTGAGGCAGAGCCCGGGAGGGTGGCGCCCAGCTGCGGGAGAAGCGACGTCGGGGCGGGGCCGGGGAGGCGGTCGAGAGGGGAGGGGACGCGGTTTTGCTGCAGTATCGATCCCTGCCCGGGAGACAGCGAAAAGGGCTGGGGCTGCAGAGAGCAGACTCCACTGCAGCCCCCCACCCAGGACAAAAGCCACAGGAGCTGGAGCCTCTGCGAGCTAACTCAGGAGCTACTCTTCAGGCCTGCGTTCAGGCAGACCTCCCACCCCTCAAGACCTAGTACTGAAAATAGGAAGGCCGGCTGCTAACTGGTGGAATTCTGGACAGCCCCCCCCCCCCCCCGCTCCCGCCAAGACTGAGGCAGGAAGGAGGGGTGGGTAAACGGCGTGGTTTCAGGATTGTGCCTTAGCAAGATGGTGGCAGGAAGGATGGGACTCCCTGGGAGGAGCAAAGAATGGATTCCGCACCCCCTTCCTAAGAAGGACATTAATTATATCTTGACTCCCCCCCCCCCCCACTCCCAACACACACACTAAGGAAGGCCTCATTCCCTTTTTGATTAGCCCTGGGGTGCAGTAAGATCCGTCATCCAACACCTCAAGATGAAAACTGGCTCCTGTTGCTTTCCCATGCCTCATTTAAGCTTTCCTCAAAGTCTTTTGCTTCCTCCCACCCCAGTTTCTCTGGCTGGGGCAGAGGGCAGGTGTTTCCTACCCTCCCCCGACCCCATTCCCTCTATTGCCTCCCACAGATTTGCCTGCTTCAAGTCCTGGACCCACTCTGCAAAGCACCCTTTTACCACGCTGTCACCATGCCTCCCACCCCACCAAAGCCAGCTCCATGATGCCACCACCTTCAGCCAAGGAGGGTAAGCTGGCTCCTGGTCGGGCCAAGCCACAGCCCCTTCAGCCCTCCTCCTCCGAAGGCCTCCACACCTAGTCCCTCCTTACCCCCAAGCTGGAATGCATCCTGACAGATTCCCAACCTTTCAAGGAAGGAGGATGGGGGTGAGGAGGCTGAAGGTGAGGAAGGGCATGGAGAAGGGGCAGCTCTGAGGAGGGGCTCAAGGAGGGAGGGGGCGATCTTGAGACTCCGTGCCGGGCACCCCGCTGAGGAGGCGAGGGCGCTGTTGAATGGGATTGTATTCCCCCTTTCCCACACCGCCGTTGCCCCCCATCCCCCACCCCCAGCACCGTCACTTGAGTGTCCGCCTAATTTCTTCATCTGACATCCCTGGACCAAGCCAGCAGGCGTCGGCATCACGTCTGCAAGTTATTGTAAGTCCTTCAGGAATGCCCAGGAGGGCAGCGCCTCTGCCGAGCAGAGTGCCCGCTCCACTCCCAGGATGCGGCCGCTGCCCCTCCCATGGCCTCCACGCCCAGTGGGTCCCTCAGCAAGAGGGGGAGTGCCTGGGGCTGGACTCACCTCAAGGACCATGCCAGCGGCCCCCCACCAAGAGTGAGCCAAGTATGTGACAGCGTGTGTGCGTGAAGGGAGAGCAGTAAGGAGAACCCCAGCCTAAATTTCTAGCTCTTCAGCAAGGCAACACAGTGACCCAGGATACTTCAGGGACCCTTCCAAGGAAGGCCGCCTGCTGCCAACCCCCAACCACCAAACATTCGCCAGCCTCATAATCACCTGCCTTGAAATTGCAAACTTTCCAACTTCGGCCCTTTCTCCTCACTTCCCTTTGGGATCAGAGATGTGTGGGGTGGTGCCCTTTCGAGACACTCATACAGTTGGTTCGTGAAGCTTACACACACTCAGACAACAGCGGTGCTAGGGAACTCCCAGCTTTTTCCACAGCTAATTATAGACTTGAAAGTCTGAGGATGTTTTTCAAGAGGCAGAGAGAAACTGCTGAGGTTTCTCTGCAAAGCCATAGAAATTAAATTTGTGCACTCCCCTCACCCCAACTTCTCCTAGCTCCTACCGCCACCCACCCCCTAGTATGCCCCTTTTCCCGTCCCCACTGCAGCTCCTTCTTCTTGCTGAAAATCTGTTTTTTTTTTTTTTTTTTCCATCTCTCTTTGGGGCTTTCGAGAAAGGGAACAGACACGGAAAATATTTTTGCAACAGTTTTCCATTCTGCGTCTCATTCCCAAGCCAAGGGGGAGGGGGAAGGCAGGAATGGAGTGGGGGGGGGGAGGAAATAAATGCTTTTTCCAAGAGCTCAATTTGGGTGTGAAACGATGTTCCCTCCATTTCCCCCCCCCCCCACAGCCCAGGAATGACAAGAACTAGAAAAAGAAATCACTTGTTTGATTATATAGTTTCTCAGAATTGAGTCTAGTAAACAAATATTTGGCAAATTTGTGCACACACACATTTAAAAAATCCTCCAAAACCTCCAAACCCAGTCAGGTGAAATACACTACGAAAAGGAAATTCAGGGAGTTTTAGAAGGATTGAGAGGAAAGAAAGAAACAAAGTTTGCAAATCAGCGGTCGATTCATTCTCTGCAAGCCTACCTCTCTTTCTAGCAAGGATCCAGGTTTCTCCAAGCGAGACTCTCCCTCCAGGTTTCCATGGACGGGGGTACGATGGGGGTGACCACCCACTGGCCTCCCCAATGTGGCAACCACGCTAGAGATGCTGCTTTGCTTTCTGGCCTTTCCTATCCGAGCCGGGGAGTGGGCTGGGTCTCCTCCCCCAGCCCTTCCTATGGGAAGGACCTCTCAGATTCCTGGAAGAAAATGGGTGCAGGGAGCCGGGCGAGTGTCTGATCTTGCTCTCCTCGGAGGGATGAGTCCCCAGGAAGTTCGTGCCCCCCTACCACCCCCAGCTTTGGATGGTCTCAACAGCAGAGCTTTCTTAAGAAAATGCTTGTCATGGCAACAGCTCCGGCCAACTCCGGCCAGACTCTTGCTCACCAGCTCTCCGGGAGCAGTGCGGGAGGAGAAAGGGGAGGAGCAGGAGCTGGATCAGAGGTGGGACTTGGCGAAAGGCCAGACCATTACTCTACTGTTAAGGTGGCCTCATTCCGAGCTGCGGCTGCTTCCTGGTTTGTCTTAAGGGGGAACGGGGAAAGGAAGGAAAGGAATCCTTTCCTCACTCTGGTGTCCTCCCGCCTGGGCTCTTGTTGAAAGGAAAGCAGGGGGCCGGAGATGGGGGTGGGGAAGGGGAGTGGATGTGGGTGGCGGTACTCAACCGTTGCAGGGTGGAGGGAAAAAAAGGAAGCTTCTGCAGGCTGTCGGCTTCCTGCTACTCCTACCGGCTTCTCAACCTCTTGCTTGCTTAGACCCGGGACCCAGAAACTCAGAAACCCAATGGGTTTGAGGAGAATTGTACCATCCCCTTCCACTCTGCTGCCCTTGTCAGGATAGGGGGCTCATTGGAAAAGGAGAAGGAATTGCTTTGGATGCATACACACAAATAACAGCTTTGTACACCCACCTTTGGTACGGACCTCTTCACCCAGGTTTCACACACAGATTCCTGGGTGACTCCCTCTTGCCTCTGTACCTCCCTCTTGCCCCTTTTGCTCCCTCTTGCCTCTGTATCTACTATCAGAGAAGCTTCCATAGTACCTGATAGCTGTCTATTCTTGAATCCTGCTATGTGCCGGCTCTGCTCAGCTCTGACTTCAGAAGCTTTGTATTAAAGGTATCATTCCTAATCCTCATGGCAATCTTGAAAGGTACTTATTATTATCCTCATTTCATAGGTGAGGAAATTGAGGATCGAGTGACTTGCCCAAGGTTACACACCTGGTTAATGACAGAGCCAGAATTCAAGGCCTAATCAGTCTGACTCCAAAGCCCATGTGCTTTCTTGCATTTGTACTCTGGCATACGTTTCCTTTTTAATTTGCACACACTCCATGCACACTTATACATATTTTAATTTGCAGACATCCGCACACACTTCTACACAGCCTATAAACTGTTAATCACACCCCCGCACCCATGCACCCACCAGCATTGTGCAACAGTGCCACCCATAGATTTTGCATAGAACCTTACAGCTTTCAAGCATAAACATGCATTATCAGCTGGTTCACACAACACGTCTTCATTGACTGATATATTCCCACACCCACCTCAACACACACACGCACTCCTCTTTACATGGAGTGCAGGTTGACATACATGTTGTAGCTTATAGCTGCAAATTCTGCTGTGAAGAAGACCAGCCACATTTCCCCAACCTCCTTAACAGGGGTTTGGGTAAAAGCCTCTTTGGTCCTAACCCAACACTGCACACCACACCTGTCCTCCTTTGCTGCCCTCCCTTCCCCAGAGCATGGAACCTTCTGGGGTTTCATTTTGCTCATGGAGAAACAGAGTTGTCAGTAAGACCCAGGAGTCCAGACACCCTATGCCCGTTATCAACCTTCCCAATTTCTTTTTTTTTTTTTTTTTTTTTTTTTTCCAATTTCTTAACATTGGGGACCTTTCTTTGCTCTCTTCATTTTCCTATCCTACTATTTCTCAGTAACTCATCCACATCCTATTTCTGAGCTAGGGAAAGTTAAACAGGCAGAAAGAAGAAAAAAATTTTTAGCTTGGTTGGGCCAGGTTCAGAACTGAGTTCCCAGGCATGGTACTGGAGAGTTTCTGAATCCATCTACCTTGGGAAGCAAATCTAAGATAAGCCCTTACTTGGGCTTGTACCTCTCTGCCTCCGCCCCGGTCCAGCAGAAGGAAGGGGAGGCAGGGGTGGGAATTCATCCATGCATGGTCCTCCAAGCAGTTCTTTCTTCCTAGGGTTTGAGGTTCTCACCCTCCCTGGCACTTAGAGGACAAGAAAGGTGAGGTTATTTCTCATTTGTGCCCCACCCCCCTCTAAAATTCTTTGGTCCAGTCCCCCAGGCATTTTAGTGAAAGAGCTTGAGCACTGGCCTTGGGAGTTCTCTCCATCTCACTGACAGCCCAGAAAGAGAGGGTACCTTGTTAGATTTGGTAGGTCCTACCAAAATGTCAGCTTCAGGAACCAAAATCAATTGTTGGGGAAGGCACTGGAATGAATGGCAAGGAATCAACTGAACAGACATCAGATTTAATAGCTTATCAGGCTCCCTGCTCGATTGCAACAACTTGACATTTGCCCAATGAGTGTCAGTTGCATCTTTATCATGAAAAAGACAGCCCCTGAAATGGCTCTCTGAACGTATTAAGGTATATTTTAAGCTTGCCTGTGGTGGCTGTGCATGGAAGCAGTGCCTAACTGTTCAATAAAGTTGTCCTGGAGGAATAACAATTTAGGCCAGATGTGTGGTCCCACTAAAGGAGAAGTCTATTTTGGCTGCCTGGCATGTGGAGGCTGGGAAATTATGCCAGTTCATGGCTGCTCATTATTTGAAAGGCAAAATCCTCTCCTCAGTCCCCAGGCTTCTAGGGAGGGGAGGTGCTGTTGAAGGAGGGCTCTGAGGTCTGTCCTGCCTCCTGCTGGCTGAGGTTCAGGGGCAGGCCAGGATTATGATTTCTGAGGCAGCTATCATATCCTCCCTTCTCTCAGATCCCAGGGCTACCCCTTCACTGGCCTGTGGATTATGGGATGGGAAAAGAAGAATTCCCCTCACTCCTGTTCCAATCCCTATGCCCCTCATAGACAGGAGAGTGGGATGTTAGAGGTGGGTCAAGGGAACTTCAAGGTCAAGGGCAGCCTGGTCTCTGGAGCTGAGCCAGCCACTGAAGCCTGTGTTTTCTGGAAACCTAGAAACCTCGGTGCCTTGTTTCTTGCAGCGGCAGGTTTGGGGCTTGAGGTCTAGAACAGTTAAAAATAAATCTATCCATAAATATAAGCACTAGATGTGGGAAAGTAGAGTTGTCTCCCTGTGGCAAGAGGGCGGGCACTGCCTCTGGCATCAGAAGTTCATACTTGGGTTGTTCTGCCTTGCTTAGTTCACTCAGCCTTGGAGCAGCCCCATTTGTCTGTTATCGCTGTCGTCCTCTAGACTGTACAGGCACTCTGCTTCTTTAGCGCTAGCCAGCTCTCCTCAGCCAGATGCCAGGGCTTCCCCTGAACAGGTCACTCTGCAGGGCTCAAGTCACTATTGGCTCTGCCTCCCGGCACCCCCCCCCCCCCCCCCCGCCTTAAGCAAATGCAGTCAATGTTGTCTCTCCCTTAGGTGCTTAACCCAATATGTTTCTCTGGCCTCTTGAAAACCCCACCTAGAGTTCCCTAAATCACTGTCATCATTTCTGCTGTGTCCCACCCCCCACCTTCCCTGAATGCAAATTGCATTACTCCCTATTGTGTATGTCTGTTGTTTTGTCTGTCTGGAACAGCAACCAGCTTCCCACACTGTGACCCAGTTCTTTAAGATGTTCTTTCTCATCTCTAATGACATGGGAATTGCCATTTTATTAGAGATCCCACCCAGCCTGACACAAACTGAGCCAATTACATCCTTTCCTGGGATTTTTGAACTTAAGACCAAAGAGAGTGCAAGGCTTGGATCCCTCCGGCAGTGAACACTGTGAGAAGTGAGGTTCTGGAACTATCAGTGGGTCATGTTCCCTGCCACATGGGAGAAGACATCCAGCAGTAGGAGAGAACAAAGTTTACAAGCAGAGAGAGGCAGAAAAGAAAGCTGAAGAGTCCTGGCAGAAGCTGAATCTTGGTTCAAATTATTCCCGATATCCCACTGAACCCTTACCTTCCTTACAAATTGGTTCCATGCATAAGCTAGATTAAAGTGATTTTCTTTGTTTACTTATACGAAGCAATGCAAAAATGCCTCCATCTCCTCCTCCTTTTGAGTTGGCATTCCCATTTTAGTATTTATTTTAGAAGGTTAGTTTATTCATTCAACAAGTATTACACCCTGTGAGCAGGTGATCCGCCATGCCCCGCAGGCCATGCAGCAAGATGATGACACAACAGGAGAGTGACACAAGGGAGAGCCAAGATGAGACGCACCAAAAAACCAGGAACTAAGGTGGCATAGGCGGTAGGACGCCTCTCTCCCACATCAGAGATTCCAAGATCGAGTCCCTGTGAAGACAGGAGGAGAAGGATGAGAAGAGAGGGTAGGAAATGGACACAGAGAGTTGCCCAGTGAATGGACACAGGAACAGCAAAAACGGGGGAGGGGGTAAAAATGGATAATAGTAAATAAATAAATCTTTTAAAAAATGTATAGGGGAGGAAGATACAGACTATAGTTAGTGGTAATACTTTGATGATGCTCTTTCATAATTTGTTAACAAATGTTCCACAACAATGCAGGGTGTTTGTGTGGGGGTTGATGTGTGGGAGCCCTGTATGATGTTATGCGTGTTTGTTTTATAAGTTCACGAACATACATAAACACTAAACACTCATACATAAACACTTATAGTTTATGTATGTTCATGTATGAATGATATACTTCAATACATTGTTTTAAAAAAAACACAAGTATTACAGCATACCTATTTAATTTGATATACATTCATTGGATGCCCACTGTTTCAAACTTTACTGAGCCCACAAGAGGTATAGGGATAAATAAAGCTTACAGTTCAGTGATGGGGGTGGGGGTGGGAAGGGCATGTTCATAGCGTAAGTCACCACAATAGGAGATGTTACAGTTATTCTCTTATTGAGTGCTTACTATGTGCTAGGTACTACATGTTAAAAGATGAGGCTTGAGGGATGGATGTGGCTCAAATGATTGGGTGTCCGTCTCCCATATGGAAGGATCCGGGTTCAATCCCTGGGACCTCCCGGTAAAAAAAAAAAAAAATAAGGCTTGAAAATACTTCCATAGGAATACCAGGGAATGATAAATTCTGACAGGGGAATGCCAGAAGGTTCTAGAAAGGGGTTGTTATTTAGAGAGACCTGAAAAACCTTGAAAGAATAAGCTTTCCACTATTTTGGATGGGGTGAGGATGGAACCATAAGGTTGATGGTATAAGCAAAGGTATGGAGTAGAGAGAAAAGGCTGAGGAGATGGGTCCGGGCTGAATGGACTCATAAGGTCTATGTTTAGCAAGATGGCTTATGGCAGGAGTGTGCAAGATAATTTGGAAACCTAGAGATGGCAGGCAGAAGGCATCCAGGCACAGTGCAATGCCAAGCAATTTTTATTTTATTTTATTATTTATTTATTTTATTTTATTTTTTATATCAATGTTACAAGTTACTCCATTAACACAAGACGATAACTACAATTACAATAAATCTACTTTGGTCTGTGGTTAAACTCTGCCTTTATTTTTTTCACTCCTCAATCTTGAGGTATTTGGGATGATGTCCGCTCTGACTGCTTTAGGCTGAGAGGGGACTTAGATATTATGGGGCAGAGAAAAAGAATTGTTTTGGTTGCAGTTGAAGATGTTCCTTGTTTTTTTGTATGGGACTTGTCCATCATCATTTTGTTAGTTGTCGAGGGCAAGTCTGAAGAACTGGAGAGTAAGAGTTGACTGCAACTCTGCTGGGTTTCAGGGCTCAACCAGCATATGAACAATCCAAAGATTTAAGTCTCTGAGTAATATATTTAACAGGTACATTGAAAATTATGGGTTCAAATGAAAGGAATAGAAGAATCCTGAGGAGGGGAATTATAAATGAGTATTACTATGTTATATTGGGGAAATAGATTTTCATATATTCCCAAATAGGGCCCACCAAGGGAGTGTTGATTTCATGAGGCTGTGTGGCTTGCCTATGGTGTCTGGACATCCTGAGGGCCCTCAGGAGCACTTGTGTTTAAGGCTTTGCTTATTGTGGCAGTTTGTAAAATCTGCCTGAGACCTGCATAAATGTAACCTCCAGAATGATCTCCCAATTCACTTTGAAATCTCTTAGCTATACAAACTGTTTCATTTAGGTTTCCCCCTTTTGGTCAAGGTGATTTTCCAAATGCATCACTGATTAACACTTGGTAATAATCCCTTGGTGCCAGGAGGCCATTCCTGGGAGTCATATCCAACATCAGGGGGAAGGCAGTGAGTTTAATTTGCAGAATTTGGCTTAGAATAAGACCACATTTGAATAACAAGAAAGTTTTAATTATAATTAGGCTAAGTTTCATTTTTACAGGAATAAGGTTCATAAGTGCAAGCATTAAGATCAAGGGCTTGGCATATTGGCCTGTTTTCTTTTATTAGGCAAGGCTTGTATATTCTAGAGACTTTTTGCCATCTTATTTGAGAAAGTATCAGGACTTCCCCAGGTTGGAAGTTTAATATTTTGTTAGCTACTGTATGGACCTCTATCTATCCAGAAAACATACCTATGGCAATAAGAATTCATTTTTATCCCATAAAAGTATGCTTTAGGTGCATTTTCCCCATATACTACCTCACTATCAATACCCTGTACTAGTGATGTAACTTCATTATAGCTCCTGAAAGAACTTTCTTGTATTTGTATTATTAAACACAATCCTTGGTCACCCCAGAGTTCACTGTGTTATACAGTCTCCCATTTTATCCTCAAGCTTTCCTTCTAGCAACATGTATGGCCCAAAACGTTCCCTTTCAACCATGTTCACATACATACTTCAGTGCTGTTAATTACACTAACATCACTGCACCACCATCACTTTCATCCATTTCCAAACCATTACAATCATCCCAGTTTTAACTTCTGCACAGATTAAGCATCAGCTCACCATTCTCTACTTCCATTCTATCTCCTGGTAACCTATCTTCCAGATTCTACCTCCACGAGTCTGCTTACTATCCTTGTTTCATATCAGTGAGATCATGCAATATTTGTCCTTTTGTGTCTGAATGCCAGGCAATTTTATGCAACATGCTATGTATAACATGGTCCTTGTCTTCCAGAATGCTTATATCTATTTGTGGAGACACATAAAACAGATAACAACAAAATGAAGGTTTTGATTAAGTCTAAAACTTGAGATACAGATGAAAACCCAGTGAAAGTTTGGCAAAGGGGATGCTGAAGATGTGCTGGAAGCTTTCAATAAGGCTTCTTAGAGTTGGTGGAATGTATTAGTCAGCCAAAGGGGTGCTGATGCATAATACCAGAAATCTGTTGGCTTTTATAAAGGGTATTTATTTGGGGTCGAAGCTTACAGTTACCAGGCCATAAAGCATAAGTTACTTCCCTCACCGAAGTCTATTGCCATGTGTTGGGTCAAGATGGCTGCCAATGTTCAGCCTTCCTCTTACCCTTAAATCTCTGTGGTCCCAGCTTCTCCCAATATCAGCTGTAGACTGGGATAAGTCTTGTCTCTCTCCTGGAGTTCGATTCTCTCTGGGCTCAGCTGCTCTGCTCTCTCCTGTATGTTTACTTCCTGAGCTCCAGCTCAAAACTCCAACCTCCTTTCTCTGCAATGTGGTTTCTCTGTGAGTCCCCACCCACCGAGGGCTACTGACGTGATCCAATCAAAACCCTAATCATACTCTTTCCCACTCAGTTCTGAGTGGTGTGTGCTGATTTAAAATGGCCCAGTGGGTTCCGTGTGATATTTTGGGTAATCTAAGCACCTCTTAAAATATATGTGTATATATATATATAAATAACATTTTTGTAAGCAAATACACATATATGCATATATATATTTATATATCATTTTGCAAATGTTTGTATGTATTGTGAGAATTTTGATTTTTACCCATAATAAAAAAATAAATAAATAAATAAAAAAACCTAATCATAATTTAATCACTCCCGAGGAACAGATTAGTTTACAAACATAATCCAATATCTATTTTTGGAATTCATAAACAATGTCAAATGCCACACCCATCATGCTGGCATTGCTAAAATTTAGATTTAGGTTTTTTCAAATAAACACAATTCAAAATATTTGAAAATAAAGTGAAAATTAAGTCTCCCTGTCTCCCTTGTCCCCCAAGGCCACCATTGTCACCAGTTTGTATATTGTTCAAGAGATACCTGTATATAGGCAAGTACATATATACAGAGTTATATATTTGCAGTGAATAGCCAACAGTATACAGTTATGTAACTTGTTTTGTTTCCCTCCTTTCATATCTTTTTTTTCCACTTTTTGTTTTGAAATACTTTTAAATTACTACAAAAATAATACAAACCCCGTACAGAGAACTCCAACATGCCCCAACATACCCCAACCCCCCAGATTCCCAGATCCACCAAATTCAACATTTTGTCACATTTGCCATATCATTTTCTTTGTCCGTCCACCTATCCATCCATCCACCCACCCACCCATCCATCTCTCTGTGTGTTTGTCTTATCTATTTATCCATCCATTTTATGAACACTAGAGTTTAGGTTATATATCACACTCCTTGAACACTTAATACTGCCATGTACATTTCCTGAAGACAAAGATATTCACTTATGTAACCACCTTAAGTGCAGTTATCAAGTTGAAGAAAGTTAACATTGATATAAAGTTTGCAGTCTATAATCCAATTTTTCCATATGTCCCAATAATGTCTTTTCTCCTCCCTTGCTAGATAACATCCAGGATCATGTATTGCATTTATTTGTCATTATCTGTTTAGTTGTCTTTTTTTTGTTTTATTGTGGGAACGCACATACAACATAAACATTCCCATCTCAACCATTCCTAAGCATACCACTCAATCTTATTAATCACATTTACAATATTGCATTACCCTCACAGCCTTCCTTTCCTAAAACTTTGTTGAATTTAGGAAGTTGTCAGCCACTCTTTCATTTTTTTTTTTTTTAAGATTTATTTTATTTATTTATTTCTCTCCCCCACCCCACTTGCTGTTTGTGCTTGCTGTCTGCTTTCTGTGTCCTTGTCTTCTTTTTAGGAGGCACCGGGAACTGAATCCGGGACCTCCACATGGGAAGGAGGCACCCAGTGGCTTGAGCCACCTCCGCTCCCTGCTTGTTTTGTCTCTCTTCCTGCCTCCTTGAAGAGCAGGCCTGGTGATGGCTGAAGATGGGATAGTGGGATAGACAGAGGCATTTATCCAGGAAACATCTGTCCCCTATGCCCTTTGTGTGTCCTTATCATATGTAACCCAGCGCAAAGGTACTGAAGGGGAAGAAACTGGATCTGGAGCTTGAGAAACTAATTTAGCTGCAGGCAGGTCCCAAAGGACAGGGTGAGCTCCAGTTAAGGGATTGTGTGCATGAGTGCTAGGCAGAGACACCAAGGCAGAAGTCCATGGGCTTGGCCTGGGCCAAGATGGCAGGAGATAAGGGAAAGCCACAACTAGATGGCCCTTCAGATAGGCAGAGTTCACCCTCCTCTACAATCAAACAATTAACTTTTCAGTCCATGGTGAGGATGCTTCTGGAACCAGGTAGGGAAGATTCTGCTCAGAAAGGGCAAAAATGGTTTCAGCTGTGAGGGTCCAAGGAAGACAAGGATGGATAGTTCTGGCTGTCTTTGTATGAGAAGAAAACAAATAGCAGCAGCTGTCTCCATAGCACAGTGGCAGCATCAGCACCAGCAGCGGCAATTGGGGCTATTTCCCCACCTCAGGACTCTCGCTGGGCCTGCCACAGGGGGCCCCGCTTCCAGTTCCGCCCTGTGCTGAGAGTGACAAGCAGCAATTTCATTTTTCCCACTTCCTGGGATTTCTGCAGAGAGGGCTGGATGGGACAACTTTACTGAGCTCACCAGAAGGTGTATCTGAACCTGTGAGGGTAGGATGCAGAATTACGTAAGATGCCAACTTTCTCTGCTGGCTTGGAGGAGACTGTCTCAGAGGACCACCTAGTTGCTGACACCACAGAGGTCTTTGCGGCTCAACTTTTGTTGTTGTTTTGTGTGTGCATATTTGTGTGTGCTTTTTTCCCGCTGGTCTCATGCTCTGATTCTGGCAAGAACAAGGCTTAGCAGGGGTGCCAATAGTTCCATGTTACTCCACCGTCTCAGGCGGCTGTCCTGTGAGGGAGGGAAGGGATTTGGGTTGGGCAGGGGGAGTATGTTTCCATAGGAAAATCATGTGTGCTGGGCTGTGTGCTCCTGGAGGGAAGGGATGGTCTCCTACTCATCTTTGCATCTCCAGTGAACCAGCATCGTGATGGAGTACAGAATCTTGACTTGGGGAACCAGAAACAGGGGGTGGGGTGGGGGGGTGGGGGAAATAGCGTCTTTTTTGACCCAGGGCCTTTGATGATATGCAGAACCAGTTTGACTGACTTGGGAGCATATTTTTGCTGTTCCAATTTCATTCTGGTTCAATGGTTTTGGAGGCTGCAGTGGTTTGGTTTTAATTTCACTTTGAACTCATTAGCGAGGTTTTCTTGTTGTTGTTTTCTTTAAACTCAAGTATCGTTTGTGATTTGTTTTCCTAACAAAATATTTGTCTCTCATTTGTTTCTGTGTACAGCAAATTAGTGCCTTTCAAAAATAGTTTTTGGTTAATGGTTAAGCTCAATAGAGCTGAGGAAGTGAGTATAGAAAGAAGGGAACAAGTGATGATTTTTAAATCTAATTTTTAATCCTAATGAGAGTGTCAGCAATGCCCTAAGTGCTCATTAAGTTTCAAATGAAGAGCAAAGAAAACTCAACTGGAAGCTTCCTCCCCAGCCCCCATGGCAAAGCAGGAGGAGTTTATAACCTATGCCATCACACAAAGCCACTGGTCCAGAGCCTTTACTCTGTGTTTGCGTTGTAGTTTGCAGTTTACAAGGTGCCTTTTCTACATAAAATGTTTAATTTGATCCCCACAATAGTCCTATATGGTAGGGAGAATAGGGTGTGAGTTATCTCCATTTTGCTGTTGGGGAAACTGAGGCTCAGAAAGATTGACTAAATTGCTGGAGATCACACAGTTCATATGGCAAGAATAAAACAGCTTCTCTGACTGCTGCTCCAAGACTCTTCCCCCTGCCTTGAGTGGGAGGCTTTATCACTCTCCATACCCCCAGCTCATTCTTCAGCCTTCAGAACCCATAGACACTAGGGAAAGCAGCCCTGGCTGGGAGGGATCATGGAAGGGGAAAGAAAATGGGATCTGTCTCCATTTCAAGAATTTAATTCCAGCCCTTCTGGTTCTCAGACTGTCTTGGATACTGGAGCCTGGATTTCAGACATTCTCTTTACCTCACCTTCTCACCTGGGAAAAACCAAAGGAGATAGGTACTCATGAAAATCTAGAGTAGAATTTGCTTTGCTATAGAGGCTCAGGCTGTTTACTCTTGGATCTAACCTCCTTCAGTCTCCCCCTCATTTCAGCAGCTCCTTAGCCCCCATCTTCAGGACCCCTTCCAAGCACAAGGTTAGCAAACTGAAGGCTTCCAGCCCTGGCGTAGGCAGAGCTCAGGTTGTGACCTTTCAGTCATTAATCCAACTAATATTTATTGAGTTCTATTATGTGCCAAACAACAGGGCAAGCCACTTTACTTGCATCAATTTCTTTCACTCTTGCAATCCTAAGAAGTAGGTGCCATCACTCTAATTTCATGGGAAATGGAGCTCAGAAAGGGCCAATACCCACAAGGTCATAGAGCTAGAGGCAGCTCTAGTCAGTTTGACTCCTAGTCCATCCTCTTCCTTTTCCTGTGCTATCTGGGAGAAAGAATGGACATATGAAAGTGGGTGGTGTCCAGACCCAAACCAGAGTGGCCAGGGCAGGGGGCATAGGGTGAGAGGGAAAAGAGGAGTTTTGAATGTTTGTCTAGGGCATGTGTCCATCTCAGTGTCACAGCTTCCAAAAGGCGGGAACTGAGGATGGTGAAAATTTCTGTGCCTGCTGCAAAGTCAGGGGAGAAGAAGGAAGGAAGAGGCTAAATACTCTCTGTTTTTAAGCTGGGGAATGGGAAGGGGTAGGGAAAGGCGAAGTATGCAAATGGAGACCAGACCCAAAAGTCCAGGGATAGGCCAGAAGAGCTGGAGTAGGTGAATGTTTAAAAAAACTGCTCACTACCCAACAACAGTCTGCCCCCTCCTTGCCCTGCTCCCAATTCCCTGGGTCTCAGCCTAACCTCTGCAGAAGGAGGCACCATGTGCTTTTGGGAAGTTTTCAGTTTCTATACCCCTGTCTCCAAGTAGAACTGCATATGGCTCACCAGATACAGAACCTTCTTTAAAAAAAAAAAAAATCCCTAAGTACCTTTAAAAAAAAAAAATTCCAGAAGGGTACACTCCCTAATTCATTCTAGGAGGCCAACATCATCCTCATACAAAAGCCAGGTAAAGCTACCACAAGAAAAGAAAACTACAGACCAATACCTCTTACGAATATAGATGCAAAAATCTTCAACAAAATACTGAATCCAACAGCATATTTTTAAAAGTTATACCCCATGACTAAATGAGATCTATCCCTGGTATGCAAGTTTGGTTCAACATGAGAAAATCAATTAATGTAATACACCACATTAACAGAATGAAGGGAAACAAAACAAAAGAAAAGAAAACCCCATGATCCTCGTAATTGATGTAGAAAAGGCATTTGACAAAATCCAGCAAATCTTCTTGATAAAAATACTTAGAATACTAGGAATAGAAGGAAACTCTCTCAACATGATAAAAGGTATAAGTGAAAAGCCCACAGCTAACATCCTACTTAGTAGTGAAAAACTGAAAACTTTCCCTCTAAAATCAGGAACAAAATAAAAATGCCCACTGTCACCACTGTTATCCAACATTGTACTGGAACTTCTTGCCTGAGCAGTTAGGCAAGAAAAAGAAATAAAAGGCATCCCTGTTGGAAAGGAAGAAGTAAAATTTTCCCTATTTGGAGATGATATGAACCTATATACAAAAAATCCTGAAAAATCCACAACAAAGCTCCTAAAGCTAATAAACGAATTCAGCAAAGTGGTGGGGTACAAGAGCAACACCTCAAAATCAGTAGTGATTATATACACAAGCAATGTACAATTGGAAGAAGAAATCAAGAAAAATAATTCCATTAACAATAGCAACTAAAAGAATCAAATAACTAGTAATAAATCTAACCAAGGATGTAAAGGGCTTGTACAAAGAAAACTACAGGGAGATGGATGTGGCTCAAATGGTTGGGTGTCCGTCTCCCATATGGAGGGACCTGGATTCGATCCCAGGGACCTCCTGGTAAAAAACAAACAAACAAAAAACAAAAACAACCTATGATTTCTTATTGGGAAGTGGATGTGGCTCAAGTGGCTGGGCATCCGTCTGCCGTATGAAAGGACCTGGGTTCGATCCTCGGAACCTCCTGGTAAAATTAAAAAAAAAAAAACAAAAAAAAACTACAAAACATGCTAAACGAAATCAAAGAAGACCTAAATAAATGGAAGGATATTCAGTGTCCATAGACTGGAAGACTAAATATCATTAAGATGTCAATTCCACCTAAAGCAATTTATAGATTTAATGTAATCCTGATTAAAATTCCAACAGCTTTCTTTGCAGAAATGGAATAGCCAATCATCAAATTTATATCAAAGGGGGAGGGACTCCAAATAGCTGATGCCATCTTGGAAAAAGAAGAATGAAGTTGGAGGATTCACACTTCCTGATCTTAAAACGTATGACAAAGCCACAGTAATCAAAACAGCATGGGACTGGCATAAGGACAGACATATAGACCAATGGAGTTGAATTGAGAGCCCAGAAAACAATCCTCACATTTATGGCCAACAGATTTTTGACAAGGAGGCAAAGATCACTCAATTAGGAATGCATAGTCTTTTCAACAAATGGTGCTGGGAAAACAAGATCTCCATTTGCAAAAAAAAAAGGAGGAACCCTACCTCACACTGTATACAGAAATAAATTCAAAATGGATCAAAGACCTAAATATAACAACTAGAACTATCAAACTCCTAGAAGAAAATGTAAGGAAGCAGCTTAAGGCAATGATTTTTTTTTTTTTTTTTTTTTTTTAAGATTTTATTTATTTATTCATTTATCCCCCCTTGCTGCTCGTGCTCACTGGGTCAGCCAACCACGCCGTGCGGGCGGGCCTGCCCCCACCAGGAGGCCCCAGGAACCGAACCCGGGGCCTCCCATATGGTAAACGGGAGCCCCACTGACTGAACCACAGCCGCTTCCCAAGGCAATGATTTCTTAGACTTTATACCCAAAGCACAAGCAACAACAACAAAAAATGTAAAAATGGGGCCTCATCAAAATTTAAAACTTTTGTGCCTCAAAGGACTTCATCATAAAGGTAAAATGACAAACTACACAATGGGAGGAAAAAAATTTGGAAACCATATATCCAATAAAGTTTTTTTTTAACTTTATTTTGTACATTTAATAAATGAAAACATAAACAATTAAAAACTAAAAAGTAAAGACAGATGAATAAAGATATACATTTCTCAATTAAATGTAATGGATACATGTAAATTTTTTCTTTTTTTGAATCAAACAATATATTACACAATATATTTGGTCCATAGTAATGCATTCATACAGTATTTGTCCTTTTGTGTCTGGCTTGCTTCACTCAACATAATGTCCTCCAGGTTCATCCATGTTGCCATGTGATTTATGACTTCATTTTTTCTTACAGCTGCATAATATTCCATCATGTGAATAGATCACAATTTGTTTATCCATTCATCTGTTGATGGACACATGGGTTGTTTCCAACTTTTGGCAATGGTGAATAATGTGGCTATGAACATTGGTGTGCAGATGTCTGTTCGTGTCACTGCTCTCAATTCTTCTGGGTATATACCCAGTAGTGGTATTGCAGGGTCACATGGCAAGTCTATATTCAACTTCTTTAGGAACTGCCAAACAGTCCTCCATAGTGGTTGTACCATCCTGCATTCCCACCAACAGTGAAGAAGTGTTTCTATCTCTCCACATCTTCTCCAACACTTGTAATTCTCTGTCTTTTTAATAGTGGCCATTCTGATAGGTGTGAAATGATATCTCATTGTAGTTTTGATTTGCATTTCCCTAATCATGAGTGACGTTGAGCATTTCTTCATGTGTTTTTTTGCCGTTTGTATTTCTTCTTCAGAGAAATGCTATTCAAGTCTTTGGCCCATTTTTTTTTTTTTTTTTTTTTAAAGATTTTATTTATTTATTCATTTATCCCCCCCTTGCTGCTTGTGTTTGCTGGGTCAGCTAACCACACCGTGCAGGCAGGCTTGCCTTCACCAGGAGGTCCCGGGAACCGAACCCGGGGCCTCCCATATGGTAAACGGGAGCCCTACTGATTGAGCCACAGCCCCTTGCCTTTGGCCCATTTTTTAATTGGGTCATTTGTCTTTTTATTGTTGAGTTGTAACATCTCTTTATATATCCTGGATATTAAACCCTTATCAGATATGTGATTTCCAAATTTTTTTTCCCATTGAGTTGGCTGCCTTTTCACCCTTCTGACAAAGTCCTGTGAGGTGCAAAAGTGTTTAATTTTGAGGAGGTCCCATTTATCTACTTTCTCTTTTGTTGCACGTGCTTTGGGTGTAAGGTCCAAGAAACCACCACCTACTACAAGGTCTTGAAGATGTTTCCGTACATTTTCTTCTAGTAGTTTTATGGTCCTGGCTTTTATATTTAGATCTGTGCTCCATTTTGAGTTGATTCTTGTATAGGGGGTGAGATAGGGGTCCTCTTTCATTCTTTTGGTTATAGATATCCAGTTCTCCCAACACCATTTGTTGAAGAGACTGTTTTTTCCAATCAGCGTGGGCTTGGTAGGTTTATCAAAAAACAGTTGACTGTATAAGTGAGGGTTTATTTCTGGATTCTCAATTCTATTCCACTGATCGATATGTCTATCTTTATGCCAGTACCATGCTGTTTTGACCACTGTAGCTTTGTAATATGTTTCAAGGTCAGGCAGTAAAATTCCTCCCACACTGCTCTTCTTTTTTAGAATACTTTTGTCTATTTGGGTGCACTTACCCTTCCAGATGAATTTGGTAATTGCCTTCTCTAATTCTGTAAAGTAAGCTGTTGGGATTTTGATTGGTATTGCATTGAATTTATAAATCAGTTTGGGCAAGATTGACATCTTCACGATATTTATTCTTCCAATCCATGAACACAGAATGTCTTTCCATTTGTTTAGGTCTTTTTAAATTTCTTTTAGCATTGTTTTATAGTTTTCTGCATGTAGGTCCTGTACTTCTTTGGTTAAATTAACTCCTAGGTATTTGAGTCTTTTTGTTGCTATTGAAAATGGAATTTTCCTCCTGATTTCCTCCCCAGATTTTTCAGTACTAGTGTACAAAAACATTACTGATTATTGCGTGTTGATCTTATATCCTGCCACTTTGCTGAACTCATTTATTAGTTCAAGTAGCTTTGTTGTGGATACTTCAGGATTTTCTAAATACAGGACATGTCATCTGCAAACAGTGAGAGTTTTACTTCCTCTTTTCCTATTTGGATGCCTTTAATTTTTTTGTCTTGTCTAATTGCCCTAGCTAGAACTTCTACTACAAAGTTGAATAACAGTGGTGACAGTGGGCATCCTTGTCTTGTTCCTGATCTTAGGGGGAAAGCTTTCAACCTTTCCCCATTGAGTATGATGTTGGCTGTGGGTTTTTCATATATGCCTCTTATCATACTGGGGAATTTTCCTTTTATTCCTATCTTTTGAAGTATTTTTATCAAAAAAGGATGTTGGATTTTGTCAAATGCCTTTTCTGCATCTATTGAGATGATCATGTGGTTTTTTTCCTTCAATTTGTTAATGTGGTATATTACATTGATTGATTTTCTTATGTTGAACCAGCCATGCATGCCAGGAATAAATCCCACTTGGTCGTGATGTATAAGTCTTTTGATATGCTGTTGGATTCGATTTGCAAGTATTTTGTTGAGAATTTTTGCATCTATATTCATGAGAGAGATTGGTCTGTAATTTTCTTTTCTTGTGGAATCTTTATCTGGCTTTGGTATTAGGGTGATGTTGGCTTCATAAAAAGCGTTGGGTAATTTTCCCTCCTCTTCGATTTTTTTTTTTTCCTAAAGATTTTATTTATTTATTCATTTATCCCCCCCTTGCTGCTTGTGCTCGCCGGGTCAGCCAACCACGCCATGCGGGCGGGCCTGCCCTCACCAGGAGGCCCCGGGAACCGAACCCGGGGCCACCCATATGGTAAACGGGAGCCCCACTGATTGAGCCACAGCCGCTTCCCTCCTCTTCGATTTTTTGGAAGAGTTTAAACAGGATTGGTGTTAATTCTTTTAGAAATGCTTGGTAGAACTCACCTATGAAGCCATCTGGTCCTGGACTTTTCTTTGCTGGGAGATTTTTGATATCGGATTCAATCTCCTTAATTGTGATTGGTTTGTTAAGTTCTTGTATTTCTTGTTGTGTCAGTGTAGGTTGGTTATGAGTTTCTAGAAATTTGTCCATTTCATCCAGGTTGTCTAGTTTGTTGGCATATAGTTTCTCATAATATCCTCTTATGATTCTTTTTATTTCTGTGAGGTCATTTATAATTTCCCCCCTTTCATTTCTGATTGTATTTATTTGCATCTTCTCTCTTTTTTTCTTTGTTAGTCTAGCGAGGGGTTTGTCAATTTTGTTGATCTTCTCAAAGAACCAGCTTTTGGTTTTGTTGATTTTCTCTATTGCTTTTCTGTTCTCATTTTCATTTATTTCCGCTCTAATCTTTATAATTTCTTTCCTTCTTTTTGCTTTGGGATTGGTTTGCTGTTCTTTTTCTAGTTTCTCAAGTTGTTCGGTTAAATCTTTGAGTTTAGCTCTTTCTTGTTTCTTAATATAGGCATTTAGGGCTATAAATTTCCCTCCCAAGACCGCCTTTGCTGTATCCCATAAGTTTTGATATGTTGTGTTCTCATTTTCATTTGTCTCAATATATTTACTGATTTCACGTGCAATTTCTTCTTTGACCCACTGAATATTTAGGAGTGTGTTGTTCAGTCTCCAGACATTTGCAAATTTCCTTTTTTCCTGTCTTTTATTGATTTCTAGTTTCATTCCATTATGATCTGAGAAGGTGCTTTGTATAATTTCAATCTTTTTTTTTTTTTTTTTTTTACCGGGAGGTACCGGGGATCGAACCCCGGTCTCTCCATATGGTAGACAGACGCCAAACCTCTTGAGCCACATCCATTTCCCGTCAATCTTTTTATATTTATTGAGAGCTGTTTTGTGACCTAACATGTGATCTATCGTGGAGAAAGATCCATGGACACTTGAGAAGAATGTATAACCCGCTGAGTTTGGATGCAGTGTTCTGCATATGTCTGTTAGGTCAAACTTGTTTATCATATTGTTCAAGTTCTCTGTTTCCTTGTTGATCTTCTGTCTAGTTGTTCTATCTAATGATGTGAGAGGGGTGTTGAAGTCTCCAACGATTATTGTAGAAATGTCTATTTTTCCATTCAGTTTTGCCAGAGTTTGTCTCATATATTTTGGGGCACCCTGGTTAGGTGCATAGATATTTATGACTGTTATATCTTCCTGGAGGATCGTCCCTTTTATTAATATATAATGGCCTTCCACATCTCTTATCACTTTTTTGCATTTGAAGTCTGTTTTGTCTGATATTAGTATAGCTACCCCTGCTCTTTTCTGTTTACTATTCACGTGGAGTATCTTTTTCCAACCTTTTACTTTCAGCCGGCTTGTATCCTTGTGTCTGAGGTGAGTTTCTTGTAAGCAGCATATGGATGGCTCATGTTTTTTTATCCATTCTGTCAGCCTGTATCTTTTGATTGGGGAATTTAATCCATTCACATTCAATGATATTACTGAAAATGCACTATTTATTTCCTCCATTTTATTCTTTGGTTTTCATATGTCATCTTATTTTTGTCTTTCTTTCTACTCTTTTGGTTATCCTTTCTGCTTTTCTTTCTTCTATGCTCTCCTCCAAGCCTCTCTCTCCTGTCTTTTTCTTTCAGGTTCTAAGGCTTCCTTTAATATTTACTGCAAAGGTGGATTCTTTTTTGCAAACTCTCTTAGTTTCTGTTTGTTTGTGAATACTTTATATTCACCTTCATATTTGAAGGAGAGTTTTGCTGGATAAAGAATTCTTGGCTTACAGTTTTTCTCTTTCAGTTTCCTAATTGTATCATACCACTGTCTTCTCGCCTCCATGGTTTCTGAAGAGAAATGTGCACAAAGTCTTACTGGACGTCCTTTGTACATGATCATTTGCTTCTCTCTTGCTGCTCTGAGAATTTTCTCTTTATCTTTTACATTTGACATTCTGAATAATATGTGTCTTGGCGTAGGTCTATTTGGATTTATTCTTATTGGGGTACGGTGTGCTTCTTGGACATGTAAGTTCATTTTTTTCGTGAGAGTTGGGAAATTTTCAGCTATTATTTCCTCAAATACTCTTTCTGCCCCTTTTCCTTTCTCTTCTCTTTCTGGAACTCCCATGACACGTATGCTCTTGTGTTTTTGTGTTGTCATTCAACTCTCTGAGCCCCTGCTCAATTTTTTCCATTCTTTTCTCTCTCTGTTCTTTTCTCTCTTCAATTTTAGCTGCTCTGTCTTCAGTATCACTTATTCTTTCTTCTATCATTTCGAGTTTGCTGTTGTATGCTTCAAATGTATTTTTGACTTCACCTATTTTTGTCTTTCATTCCCATGAACTCCGTTACTTTTCTGTTCAGTGTTTCAAATTCTTCTTTGCGTTTGCTCAATGATTTCCTGATGTCATTGATCTCTTTAACTATATTCTCTTTCATCTCATTAATTTGATTTTGGAAATTTGTGCTCATCTCACTGATTAGTTCTCTCAAATTCTGCATCTCTTCTGGGACTTTGCTGTATTCCTTTTCTTGGGCCATGTCTTCTATTTTCTTAGTATGGCTCGTAATCTTCTGCTGGTGCTTAGGCATCTGGTTAGTTTTTATTTTACTTAGATGCTCTATCTCTTTCTCTTTTATGGGGTTTTAGTGGCAGGAAGCTGTGAGTTACCACAGCTCTTTGATTTTTGGCTCAATCTTGATTGTTAGGATTGTTCTGCTAGTTGCTCAAAACTGGGCACTGGACCCAGTAATTGGTTGTAGAGTCGTTTCCTAGGGCCTTGGGCAGGAAGGCTATAGAGGCCAGGAAAAGCCTCTCCTACTTATTAATTTTCTTATGTGCACTTCCTTGGTCTGCCAGGAGATGGTGCTTGTTGGCAGCTCTCAATTCAATGCCTGGTCGGAGTGTATTTGTTGTGACACAGACCAGATCAATGTGATAGAGCTTCCTGTCTCGGGGCTAAGAGCCCTGTTATTCAAACTTTCTGAAACTGTTCTCCAGACTTCTCTCATAGCGTCCCCCTTTTCCCAGCTAGGAAATATTTCCACTCCCTTCTGAATCCTCAACAATCAGTCCCTATTAGTAGAGGAGGAGATTGGGAGGTTTGTATATCTTTAGCCCCTTGCAGGCTCTAAGGCAAACCATGGCATAGCCCCACCCAGCCTGGAAGGGCTCTCGGGACAGGGCAGACCAAACCTTGGAGTCAAAAGCAGGGTCAGCCCCAGGCTCTCTCTCCCCTCTCCCATGGAGTCTCAACAATTAGTCCAGGCTAGAAGAGAGGGAGGTTGTGAGGGTCGGATTTCTCTAGTCCTTTCTAGGCTCCCAGGGCAAACCGCCGTGTGGAAGGTTCCGTGGGGCTCTGCAGCCCAAACTTCAGGTCAGAATCTGAGTCACCCTAAGGCTGTGTCCCTCTCTCTCCCCTTTCCTGGATTGGCAGAACCCTGAAGCCCCCTTTGTCTGTGGTCGCAGGCCCAGAGGCCCGAGAATTCTGAAGAGTGTGGGGGACGGTGTCGGTGCCAGCAGCAGCAGAAGCTGCTACTTGCAACTCACGGTTCTGTTGTTGAGATTTCCCTCTTCTGTCCCTCTCTCTTCTGGGTAGTGTGCAGCCTTCACCTGCTGTCCTAAACCCTAGAAGATCTTTTTTGGGGCTGTTTCTGCTTATCCTCTAGCTATTTTTCTGGAGCAAAGATTCCCGTGTCTTACTAGTCCGCCATCTTCCCGGAAGTCCCTCCTATCCAATGAAGTTTTAATATCCAGAATATATAAAGAAATTCTTCAACTCAAAACAAAAAAAAGAAACAACCCAATTAAAAAATGAGCAAAAGACTTGGACATCTCTTCAAACAAGATATACAAATGGCTAGAAAGCACATGAATATATGCTCAACATCATAAGTCATCAGAGAAATGCAAATCAAAATCACAATGAGATACCATTTCACACCCATTAGAATGACTGCTAATAAAAAAAAAGGCGGGGAGGGGGGAACAGATGTGGCTGAAATGGTTGGGCATCTGTCTCCCATATGGAGGGACCCGGGTTCAGTTCCCGGGACCTCCCAGTAAAAATCAAAAAAAAGAAAAATGTAGAAGGCACGTGGGCCACCAGGCCCCATGCACAGTTGCACCGCCAGGCCCCACGAGCAGGTGAGCCCCGCCAGGCCCCACGCACAGGTGCACAGTCAGGCCCCGAGCGCAGGTGAGCCATCAGTCCCCGCCGAGCCACGCAGCAAGATAATGATGTAACAGGAGAGTGACACAAGGGAGAGCCAAGACAAGACATACTGAAAAACCAGGAATAAGGTGGTGCAGGCAGTAGGACGACTCACTCCCACATCAGAGGTTCCGGGGATCAAAACCCGGTAAAGACAGGAGGAGAAGGATGAGAAGAGAGGATAGGAAACAGACACAGAGAATTGCCCAGCAAATGGACACAGAAACAGCAAAAACAGGGGGTGGGGTTTGGGGAGGGGGATGAATAAAAGTAAATAAATACAAAAAAAAAAAAAAAAAGGGAAAATAACAAATGTTGGGGAGGAGAAAGAGAAATAGGAATACTACTCATTCATTGCTGGTGGCAATGTAAAATGGTGCTGCCACTGTGGAATACAGTTTGGAGTTCCTCAGAAAGCTAAGTATAGAACTATCATATGACCCAGCAATCCTATATACCCCAAAGAATTGAAAACAGTAACTCAAATATTTGCACACTGATGTTCATAGCAGGCACCCTCACAACTGCCAAACTATGGAAGCAACAGCCCAAGTATTCATCAACCAATGAATGGGTAAATACAATGTGGTATGTACATACAATGGAATATTATTCAGCTGTAAAATGGAATGAAGTTCTGATACATGCGACAACATGGATAAACCTTGAAGACATCATCTTGAGTGAAATAAGCCAGACACCAAAGGACAAATATTGGATTAGTTCACTGATTTGGAACAATTAAAATAAGCAAACTCATAGAGACAGAATCTAGAATGTAGATTACCAGAGAGCAGGGTGGGAGTAGGACATGGGAAGTTAAGGCTTGA
Source organism: Tolypeutes matacus (assembly GCA_026826555.1). NCBI lineage: Eukaryota > Metazoa > Chordata > Mammalia > Cingulata > Chlamyphoridae > Tolypeutes > Tolypeutes matacus. The sequence continues at coordinate 45,673,859 of JAKSZT010054304.1, read as the reverse complement.
AATATACAGGGTTCCTATTTGGAATGATGGCAATGTTTAGGTAATGAATGGTGGTGATGGTAGCACAACATTGTGAATGCAATTAACAGAATATATATCTGAATATGATTAAAAGAGGAAATGTTAGATTGCATATATGGTAAGAAAATAAAGTTTTTTTTAAAAATCCATGGAGCTACACTACACAAACAGGGAACCCTAAGTTAAATCATGGACTTTTATTAATAGCACATTTATAAAAATGTGCTATTATCAATTGTAACAAATGTTCCACACCAAGGCAAGGTGTTGGTGGTGGGGTAGTGTATGGGAATCCCGTATTTTAAGCATGATTTTTTGGTAAACCCACAACTTTGCTAATAAAAAACTAAAAATAAAAATCTCCAAGAGAAAGAGATGCTGCGGCATCCTCGTGTGATATATTCCCTCTTTTATCTCTTAAAAGCAAGCAAATTCTTCAGAAGGTCTAACCTTATTGCAAATTTTGATAGGGAACCCACCAGAAACAGAAAGAGGACAATAACTGAGATATGTGGCGTTTTAAGACTTTTACACTCCATTCCAGACTGACGTTTGTGATCAAAAGTTCTACCTTAGAGACACGTTTGTCCACTGGAATTGAAAGTGAGTGTGATAGAAAGAGGATGCCTGGCCAGAGACAAGGAGGAGGCGAGGGCGGATGGCTTCATGGGGTTGCTCAGCTCTGGTTTCTTCTACCTGCTTAGGTTCTTCTGGGATCTGGTGGTCGGGGGAGGGGGAGAATGTCTGTAGGCTGTGTTGTGTGGAGGGCTGTGCTTGCCTGACCAATGTTAGTGGCCACAACGATGTTCTATTTTTGATTTGCTGAGTTGCCTTTTGCAAAGTGTTCAACTTATCCTGGCTTCTCTGGGGTCTACAAATCTGTGGCATTGGGGTATGGGAGAGGGAAGCAAAAGTGTACCTTTCCATGGTGGTATGAAACCTAGCTAAATAGTTTGGGGGAGAGGCAAAGAAAGGGCAGCACCTGGAGCCAGGATCCTTGGGGTAAGTTGGAAATACAGGGCCAGAATCTGAAACTATGGGTTCCTCTGGCAAGGGGGGCCTCCAGAAATCATTGGTGTCTCCAAAAGTCATCTGGCTCTTCTCATTCACATTCCAGGCAGGAGTAGCCTTCCTATAACCTGAACAGTAGCTGATGCTGGATCAAGAGAGATTTCTGGAAAAGTCTTGTGTACATATACTCTTCCCCTCTGGGCCATCACTCCCAATCTCTCTGTGGGGACCAAGCTGCCATCCTTACATTTTTTTTTCCCTTTATTTATACCCCCCCCCCGCTTCCCCAAGATAGTTCTCTCATTTTCTGCTCATTGTTTGTTTGCCTTCTCCAGGAGGCACTGGGAACTGAACCCCGGACCTCCCACATGAGAGGTGAGTGCCCAATGGCCTGAGCCACATCTGCTCCCCGTGGGCTGTGGCATCTGCTATCTTGTGGCATTTGCTCATTGCAGCAGGGGCGACGTCTAGATAGTAGCGGCGGGGCAGCATCTGCTTGTCTTCTTTTAGGAGGCACCAGGACCCAAATCTGGGACCTCCCAGGTGGTAGGCAGGCATCCAACTGGTTGAGCCACATCTGCTTCCGGTCATCCTTGCATTTTTTATTGGACTTGGAGGGTGCAGCAGCCCTACCTCTCATCTTGACTGGTCCATCTGCTTCCAGGTCCATTGGTCATCCTTCACCTCAGGAAGTCATAATACCCTAGCTGTAATCACCCCGTTATCAAAGGCATCTGGTTGTAACTTCTACTTGGTAATTATCCAGTGCAGTCAACATGAGATCATCTCCACGCGATAATCAGTCCAGCAATAGCCAACCTGTTGTCCTTCTTGTGCGATAAAGGCTGAAGAACAGTGGACACAAAATAACTGTTACTTAGATCTACTTGCTCAGCAGTCCCTTAAAGACTCAGTTAAAGTGACACATCTGAGAATTTCTCTGAGTCCCCTCTCCCAAACCCGTTAGGTGCCCCTCAGGTCTCCCAAAATGTTTAGACCTAACCTGTATTAAGGCACTTACCAGGTACTATCATGATTTCCTATTGAAGTGCTTTACTCCCTCTAGACTCCAGGCTCCCTGAGGACAAAGTCATAACACTTATTTTTGTATTTCCAGCAGCTGGCTTGGTGCCTGGCATACAGGTACCCAATAATTATTACAACAATTATGAAGGAGTGAATCAATGTTTGAGTGAATACAAGAATGAGTGCAAATTGCTATTGATGCTGGAGGTTTGGGGTTAGCCACAAGAAAGAAGAGCCAGTGACAGGGAGGCCAAGAAATCTCTTATTTTTTTTTTTTTAAAGCAAGGAGCGACATGCCATCTGACTGGATAGGCTAACTTTGGGCTTTGCCAGGACTGGGGCAGGGCCAGAAAACTCCACAGACACTAAGACACCGAGCAAGGAAGTGAAGACAACAGTCAATAACTCTCCTTCTAAGAACTCACTGTCTTCTTCCCTCTCCAGTTTCTGAGGCTGCCTGTGGCAGAACAAACGCCCAAATGCTCACAAACCTTTGAAACAGGAGTTCTTGGGTGAAGTCCATACCCACTGTCCTGGTTTGTCTTTTGTGGACCCCTGTAAACACAGTGTAGATGGGGTCTTTTGATTAGATTCAGTTAAGGAACCTTTGATTAGGTCACTTGATTAGATGACTTTAGGGCCTTTTGATTGCATTACGTCGGTGATGTGTGACCCAGGTTGGGCCTCTGCCCTCTTGCTGGGGTCTTATATAAACTGAGAACTGGAAGCAGAAACACACAGAGAAAGAGAGCTGCCACCATTTTTGACCCTGCCATGTGTGAGAGAGAACTTCAGGAATGGCAGAGATCATCTGCCATCTTGCCTTGCCATGTGGCAGGACTCTAGGATCTGCCAGCAGCCGACTATTGGTGAGAAAGCGTTTCTGCTGATGCCTTGATTTGGACATTTCATGGACTCAGAACTGTAAGCTTTTACCCCAGATAAATTCCCGTTATAAAATCCAACCCATTTCTGGTATATTGCATTGGCAGCCCTTCGGCAAACTAAGACACCCACCATTGAGGTAGTTTCTACCTCTTTGGGTAGAGAAATGGCTTTTTTTTCTAAATGTTCTTCATTTTTACTGAACTCACAGTTTCTCTGCATGCTTAAAAGTAGTTCAAGTCCAATGCCCTGACCTGTGGCAAGCCCTATTTGGGGACTGGGGAGAAAAAGGTGGATAAGACTGAGTCCTGGCTCTTGGGAAGCCAGGAGTTTGTCAGAAGTTCTTCATGTCATCCCCCTTAACCCTGACGCATGTTTTAGTGGTTGATTGGAAGTCTTCATATTAAGAGACTTTATCCACTGATTTGAGATAGGATCTATAGTGGTCATTTTGCTGTTTTGCCTGCTTCCAGTAATAGCACCCTGATTTTTCTCCCCCAAAATTATCGCTCCTCCATGCTAAAAACTTGCCCTTTGGGAGCAGTTGACTCCATCTCTGACTTTAGGAATGGGCATGTCACCCAAACCAGACAATGAGACTCAAATTTGGGACTTGGCCTGAAACTCCTTCCAGTAGAATTGAAGCTAGTAGGGGATACGCCTAGAGTTGCTGGGGGCCATCTTGCCAAAGCCTTCCTGAGAGTGAAGCCATCGTGGAGGAAAGTCCAGCTACGAGCCAGAGAGCAACCAGTCCTGACCACTCGTATGCAGCCAGGCCTGGTGTGCTTCATGGGTTTTGCTCAAGGCAGTTACAGTTGTGTTTCTTTTAATTGCAATGGAAAAAGTCATGATTAATATTGGACCTGAAGCTCATATTCATTCAAAAAGATGAATGCCTCTTCTCACTAGCTCCAGGAGCAGGAGTGAATTTCACTTCCTCCCCACATCTCCTAAGTTATACATTGACCTTTTTTGGTAATTCTCTTTCCCTTCAAGATTATTTCTAGAGTTTGGTTTAACTTGATTTCATAAGGATAAGCATGTTAGAGTGTGCAGATGATGGAGGAAGGGCAAGCCTTGATAGTGCCGGTGAGACTGTCCGGGATCCAAAAGTAAAGCCGTGTGCCTAGGGGAGCCTTCAGTTTGGGATGACCTCAGGCTGATAATCCCAGGAACAGCTTTAGGTGACTAAAATCAGTGAGAGAATAGCAGTTGATCAACAGCTTGCCTTATGGGCAATTGCGCATCCTCTTGAGGAGAGGTTTCCAACCCTGCATATTCTAATTCCTGAGGCTGAAGTGGCTATCTTTTCTACCTCAAAACTCTGGGATACCTGGAAGCCCTGCTCCTGTCCTTATTATCACCATTCAGAGAATCAGCTGGGGTAATTTTATCCACAAGAGCAAAGGGGGCAGGGATTTAGCAGGTATTGGTATCAAATCTAAAGTTTCCATTTTAGATAGGTCACATCATTGGGGGATTTCTCTACCTTCAAGATATTGCTATCAGACTTCAGGCTAACAGGATCTGACTATTATGAAATACTGCAAATAGATTTTTAGCCTCCTGCCTGTTCTCCAGTTCCTGCACCTTGGCTTCCAGCCAGTCCCAGTTCTTGAGTCACCACTGAGAGAAGGAGAACGTGCATTAATTACCTCCACAATATTCTTTCCCTCTGGCCGACCGTGTCTTCATTTGGAGACACTGAATTTAGATGAGAGGAAGAACATTCTAACCACCAAATACCTGAAGGAGGGAAGCCAAAGAATGTCCCATCCTGGAAATAGTAAGGCAGCCACGCCTGCTGCCTCTTGTGCCCCACCCCTCCCAGAGCCCTTTCCTATCATGCAGGGAACCAGTACCTTCTGGTCCCTAATTCAGTTGTGGCCTAGTCCACAAGTGCCTCCCCAAGGCTGATGCTCTCTCGAATGGAGTCCTTCTGCATTTGAACTTCTTCCCAATAACCGCCACTGCTCATGGACTCCAGAATATTGGCTGGCCCTGATGCTTCGTCCTGTTCAGTTGATCAGAAACCCAGCACCATCTGCTTTCACAACAGCACAGAGACAGTGGTGTTCTCTTGGACTCTATGCCTAGCCTGCCTGAGAGTTTCCCCAGCTCCAGCCTCTGCATTGCTGTCTCAGTCTGGTCCTACCTGGTTATTTCCCTTCCTGCAAGGCCCATGTCATCCTGAACTAGATTCCCATCATGGAAAGCAGTGAGGTGAAGGAAGAAAAGTCTTCTGGGTCCGTCTCAGGGCATATGCCTTGTTCTGGATGTGGTTGTGAGATACTAATTGAAGCACTCCCATCCCATCCTTGATTGACAAGCAGCACACAGAGCACCATGGCTGCACTGGGCTCTGAGAGCACCTGGACCCTAAGCTCTGCTTGCATTAGCCTAATGCTCTAGCTAAGTTAAGTTTATCCATTTATGCAAAATATAAATGTCCTTAGCATCGAGTAGATGCCTAGCTTTGTGCTAGCTGCAGGAAGAGTTAAAAAAAAGGTAGTTGGGTGTAAAAACTCAAACCCCTGGAGCATTAGCCAAAATCATAAAACAAGAAGTAAAAGGGCACAAGAATGTCTCAGAAGGTTGGAAGAGTGAATCAGAAGGGAAGTGCTATGGGTTTCCAAAGAGTAGCGAGATGTCTGGGCACCAAAATTGTCAGGGAAAGTCTGTCAGGAGTTGACATAGGTCTTGAAAGTTTTGAGGACCTAGACCAGGCAGGTGTGGTCTCCCAGGGAATGGCTGGAACCAAGGCAGGGAGGCCTGAGCTCTGGGGCATCACTCAGGGGGCAGAATAGAGGCCAGTCTAAATCTAACGGAAGAAGAGGGTTTTTGTCATGGGTCGTGGAAATGAGGAGAGCGTATGACCCTTCTCCCTAGCTTTGGAGAGAATTGAGAAGTCGGCTATCAAAAATAAGAAGTAGCATTTTTTGAACTCTTAATATATGCTAAAGTCCTTTATACCTATTAATCCTCCCAACAATCTGCTGAAATTTTTATTATTCCCCCATTTTACAGATCGGAAAGCTGAGGCTCAGCATCCTTAAGTCCCAGAACTACATCAGGATTGGAACCCAGTGTGTCACCCAAGTACTTGTTTTTCTCACCATGTCCTGCTACCCACCCCACCCGTCCGTGGCGCTGCTTTCCTATGGGCCCTGGTGACTCATACTTTTTCTTGGCAGACTTGGTGGTTTTTGATAACTCAGTAAATGAAGTCATCCCGATGTCACTATTGTTGCCGCTGCTGCTTCTCCCGCCATGCCCGCGGGCCCTTGTGTCCTTGTGCTGCCTCATGGCTCCTGGTTGCTGGAGAGGAACTCTGTGGCTAATGCTGCTTTCTGCTTCGTTTAATCTCTTCTTTGATAGAACACAGGATGAGTTGCACAGGGGCTGAGCCAAGGCCATTTGAGTGATATGCTCAATGTTCTCTAAAAAAAGTCTTTCTTATGTATCAAGAACCAGTGTTCTTGGATTCCCAAGAGGAGAGCCTTGGGTATAATGTATTGTCCTAGTAACCCCTTGCCTCCTGTCACTTAACAGCTTTTATCCTCTGCTTTGAAGGCTGAGGTCATTTCATGTTCTGGGGAAAGGGAGAGGTGGGCTGTGCTGTGGAAATGAATAAGAATTTATTTGCTTCTTTAAAAAAAAAAAAAGAACCAGTGTTCTGCCTTCCCAGGGCTCCCCACATTTATAGTACTTGGAGCAGACGTCATCTTCCCTTTTGTTTGAAGTCTTAAGACTGGTGTGTCAGGACTTTGCTCATCAGCCCCAAACCCTTGACCTGTTTCTCAGTGCCCCCCTAAATATGACATCTCCCAGAATTCCTGGAGTGGGTGTGCTGTAGGGGATAATGGAGGGCAGTAACACTAAAGGAAAGAGGAGAGGGACACTTACTGAATAGCTCCTATGAAACAGGCACAGTGTCTTATATATATATATATATATTTTTTTAAAGCTTTAGTCACAGTCATATAATATCAGTACTACTGACCTCATTTTGCAGTTGAGGAAACGGACCCTAAGGGAGATCAAAGCAACCTGCCCATGGAGGGCAGAGCCAGGATTCACACAGGGTCTACCCGATTCCAAAGTTGTCGATTTTTACCTCCATGTCATACCACATCCAGACTGAACTTTACCCTTTGAGCCATGGGGAATCAAGCTGCCAAACAGTGAGCAGAGAGGCTAGGTACTTCAGGGAGATTAACCTGACAGCAGCGAGTGGGATGCGTGGGAGACAAGGTCAAAGCTGCGGGACAGTAAGGAGGTCGTTGTGACAGTGTCAGCTTGAAGCACTGTACCACGGGGATGGCAGGAGTGGAGGGGGGTACAGTTGCAAGACACATTGAGAAGGGGAGACCAGCAACCCGTGGCAACTGCATGAATGCAGATATTTGCAAAGAAACCCTTTCTGATCATTTAGAGTCCCTCTGGGTATTAGTGGCCTACGCCAGCACCGAGGCCCAGCTGTCATTTCTGCTCAAGTCAGCTCACCCAGGAGAGAAGGCAGAGGAACGAGTATGGTGAGACGGTGCCTTATTCTGCTGCTTGGCAGGGCTGGGTTAGGTTGCCTGCTTTTCCTGGGAAAGGCCTAGGCCTCTGAAAGTTCTGTTTACCCGTGCAGGAGACCGCATCATGCGTGCTCAATAAACAGTAATTGGTGGTGGTGAGCTCAGAAGCTTCTCTAAAATAGAGAGTGAGCAATCACTGTTTATGAGCAACTCCCCTCCTAGGCTGCAGGAGGCAAATGGGTCTAATGACTCCTCCCGTACTGATGGGGAAACCAAGGCTCAAAGGTTATGTGGCTTTCTCACGGTCACCTGGAGAGCCAGAGGGCAGAGTTAGGATTCAAATACATAGGCTTCAACTTTGACTCAGAGTCCTGCTGCTTTCCCCAGCTCTTGCCTCTTTGGTGACAGAGAAACAAGGGGAATTAATGACAAGCCTTCACACGGGTATGGCAGTTTACAGTGTACAAAACTGCTTCCCCTCCATTTTCTCATTTGATCATCGCGGCAACCCCACTGGACATTTTTATGAGCTTTTTACTAATGAAGAAACTGAGGCCCAAAGAATTTACGGCTATGGTCATTCAACCATAAGTGATAGAGCTAGGAGGCAAAACCAGATTTTCTGACTCCAGGTCAATAGCTCTTTCCTCAAGGCCCTGAAAATGAGGAAGCAAATGAAAACTAGGGTGGCAAAGGGGAGAAACCAAGGATTCAGGAGAGGGCACTGAACACAGCTTTGATGTTGCAGAGGGCTTTGGGTTAAACAGGAAAACCTTCTGAGCAGGAAAGATTGTCATTTACAGGCAAAAGCTGCTGGGAGAAATCTGTTTATCTGCTTGGAAAGTTAGTACAGGCAGTTTTTCCTACAGGCAGATGGATGGAAAAGATGACCTCTAGAAAAATTCTTCTCCCCTTCCTACCTGTGGATCTGGTGAACAAAAAGAAGTAAGAGAAATAGGAAAAATCCAAGGTGTCAGCATTTGTCTTTTAGGTGCCCAATAAATACAACATTAGATGGATAGATGGGCTGCTTGGCTGGCTGGCTGCAGAGATGAGATTTTGGGAAATTGCACATCCATCCAGGCCCATACCCTTCCCACCCCTTAACTTCTGAAGTTACTTTCACTGTTGCCCCCACCCTTTGACCCACATGATCTCATATCATAAATGGTGTTTCCACTCCAAGAGGAAGAAATAGGTATAGCGTTGAGAGAGGAGCTGGGAAGTAACAGGAAGGTGGAGGAATGTCTCTTTCCACCTGTCCTCTGGTTCCCTTGAAGTCCCTGGAGCCCGTTCTGGACCAAGAGTCAGGACTCCTGGGTCCTGGTCCCTGGGGAACCTCAAGCTGCTCTTGCTAGAGGGGAACAACCATCTTCCTCGGGGGTGGGAGATATAGTTTTGTGGTTAGGTGCCAGAAAAGTGAAGTGCTTAGAAGAGGCCAAGGAGCCAAGAACTCTACTTGTTCTCTGCCCACCTTTCGGGGAAACAGCAGTGTGGCCCATCTCAACTAGGGAGGGGTAGGGCCAAAGGATTGGATAGGGTCTGTACAGGGCTGTCTGACTCTTTGCTCCTTGCCCAGGCTCAGCCACCACTTATCACCAGGTAGAATCAGTAACTCCGGCCCCCAGGCTGCAGAGTGGTCTTATCTTTTTTTTTTTTTTAAGATTTATTTTATTTATTTATTTCTCCCCCCACCCCTCGTTTTGCACTCTGTGTCTGTTCTTTGTGTGCTCGTCTTCTTTTTAGGAGGCATCGGGAACTGAACCAGACACCTCCCATGTGGGAGTGAGGCACCCAATCGCTTGAGCCACTTCTGCTCCTGTGGTGGTCTTTTGATGGAGAACTCATGAGACTGGCCTTGCGTTCTGGTTCTAGCTCTGTCACTGAGTATGTCCAGTGGTCATACAGCATTTGCACGTAGTAGGCATTCACTAACTAAATGTCTGATGAATGAGTGAATAAGTGAAATAATTAGCTGTGATGTTGGGTGAATCACTTCACCTTTCTGGATCTTAGTCTGCATATCTGTAAAATGGGGATTATAATGCTGGCCCTGTCTCCCTCTCCCAGCTACCCGCCCCCAACCTTTAGAAGTAAATGAATGGGAAGACATACATGATAAAGCTCTAAGCCCACACTGAGGACAGTACAGGACTTGCCATTTGAGTCACCTCCCCCACTTCTGCCCTTATGCACCTGCTAAATGCTAACCAGCTCTCAGGCCACCCCAACCTGCTCCATGCCTCTCCAGAGCCACATTATCCTCTTCTCTGAAACTTGACTGGTCCATGCACCATACCTTCAGGGACCTGAACTTATGTTAATTTACTAATGATACCATTTACCACTTATTGGACATTTACTATGCGTCAGGCACTTGGATCAGTGTCTCCTTTAATCCTCACAACAATCCTCTGTGGAATTCAGAGGAGGAAGCACCTGCCCAAGGCAACCCTGCACTAAGTAGTAGAGCCAGGATTTTCACCAGGGCTCTCTGATTCCACAGTGGGACACTTGACCTTCTATTCAGGGATCCCAGTGGCGGATGGCCGACCCAGTGGGGAGTTTTGTTCACTGCAGCGAAAAGCATACAGATGAAAGACCTGGGTTCAGGTTCAAGCTTTACTACTGACTAAACTGGGTGTCCTCAAGCAAGTTTCTTCAACTTCCTCTTTCTCTGTCCTGATTTCATAATGGTGGGGATCACAAGGTATGGTGTGTCCCTCAAACGTTAGGTATGATTTTTACAGGGGGTCTCCTGTAGGCTTTGTTTATCATAAAGAAATGGCTATGTCTGTGGGGTTGCAGAGACCACAGCAGGCTGGTGAGATCTGCTGAGTAAAGGAGTCTTTCAAAGTTCCTCAGGCCACATCATGAAAGCACCTGTTTGCTCCATCTGTCCTTAGGAAGGGCTCTATCCCCAGGCTCCCGAGGTCCTAACCCATCGCAAAGTCCTAACTTGCCATGGACTGGCTGACTGGCTGCCCGGCTGCCCAGGCTCCAGATCCACTCTTATAATTAACTTGGAGTTCCCCTCTCTCTTGAAGAGCTTACAAGTCTCTGGGGAGGACTCTCCAATTGTATATGGAGGTCCCTTCCGGCCTACACTCAGTCCTTACTGGGGCGAGTAAGGAAAGAAAACAGCTCATTTATATACTTATCCCAGCTGAGTCTCTTATGGAAACACTGACAGACTCTTCAAGACTAGACGCCAGCTCCAGCGCCAGTGGCGCCTTTCTAACCCCCCAGCTCCAAGCTAAATATAGTTGCAGGAGGGAAGGTGGTGTGAATGGGGGAGGGGGGAAAGGGACTAAGGAGAGGGAGGGAGGAAGCTGTGAGAGAATGGGGAGGGGGCAGAGAGGAGGGAGGAAGAAAGGAGGCAGCAATGGTGAGAGAGAGAGAGAAATAAGGAAAGGGGAGGCAGAAAAGAAGTTAAAGAAATAAGAAGATAAGAAGAAATTAATAAGAGGCAAAGAGCTGCAGAGGTTTACTTCTACTCCCCAGGACATTTGATTGCTCTCTCTTTCCTGCTTTCCTTTTTCAGCTCCTTCCTCTGCAACTCTTTGTGGTGAAGGTTGCTAGCTTGCTAGGTGGGGGCACTATGTGATGGCAGAGGTGGCCCCAGGCTAGGCCCCCATCTGGCCGGCCAGCCCACTGACCAGGGTAATTGTTCATCTGCTGCAGTGATGATTCAAACAGAGACAGCATGCTTGCCCAGACCCCCGCCTGCATCCCCAGGCCTGACATCAGCTAACCCCAAAGTAGTACTGCCTAGGTCCCCGCCAGTCTGCCGGCATCCTTGGGGCTGAGCATGGGAGGGTAGAGCTTAGTGGTAATGGTGGTGGTGGTGTGTCCTTCAGGTAGCTGTGGGCCCAAAGAAGGCTAGGCAAGAGCCAGAGTGAGATTGTGGTACAGGCTGGTAAGAGGGTGCAGCCTCAGAGACACTCAGAAATCTCAGCTTCAAAGCCCGGCTCGCCAAGACCATGTAGGTAATGGGCAGGTTGAAGCACCGAGGTGGTGTTGCAGCAGAAACGAGACCTACACGATGAGAAAGCCCAAACGGCACTTGGAGAGGCGGAGGAACAAAGTTTTATTATGTGCTGGCCCAGAGGAGAGTTCAGTCTCCAAATTCTGAGCCCCCAACATCACCTTTCGTGGGGTTATATAGGTTCTTGTTCATTGGTTAGTGGGTTGCTGGGCAAGTGGGCAAATTCCTTAAGCAAGTGGGCAGGTGGGGTTTACAAAAGCAAAATAAGCAAATTTAGCGTATCTCCCTAAAATAGAGGACCTTGGGTGGATGAGGAGGAGAGGAGCCAGGGAGCTGTTTATCTTTCTGAAGCTGTGGGTGTCAGTTAAGGGGTGGGGGGATCAGGGCTGCAGTATCTTCTTCATCAGTGAAGCCAAGTCAGATGCCAGATTGGCTGAGCTGGGCCTGGGAGCAGGCTGGGTAGGTGGGCTGTGGGGTCTGCCCGGAGGCAGGAAGGGCCCTGCTATGAAAGGAAGTGATGCCGAAGCCCCAGCACAGGGAAGGAGAAGCAGGCACTGGGTTCTGTTGGGGAGGTTTGGGAAATTCACTGCATTTGGGCCTGAAAACTAAAACCATGCAACACCCTATGAAACCAGATTTGCTTTCTCGGCAGCTACTTTTGGCTCTGAGGGAGGAAGGATGGGTTTGGGGGAAGGAGGAAGGGCTGAGTGAGCCTCCCTGCTGTAAGTCAGCAGCACTTAGTAGCTGCTCAGTAAACAGTGGTGGCAGGTGGCCTAGAGAGCCCCAGGGAAAGCAGGAGACTGGAACTTGCCAGGCACTTCCTCAACCCATTCCTTATTTCCCCCGGGCTCAGGAAGGCAGAAATGGGCAAGAAAAGAAGGAAGAAAGACGCCAGAGAGGAGATAAATCAGTCTTGTCACCCTTTTCCCAGGCTCCACAGGAGTGGAACAGTACCTGCCCTCCCCAGGGGAAGGTCAGCCATTATAGATGAGCTAGTCAGGAAGGGGTTCTGCAGGAACCTCCATCGTTGCTCCCCTCCCCCCCAGCTGCGGAAGGGGCGGGGGAGGAGCTGGTGGTGCCTGCAGGCTGGTGCTTTCTTAAAGTCACAGGAGGCCCTTGCCGGAGGGTCTGGGATCTGCGGCACAATTTGGCAGCTTCCAGTGTAAAGAAGCAGGGAGGCTCAGGCCTCCCACAGGGAGAACTTGCTGATGGTGGAGGATCCTGAGACCCGAGCTTGGGTGAAGGAAGGAGCTTGGTGTTTCTATTCCTGGAGCCCTCGGGGACAGCTTCTCTGGGCTTGGCTGGTGGTGGTCCCACACAGAGCCAGCAGGAGAAATGAAAGCTTGCGTAGCAAGGACTAAAGCTGGGATTTGAGGAATGGGGTGCAGGCCTGGGTACAAGAGGAGGCTGGGAATAAAAGTGCCTCTGCTCGGGGTTTTGGGTCAGGAAACACGATATGGATAGTTTAGCCTCTCTCCTGCGTGGAGAGGGGGCACCTGAGGGCCTAAGTTCCCAAGGAAAAGAGCCTGAGAGAAAAGGGAGAAAATGAGGGGCTAAGATTGCATCGGAATGTGGTGGCTGGAGGAGTTAGAATGGGAACGGAAGAGAGGAGAGGAAACAAGCAGTGGCTAAATGGTGGAAATTTAGGATAAAGGTAGAAGGGCCTAGGGATAAAAAGCAAGGAAAGGAAAAGCAAGAGGTGAGGATGGAGAGCAAGAGAGGTGGGATATAGAGTGGGAGAGACAGAAAATGAGGTGACAAAGCCACTGCCTGACAGAAAAAGAGACAGAGCCAGCGGAGCAAGGAGAGAGGTGGGAACTCAGAAAGGGAGAACAAGGGGAAAACAAGAAGAGTAGGCAGGTGTGATGCGGGGAAATGAGGAGGGGGCCGTGGTGAGAGAAAGAGACCCTGAGGGCTCTGGTGAGTGGGTAGTCTGGCAGGGAGGGGAGAACGTAGGAGGCTGGGCCAGGGGAGGGAGGGCAGTTGGTACCAGCAGAGGAGAGATTGCTGTTTTTTTCCTCCTTTTCATTTCAATCGCTATCAATAATACATTCCCGAGAAGCCGCCTTTGACAGCAATTAAAAAAGCATTTATGCTCTCTGAAAGAAATCTAAATGATTTCCTCCCACCTGCCCTCGCTTTCTGGGCAACGGTCCCTAGCGATGATCTCCCTGGTGGTGCGAAGTCCAAACCGGGGCCACGCGGGGAGGGGGATGGAGCGGGCCCAGGGAGTAGTCTTTCCATCCCCCCACCCCCCCACCCCACCCCCGCCGAGGTAGAATATCTCATGTTTTATACTGGCCTCCAGTGTGTAGGTGGCTTGGAAGAGAGGGGAGTATGCAGGAGCTGGGGATTTTAAATATGGCACAATCAAAAACCTTTCCTGATTACCAAACGTCAGTGAGGAAAAGAGGGAGGTTGGCCGCTTCTTCAGCTTGCTGGCTGGAGGTGACCCTGTCTCTGTTTGCTAAAGTACCACGAATCTGGGAGTCTGAGCTTTCCAGAAGGGGGTAGAGCTCATTTTAATTCAGCAGAACACCTACTATGTTCCAGAACCTATAGGTGGGGACAGTGTTTCAGTGATAAGTAAGACAGGGTCCCTGTCTTTGAGGAGCTTATTATCTGGTAGGAGAGAGACACATACACAAAGGACTAGGATACAAGGATGGTGTAGGGAGGCATTAGGCAAAGTAATGAGGAGAGAAAGGGGAGGGCAGGTCAGCGGGAGAAGGATTGGGAAACAAGGGAAATAATCACTTCTCTATGAGCTAGGCTTTGTGCTGGGCACTTTAGATACATCATCTTATTTACTTGAGACTTCATAGCTACCATACAAGGAAACAAGTACTATTCCTAGTCTCCATTTAATCAAAGAGAAAAAGTGAGCATCAGAGAAAAAGTTAAGTGACTTGCTTAATGTCACAGAGCTGATGAGTGGCAGAGCCAGGACAAAAGATATCAGGCCACTCTTTTTATCCTTCTATTCTGCTTCACATTGGGAATGCCTTGCAGTGGGAATTTCACTCTAGGAATTTATCCTACAGATGTCCTTGCAAATGTGCAAAATGATATCATATACAAAGCTTCTCACTGCAACGTTGTTTTTACCAGTAAAAGATTGGAAACAACCTAAATGTCCATCAATAGGAGACCAGTTAAATAGATAATGGGACACTCTGCAGTAATCAAAAGAAATGAGTAACACTTATATATTGACATGAACTAAAACACATTGTAGAACAAAATGCAAGTGCAGAGTTGTGTGTATAGTATACCGCCAATTGTGTATAAAGGGGGGATATTTATACATATTTACTTATTTTGCGTAATGTGTATTGGAAAGGATATACAAGAAACAGATCACCTCACTTGCATCTGGGTAGAGCGACTACATGTTTGAGGGTCAAGAGTGGGAGGAAGACTTTTCATGGTCACTCTTTGGTAACTTAAGCTCTTTGAACTATTCAAATATATTACCTATCTAAAATTAAAAATAATAAAATAAAATAAAGATTGCTGGCCTAGGTGAGGTGCAGTGTTAATGAGTAGGTAGGTGGTGATAACAGTTTATGGGCAGCCTGTGTAGTGGAGACATTGTCAGTACTGGCATTAGAAAGAACTGGGTTTGGATCTGCATTCTGCCGCTTACTAGCTCCAAGTTTCTGGATAAGTTATCTAACCTCTTGGAGTTCCAGTTCGCTCTTATGTAAACAGGGATGCACTTTCCCCATGGGGTCTTTTGGTGAGGAAGACACGAGATGATGTAAGCAGGTGCTTAGCAGAATGCCTGTCTGTGCTAAGGGCTCGGTACCTGGCAGCTGTTACCCCTGGGGGCCCTGGAAGAAACCAACGGGAGGAGAGTCTGGGTACCACTTGTGTCTGGCCAAGTGTAGGAAGCTGGCTGATTCTTGAAAGCCTCTTTGGTCATACCTGTGCTGCTTGGCCACCTCTGGGGTTGTCTGAGTTGCCTGTGGGTGGGACGCATCAGAAAGGGCACGGTGCCTCAGCAGCAGTAGCCCTCTCACCGTGACAGAGGTGACTTCCACCGGGAACTGCCATACTGGCAAGGAAGGCTGAGGGCAACCTCAGCCCTGCATGGGCTCAAAGACCATCTCAGTCTTCTCCTTTCTTATGTGGAGCTTTCAATTGTCCCCAAAACCTTTCTATCCAACCCAAAGGCAGAGATACATTTCCTGGTTTGTGAGAACCCGTATCAGAAGGAAAAAGGCAGAATGAAGTTGGGCACCATGAAAGACTGGGAGTCAGACCTGTGTCCAGACTGAGCTCCAGACCCATCACTCCAAGTTTCCCCATCTGTGCAGTGGAGATACTCACACCTGTGCAGAGCAAACAGCTGCTGAAAGCATTGCATTAGCATGGAGGGAGGAAAGCTGCACGAAGCATGCTGTTGTCATCTTAGGATGGTTTTGAGACCAACACTTGTGGAGACTGGTAGGTGGGTAGACAAACCCTTAAACCAGGCCCCTCAAACCAAAACAGAATTGGTCGGGGGTTTCAAAGGAGCATGATGAGACCATGGCAGGTGCTGCTTCTGATGCTGGGTGGATCTGTGGATGGGCAGGTGGGTAGTAGGTGGTCAGGAGGGCTGGCTGGATGGGCTAGCTGCAGAGATTTTCCTGGAGCTTTTCTCCACTCACTCAGCAATCCAATGGGTGTGCTTTTATTGGTCCTGCTGGAAGATTATAAAAAAAGATAATGCTTGAATAGCCCAAGCCTTGAGAAACCTCCAGGCAGACGTAGAGGACAGAGATCATTCAGTCATTCAACAGCACCATGGGTCAATTTATGAAAATGATTGTGAAAAATGTCCAAGATAGATCAGCCATAACGCCTGCTGTCAAGAAACTTGTAGTAAGGCAGAGGAGATAAGAGAATTAACAGCGCACAATATTCAGAAGAGGAAATTACCATTGTGCCAACTGACCACGTCTGCCTGTGAGAATTGAGGGAATGTGGGGAAGGGAGAAAGGGAGGACTAAGGGCCAGGGAGACTTAGCCAAGAGAGGTTTCCCAAGGAGAATGGGAACCAAGAGCCCTGCACAGGGGAGGGAGGTTGGCCCATGTGGAATGCTGGAGGGCAGGGCCTCTGTTAGGAGAGTAAGGGGTAATGAGCTGGAGGGGAGGGGACTGCGCAGGGTGGAGTGGACCCCTGGGGGACAAAAGGGACCCTCTTCAAAACTTCCTCCAGCCAGGCACTGTGTGGCTGGCTGCCTTACATGTTGGGGGTGAATAAACTGCTTGTTATTCTCCTCTCAGCTTCTCCCAGCAATTTTGCCCAGCTAGCCACCAGAGTAAGCAGGAGCTGGGAACCTCTGGCAGGGGCAGGAGAAGATGCCACCACGCAGCAAGGGGTGCTTATCCAGCCGCGGGGGCATGAGGGGCTGCCACCCCTGGCTCGGAGGATGGTGGCGCCAGGCTCATGTTTACCCCAGCCTGAGAGGCCAGCGCCTGTGTCTGGCATGTCTCTTCCCCTGTTTTGTGTCTGAGTTTAAAGGCCATCCACAAAGGGGATGGCGGCTCTGCCTCTGTCTGCTGGGCTTTTCTGCCAAAGCCAAGCCTGGTGGAGTCCTGTAAATATTGATTGACCAGGGAGACAGAGGCAGGGCAGGAGCAGAGCCCTATCCATGAGTGCTGGGTGCATGGAGCACTGAAGTTAGGGGTTTGGGGGGGGATGCCAAAGAATGACAGAAAGCTGCTTTGGCCTGCTCCTTGTAGCCGAGCCAGGCAGCTACCAGCATGGGAAGCCTGGGGTGGAGAGTAACACCAGGGGTGGCCCAGGGTGGTGAGTAACCCTGAGGGCCATGTACACCAAATCTGGAACAGTGATCACCTGGGGGAGGAAGGGGAGCTTGTCATCAGGGGAGCGAGCAGGCTCTTCAGTGGTATTCGTGTGGTTTGTTCCTGTAAGCTAGGAAGAGTTGCCTATGACTTTATTATGTTATCCCTTGTGTCATTTCTGTATGTTTGAAATAGTTCATAATACATTTTTTCCATAGCACGTTTTTATTTAGTGACCCTGAGAGTTCAACGAGTCCCTCTTCTTGGCTTCAAGCAAGACTTCAATGAACCTATTGGAAACTGGTGATGTTCTTCTAGTCTAAGTTTAAAGCTCTAAAGAAGGGATTCCAAAGATTCCAACCCAACCTGGTCCCTGTCCTGTTACCCCTCTTCCTTCAGTTTGGTCAGGGGAAAGGTATCATTTCTCTAGTTGAGCTGAAATTCCTTGCTGTGTGAGGAAGAAGAGCCTCTGAGCTAGGGCTCTGGGCAGCAGCTTCTGGAGGCGCAAAGGCATTCCTTAGGCATTCTGCAGTGGCCTAATCCCTGCTCAGGTAATTCCTGCTGTTCCTTCCGCCCCCTCACTGCCTGTACCACTGGAGAAGTCAGCGAGGGAAGAGACGTCTCTCTCCTCTCAGGGAAAGGGGGCCTTGGGGAGAGACGCACAGACTCCCAATGACCTTTCTGCCACACTCTTGTCCTTGTTTATTCCCATCTTCTTATCAAGAACCTGGGATTTAGAGCCGACTAAGAATTTCCATATAATGGGAGTTGATGGATCCAGATCTGGTGACCAAGGAAAGGATGAAATGCCCTCCAATCCCAATGACAAGGACAAAGGGACAGTTACTTCCATTTCAGTAGGGTCCTGTTGACCTGGAGATTCAAAACCAGGTCCTTAAGCATCGAAGGAAGGCTGGTAAACCTGTGGGGCAGAGATCTCCTCTAGGATGGCGCATAGTACGAGCACACAGTAGGCATTTAATTAATGCTTGTTGAATGCCTGGTGGGGGAGGGGAATCAGCACAGGCAGGAGCTGGAGAACAGGCTGGGGTACTGTGATGCAGGGGGAACAAGCTGGGAGGTCAGCCCTGGACCTGAATCATAGCCCTGCCACATGCTAGCTGTGTGACCTGGGAACTGTGATATCACTGCTCTTATCCGGGATTCCACAGGGGCATCGATGAGAGTGCCTACCCAGGGGTCTTACAGAGTCAAATGATCTAATGCACAGAATGCCACTGGCCCACAACGGGGACCCAAATCCTAAAATCCATGGTCTCCATCCTGCATCCTGGGTGCTTTAATTCCTGAGAACACTTATGGAAGCTCTCATGGAGATGCTTATACAACTTTGTTGCTTTCTTTTTGTTTGTTTGTTTGTTTTTTTACCGGGAGGTCCCGGGGATCGAACCCGGGTCCCTCCATATGGGAGACGGACGCCCAACCAGTTGAGCCACATCCGACCCCTTGTTGCTTTCTTTATCTCAGTATTTCTGGGCCTGTAGGTTTCTGATTCTGTCACATCTCCTTTTGTTGTTGTCGGTCTTTATCTTTCTCCCCTTTCTCTTTCTCTTCTTTTGTTACTACTTTTTTTTTTAATCGTAACTTTCTTTCTGTCACCTTCCACTCTAGCCTTTCACTCCTTCCCTCTTTTCCTCTTCTCTTTCTTGCATTCCACAGCTTTCTTTAGGGGCTTCAAGGAAATAAACAAGAAGCGCCTCCTACCCCTGAAGCCAGACGGGGGCTGCTCTCCACTCAGGCCATGCCGGGCATTAGACAGTCATTTCTGGGAAAAGCTTTTAACTCTTGGAACCCATATGGCCCCAGCCCCATGTCATTGCTTCTATTTACCAAGACTTTTGTCTCCATCACGGTCCCCTGCAGAGGTCTTGAAAACCATGTGATCTGGGCAGTGAACCCCTCCCTCCCTGAGGACAGGATTCTACAGAACCCTGGAGGGAGGGGAGCTGTCTGGCCGACCCGGGAAGCCCCATCCAAAGGAAGCGCTTACTTGAGAGACCTGACACAGACACAGAGAACAAGCAATAAATGGAATTTGATACAGTACAGTTTTCTTCCATGAGTGCTGCCATACCACCTAGAACAAAACAGATTTAGTCAGAGAAGGCTTCTTGGCAGAGGTGAGTATGGGGCAGGGACTGAAGAGAGGTGCGGGAGGACCCCAGATAGAGAAGAGTAAGCTGCGTCCTCTCAGAGGTGGGCGCGTGTGTGCAGGGATTAGGCTCTGGTTTGACAGGCTGGATCCAAGAGCCGTCTAGGATGAAATGAGATTGGCTGGGAAAGGGCAGAGGGAAGGCACGTCTCCCCAGAGCCATGGGGCAAAATCCAGGGATGTGAGGCTGCCAGTCAGCAGCATGTGCAGTGACTTGGGGTGCCTGTGCCATTTGCTACCTGGGAAAAGTGCAAACATCGATACCACCAGCCCTGCGCCCAGACTAAACTGCTTTCTGGGAAAGGCCAACACTGCAAGAGGGAGGACAAGGTGGGGTAGGGCAGAAAGTGTGGTGTGACTTCACATGACTTACACTGAGGGGAGGAAAGAGTAGGAGGGGGACCTCAGGACCTAAAAGTGTGTATCTCTGCTTTTATTGTGTATGTGAGTATCTTTGCACCTGAGGATATGTGTGTGTATACACAAGTCCCAGGGCCATATCCCTATTGTTTTTATTATCAGCCCCTCCAGGTCCTTCTCAGACTTTCTCTTCCATGGCCTGAGGCCCAGGCTAGCCCTCCCACTGAGCAGGGGATGGGATCCCCGGGTCTTGGAGCTGGCTGAGCTCCTTGCGGTGCTCGGCTCATAATAGCAGTGGGAGAATACCAGGCCCCGATCTGGTTGAAGAAAACCTGGTCTCCTCTCTGCCTAGGCTGGTGACAGACTGCGGGAAGGGAGGCAAGAAAGGACGGGCGGTTGTTTAGGGATTGATTCGCTGATTTTGATTCAAGGCATTCGCTGATTCAGGCATTTTTGGAAAGATTCTTTTGTGCTGGGTGCTGTGGCTAGAGTTGTGACATAGCAGGCAACTCCTTACATCCCAAGTTTCCTGGCTTGCTCCGGATTTTTTCCCTTTTCAGAGAAGCCCAGAGGCTAGAACTGGAATCCCCGCATTTGCACCCTCCCACCTTCCTTGCCATCTTTCTCTTCTCATCCCTCCCACTCGCCTACTGTAGCAATCCAACCCAGTCTGGGAGAAGAATAGGATGATCCTCGGGTCCCTTGAAGTACTTTGGAGCAGGGGCAAATGGTCCACCCCCCCCACCCCACCCCCATGGCAAGCTGGGAAAACAAACACCTAGCATCCCAGGTCACTGTGCTGCATCTTCCCCTCTGTCTCTCCCAAAGAAGGACCGGCTTGCCCTGGATGAGAGTGGTCTGGGTGGGGCAGGGTACTGGCCCTTTGCCCTCCTGGTAGCTCTCGGTTCTCTGCACAAAGCAGCTGTGGAAAGCAGAGACCAGAGTTCTGGGGCTGTTGTGATGAGGTTCTTGTCTCTTCTCTTGGGGGAGGAGAAATGTGGCACAGGGGAATGCTCCTTGTGGGTTCTTGTCTACAAAAGCAGGCAGGTTGATTGAGGTAATGAATGTACAACGCTGTGATTATACTAAAAGCCATTGATTGTACACTTGGACGGATTGCATGGTATGTGATTATATCTCAATAAAATTGCTTTAAAAAAAAAAAAGCTGGGAGTCAGTGGCCCAGGAGTAGTGATGGCAGGGGAGTAGGGCTGGGTGTCCATTTCTTCTCCCATTCTCTGTATATCAGTCTGTCACTGTCATTGAAAGAAGTATTACCACATTTTATTTTCTATTGTTTAATTTTGTGAGCCCTTGTGTTATTATTATTATTATTTTGCTTGTGAATGTGCCCTTCTCTGTCCATCCTCTCAGGCTGGGGATTTCCTAAGGACACGAGCAGTGTATACACCAGCATGTACCTCCTCCTTGTCTCCCACCTTCCACACAGGGGTTGTACATGGTTCTGGCTGATTAGGAACCTTGCTACCTGCTGTGAGTCCCTGGGCTGTGAGTAACAAAGAGCAAAATCATCAGATAGCTTCTTCCTCCAAAGTGCTTCATGAAGATCTAAATCCTTCCTAAAATATCTGAGAGACCACAGAACATAAGCACCTTCTTTCTCTATCAGAGTTGGGAACCCCGGAGACATCAAGCAGTTTAGTTAGACACACAATCTAGGAGGGGCAAAGTTGAGATTCAAAGGCCTAGCCCCTTTGTCTCCCATCCTCAGCTTAGCACCCCATTCCTATTTGGTGGGATTTTAGCAAGCTAGAAAAATGGCTCAGTGCATCAATAAGAGATATTGAAACAGCTCAACAGACCCCATTTGGTGGTATTTTTTTGTTTTTTTGTTTTACAGTCAGTTTGCTTGCTCTTGCTAATGAACTGTTTTGTTGAATAGAGGGACAGGTCAGAAAGGGGCTATGTGCTTACAGAAAAGAGCCACGGATCTACCCATAGGCAGGCTTCCAAACACTACAAAGGGAGATGAAGAAATGAAATAAGAGGAGTGGGGAATGATGATGAGTGGCAGGCAGGGCATGCTGGGGGTGGGCCTGCGAGAGTGAAGGGCGGGCTCCAGTGGGGAGGCAGGGGAGCCTCAGGATGGACAGATCACTTCCTGTCAAGACCAAGAGCCAGATGATAAAGACACCTAGCGGCTGAACAAGGCTTGGGTGGATAACATACAGGAAGGCCCGGATTGGCAAGGGACATGGGGACTCTCCAAAGCAGAGAGACACTGAATGATCTGGCTGAGTAGGGCAAGGGCAGCAGCCTTGGTCACCAAGTCTCCAGCTTCTGAGAATGGCACCCCTCAGGCTTTTAGAAGTAGGGGCCCAGAAGGGAGAAGTAAATTAGTACTGAAGAGACTGGGGAGGGGTCCCAGAGAAGGGACAGATGCAGGCAGGAGGCCACTGGAAGCCTGGAAGGTGTAGCAGGGGGAATAATGGGGAGTTCTGCACCCGTCTTCGGGGGCACTGAGTCAATCGCCAAGCAACCCCATCCTAGCATGGGGAGTCTGCTTTTCTCTTCTTAGGGCATTGTCCACCTTCCTTCCTGGCCCCACTCGGGGTGGTGGTGGGTGGTTCCTGAAGATGGAAGACGATATATTCACTGATTATTTCAAAATGTTAGCTCCTCTCTCCTACCCTCTCATATAAGCAAACCCCCCCCATACCCCTTCAAAAACAAACATTGGCTTCACTTTGTCTTACTTTCCCCAGGTTTGGAGCACAGAAAATAACTTAAGTGCTCAGAATCCCTGCGGGCAGCTGGTGCATTTTGTGAGCTGGAGCTATTGTTACATCACATTACAGTTTAAGCTTGCTGCTGTTGGTGTCTTTAAAATCGATGGCAATATATAAAGGCTTCATCCACACCAGTGGAGACATCTGCGGGTGCTCTGAGCTCATGGGAGAGAGATCCATTAGCAGTCAACGAAGAGCAGAAAAGGGACAGAGAAGGAGGCAGCCAGGGCCAGGGCCTGAGCTCAGATGCCAGCAGCCAGGACTGGCACAGGAAGAGGCCCTTGGCTTCTTGTTTGACATCTGCCAAGTGGGTTTCTTGGATCTGCAGCCAGAAGGAACTGAGAATTCGCGAGGCTGGTACGGTCACCTTGCTCATCCTTTATCCCAGCCACATTCCCAGCAGAGGAGGCACTTGTGCAGGACCCTCGTGTTTCTCAAGGACATCCAAATGAGTGGGATAATTTGAATTAAAGGCCGGGATGTGGGTGAGAGAATTCCAAGGAATATTTCCCCCTTTCCAAACAGAGGATGAGTTGTGTAACTGGCTGACCTGAAGCCAGCAAAGCTCCCACAGTTTGAATTTTTATGAATCTTATTACTATCATTGATGTTACAAATGATTAAAAAGGCTTTTGCATTGAGGTATTATCCAGTGGAGACAAAGAAGGAAGAGAGGAAGGGAGATTAATATTTATTGAGTACCTACATATATCAGGAGTTCTGCTTGGAGCTTCCACACACATTATCTCATGTAGCTTAACCTAGATGACTTGTGGTCTGAGATTAACTCCTCTCTTCCCATCTCTTCTCCCTGTTTGACTTCCCTCCAGTTTGACATTAGGAACTCAGATAGTATTCCCTAGGAAATCCTGTCCCCAGGGGCTGTCATGATGCTGTTGCATAAAGGGAATAGGTTATCAGCATCCCCTGACTGGCACTGACTCATGTCTCTCCCAGCTGGGAATGGAGCAGAGAGGGGTAGTTGGAGACCTTGTGGAATGGACTGCCTGTTTGGAGAAGGAGGAGGAGATAGTAAGGCTTGACACTTCTTGCCATCTTCTCTAATCAGCTTGGTCATCCTTCCTCTGGGAAGGGTGCTGGGTTGGCATCCCAGTCTTTGCCCATTCTTATCCCTCACTGGCTGCTGACTGGAGGTGGGGGCCCTGGGGCCCAGTCCTGGCTCAGGGTCTCCCTCTCACTTTTCCTCTCAGGGCTTCGGTTCCTCCTCAGTGGGAGCTAAGGAGCTAGGCCTCGTCCAGTTCTGACCTTCCATGATGAGCAGTAGAAAGTAAGTGCCCTGGAAGCAGGGGCTTTTCCTGTTTTGTGACTGGGACGGTCCCTGGTACATAGCAAGCATGCCTATTCCCTTTTCCCCTGAGAGAGGCACCTCTCCTTGGTAGCCCGTATCTCTCTGCCTTTAGACTTGCTTCCTGCAACAGCTCAGCTCTCTGCTCTGGAAATACCAGCCTGTCCCTCCTCTAGTGTAATAGAGGGGGGTCAAGGAGAAGGTTCTCCTAGGCAACTCCAAACGTGGCCACTCTGGCTTGGCATTGTAGAGTTCGCAGTCCCAGGAAGCAGCGGGTAGGGAGGGGAGGCTGGCATCAAGCTGCAGATGGGAGAGAAGGCAGAAAGGGAAAGAAAGAGTCTGTTTTGGACCAAAGAGAGCCTGCCATCTCCAGTGGAGGTTTTTAAGTTACCACAAACAGATGTTTCCCTTCAACCCCACAGAGCCTTCAGAGATGGTTGGGCTAATGTGTAGTAAACTTAGCATCTGGGAGGCTTTGGGAAATCCCCTCCCTCCCAGAGGCTCAGTCACCAAATGGGGAGAGACCATGGTTGGCTCATTGTCCCTGCCCAGGTTAGGATTTGTGAAGCATGTTGAACCCCCAGGAATTCAAGGGTCCTTAGACAGGAAGAAAACTCTAGAGGTCATTTAGGTCATCCCTCTGCCTCAGCATGCTATGTGCCTTCTACTTGGTAAGCTTGTCAGGGAGGGAGATCAGTCTCTTCCAGGATCATTCTGTCTTCTTGCTTTCCTTGCAAAGAAACTCCTAGCCCCATCACCTACCTCCTTCCTTCTCAGCCAGGTCAAGGCCCGAGTGAGGATAAAAGTCTGTTCCGCTGTGGAGGAGTGCTCACCCTCCTGGACCCCCGGTGGGCATGAGTGCTTCATGACCCAGATGGAGAACCGGAGTCTGGGCCCCAGGCTTTGGCACTGAGCAGCCCTTGGATCCCAGAGCCCAGCAACACTGGAGGCCAATTAGGGCCAGAGGCGCTCTCTTTTGCTGTTGGCAGGCTGGTCTCTTTCCCTGCAGGTCTCTAGGATCAGCCCTCTTGTGGACAGAAAAAAAGCCTGGCTGCTCTCCTGCATGGTCTGCTGGAATTGCTGCCTCAGAAGGAAAATGGGTGTACATGTGCATCTTCCTACATGTCACCCATTTCATACCAACACTCAGGAAACTACTTCTGGGTCCTGCAATTTCTGTTCAGTATTAGCCCTCCTTACCATGCTTGACCCCTATTGCCACCCATTCCTCTGCTCCTTCTGGGGGAACCCCCTGTGTTTCCCCCCTTTTGCACCTTCCTTCATGGTAATTAACAGGGCCTGGAAGGGCATCCTGCCAATAAACGGCCAAAAGGCAGAGCAGGCAGCTGTGGTAGTGCCAGCAAAAGGACGGGCGATTAAAACAAAATGATTCATCTTGGGAATGAGTGCAAATCGCTTTCCATTTACAGGAATCGGGGCTGGGCTCCAAACAGCCTCTGTGGGCTTGTGGGGGAGACAGGAGTCTGGGCCATTGACCATTAAGTTATGAGCTCTGCTGAGTGCTCCCTGCTGACTCCGGGGAAAGAGGATCTGGCTGGCCAAGTGGGCAGATGAGCCAGGGAAAGGGCAAGGCAGGCTGGAGGCCCTGGGGATCTGACACCCTTATTCTTGGAGATCCTCAGAAGAAGTCAGGGATTCAGTAGCCCATGAGGTTATTTAAAGAGCATTTGCTGAGTGTGCTAGCCACAATGCAAGGCTCTGGGGAGTCGGGCTTGAATAAAGCTTCTTGTCCTCAAGGGACTTACATTTCGTCCAGAGGCAGGTAATCACCAGGTAAACGGGAGAGCAAAGAATATGAGCACTGACTGAGACAACAGAGCACAGAGTGGGGGCCCAAAGTGGGGAGAAGTCGGTCCTGCTTGGTGGTGGTGGGGTGGTCAGGAAAGGTACCAGGTGACTCACTCGAGCTGGGTATTGAAGACGACCAGGTATCCTCCAGGTGGATCAGTGCAGGGGCAGCAGTGTGGAGTGGGAAATTAACCCAGAGAGATGACCCTAAGAAAAGGATTTGGGACACAGCCTGCTTGAAAAGTTCCAGGATTTGAAGTTTGCCTGGGCTGAGTGGGGAAATGTGGTAGTTTGAATTTTTGTGTACCCCAGAAAATTATGTTCTTAAATTAATCCGTTCCTGTGAGTGTGAGTCTATTACAGGGGGGACCCTTTGATTAGATTACTTCAGTAAGCCCAGGGTGGGTCTTAATCCTCTTACTGTATTCCTTTCTAAATAGGATGAAGCTGAGAAAGAAAGGCTATAGAAATGGAGAGAAATCTCCAGAAGCTGAGAGAGAAAGTCCCAGAAGCCAGCAGGTGAAATCAACAGAACCCAGGAGAGAGAAAGCCACAGGAGCAGAAAAAAAGCTGGAGGAAGCCGGAAGCTGAAAGCAATGAGACCTGGAGAGGGAGGGAGAGCCCCAGCAGATGCCTCCATGTGACTTGCCCTGAGAGAGAGGACTCCAGGATCACCAGGGGCCGGACTCTTGTTGAAGATTTGATTTGGACATTTTTCCCAGCCTCAAAACTGTAAGCTTTTAAACTAATATATCTGCAATGTAAAAGCTGACTCCTTTCCGGCATATTGCCTTGGCAGCATTTAACAGACTCAAACAGGGAGGGGAATGCAGGTGGAGACAGGAGTGGAGTTCCCGGGCCTGGGAATCCCAAGGAGCTTGGACTGAGCCTGGGGGCAATGGGGAGCCACTGAAAGGATTAAGGCAGGGGCATGATGAGGTCAGGTTTGTGTTTAGATCAGGTTTGCACTTTTAGGCAACTTCTACCCTCCTCCCCTCCCTTGCTCATCTCATGTCATTTCCTGCCTTCAGCAGCCCACTCCACTTTGGTCCTTGCTCATGCTGTTTCCCTGGCAGGAACCCCTTTGCACCTTTCTTTCCTTGTCTAACTTGCCCTTTGACATTGAGCTCCTTCAGGCTAGGAGTGCCCCTTTATTGTGTTCTCACTGCATTCTTTTTCTCAATTGCATCCATGCATCTACTAAACAATTTTAAAACCTTGGCTTTTTATTTGTCTCGCTTACTGCTCTGTAAACCCCTCAAAGGTAAGGAGTGTGCTTATTTTTATCTCCTCAGTGCCCCAGTAAGCACTTGGCATGTAGTAGGCACTTAATATAAATGTTTGATTAACTAAGGTAAGTATTCAGTATTTATTCATCCTTCTCTCCCTCCCTCCCCCTCCCTCCCTCCCCTGTCATCAGTGAACTTCATCACACACATTGTTTATCCATCAGTATTTATGCCCCAGCCCTTGGCTCTAGCCCCTACTCTACCTGACATTAGTGGGAGCTCAGTGAGTTTCTCTGTCTCTACCCTTAGACTTTGCTCCTACGAGCTCCTTCTCCTGGATGTCTTCCTCCCTCGCCTTCTCTGCTTCTTCCCTTCTATTTTTAAGGAGCTATCTTGCTAGCCTCCCATATCTTTCCAGATGCTTCTCTCCCACTGTTTTCCCTCATGGGGGCCACTCAAGGCAGTTCCAACCCACACCTGGCCCAGGTGTCTGCAGCAGGACTTCACATAATTACCTTCACAATAGGGCCTAATGATAGTGAAGCATTTTCATCTCAACCCACACAGTTCCGGATTTACAACAATGAAAGACCTCACAGTTACAGTTAGATATGCCACCAGGCCCCCCTCTGGAGTGTCCTTTGAAGATGTACCAGCACAGCCCTTGGGGGAAGAGGGTCACTTGCTCATAGCCTCTTTTTTTTCCTAATTCTTGTAAACATGAGAACCTAGCTCTGCTCCTTGGTCCTCCCCGGCACCCTGAGGCCTCCCATTCATCACCCTCAGCTGAGTGTTTAACATATATTATAAGCTAATCTTCTACCATTGGACGAATCTCAGAAACTCACTGAGCTCCCACTAATGTCAGCGACTGGGATGGGGATGGAGGATCCAGACAAGGGGTCACGGATGAGTGTGCCCCACTCTAAAGTGACAAAGACAACTCTGAAAACCATTTCCATAAAATAAGAAGGTGTTGGTAGAGGTATGAACCAGGTGCTACAGGAGCACAGAAAGCAGTGCCCGAGTGTGCCTAAGAGGAGGAAGGTTCCTCAGAGGTGACCTTTGAGGACCACGTGGGAATTGATGAGGCAGGCAAGGGAACAGTGAAGTGGACCTTTGTGATGCTTTTGATTGCTCATAACTGAGCTGCCTTCCTATTTGGTGGTGGCGGGTGGGAGTTCCTCATCACATGAGCCTTAGTGGAAGCAGGATTCTGCCTGTAGCAAGGGCAGGGGTGGGGTGAGGGTGGGCCCAGGACCTGAGTTCCATCAATCCTGTGAAAGGGCAGGCACTGTTGGCAATCATTCAGAGTGATGGTGATGGGCTTAGAGCCCTTTAGCAGCGAGGATCTAGTGGGGGGGGGGGGGCGGGGGTCTGCAGTGAAGGGCAGAATCAGCAGTAACGTCATAACTGTTTGCTTCCTGGCCATGACCTTGGAGTGTTCCTGCCTATGGCAGGAGCTGCTGCTCCAACCTGCCCATCAACTTTTTTTTTTTTTTTTTTTTTTTGAGGTACCAGGGCAGGGGATTGAACCCAGGACCTCGAATGGGAAGCTGGCGCTCAACCACTGAGCCACATTGGTTTCCCTGAGTTGGTTTCCTCATTTGTTTTGCTTGTTGTTTGTTCCTGTTTTTTTTTTTTTTGGTTTTTTTCCAGGAGGCACCGGAACTGAACCTGGGACTTCCCATGTGGAAAGAAGGTGCTTAACTGCTTGAGCCACATCTGCTCCCTCCATCAACTCTTGAGCTACTAGAATTAGCTTTCCAGAGTATTCCTTTTCTGCTTGTTAGCGAGACTTGGTTTCTGTTGTTTGCCACCAAGATTCCAGGCTGTTCTGGGCTGTGAAAAGCCCTGAGGAAGGGGAGAAATGTGAGAGAGTGCTGAGTTTGGGGAAAGGCAGATAGAGTGATGTAACTGGAGCCCAGGGGCTTGCAGAGGAAGAGGGTTAATAAGACCAGGAGGATGGCCAGGGGTCCATGATAGAGGGCCTTGTCAACCAGTCTAAGAAATTTGTATTTCCCCCCATAGGAGACAGGCAGCCTCTGAAGTGTTTAAGTAGGGAGGGTCATGGTGAGATTTGTACTTTAGGAAGATCGCAGGAGATCAATATAGGCATGGATGAGAGCAGGGCTGCTGCCATCCCAGCAGCCCCCGGCGAGATTTAGAAACAGGCACGTGCTCCAGGCAGCCAGTATCCTGCAGGATGCACTGCTTGGCTTGCAGAGGACAGGCTGGATTTCAGCCTGACTCATCCCCTCCATGGGATGCCTTGGGCAGGGTCCAACAGGTCCAACAGTCTCAGCAGCCCTGAAGTTTAGGACACAGCACCATCTCTGATCGTAAGGAGCTGACAATATTGCCTCTACTTTGTCTTCTCCTGACATCAACCCCCTTCTCTCCTGGCCTGAGGGGCTGCCTCTCTCTGTCCCTGATTGTTAAGAAAACCAGACCACTTTCTTAGCTGGTTCTCAAGGCATAACCCTTCATTTTCAGCAGAAATTACCTTTCTAGACAAGGACCCCATGCCAAGCTGGTTGTGCTAGTCTCTCTAATTCCCACACCCAGAAATCTCCTTCCAATGGATTTTTCTTTAGACATCTGTTTTTTTAATCTACTCAAGCCTTCCAGGGAAAATAATTGTCAGGCAACTTGGCTGATCATTTGGAAGGTCAGCTGCATTGGTGAGTGCCAGTGTGTTGAAGGAAGCGTTGGGACCCTCTGCCCTCAGCTCCCAGGCCATGATGCACTGAGGGCCCATTACATGTAAACACTCTGATTCATGGACTCCAGAATCTTAATGTCAACAGAAACTCTGGGGTTATTTGGCCTAAGCTCCCATTCAGAGTAGGAATATGGGCACCCAGTCTCTGCCTGAATACTTCCAGTGATGGGGAGCTCACTACTCAACATAGCAGCTTGTATCTTGGATGGACAGCTCAAATCATTGAAAAATCTCTTCTTTTATGGTGACTTTGGTCCTAATTCTTATATTTTGGAGCTATGGAAAGCTACCACATGGTCAACATTAGAGCCGGTTGCCTCTCACCATGTTTTTTTTTTTTTTTTTTTCAGCTGATCTCCTGTCTTTGAGTGTCTCAGTTCACTTCTGGGACATCTGGAGAGGCTGAGTCCAGTGTCCCCTTTTACAGAGGGTGACATTGAGCAGGGTAGTTAGGTGACTGTCACAAGGTCATGCAGTATTCTCGATTTCTGCCACTGAGCCTCTGGGTCATCCCTGCACTCCCCTTTGTCTCAGAGGCTGCCTTTCCTCCTGGCAGCCTCTTTCTGCCTCCCAGGCCTCACCCCTAAGGTAGCCTGGGCTTGTCAGCTCTCTCTGGACCAGTTAAGTCTAAAGTGGCAGGGCGCTGCTGGTCTGGGTGGCTTCCCAGGGCACCAAAATCATCACCAGCTCCACGGGGCTCAGCAGAGAGGAGCGTGGGGTAGTGTGGGCATGTGGCTCCGGCTGGGTTGGGGGGGGCTGCTGGTGGAATTTTTTCCCTATTTGCTTTTCATGTTCTCTCATTCGGTTTGACTGGGCAATTGGAGGCTGCGGGTACCTGAGTGGGTGGTACGAGCTCGTGTGTGTGTGTGTGTGTGTGTGTAGAGCCGAGTGGGAGGGCAGCAGTGCGGGAGGCTTCAAGAGAGCGGCCTCTCCTTGCCGACCGACTTGGGCTCTGACAGCGCTCCCACTGAATTGGCCTTAGAAAGTTTCCCGGTTTTGACAGGAACAAAACCGGAGCTGCAGATAGGTTGTGCGGTTTCCTTGGCAACCCCAAAACATCGGTGGGGGAGGGGACGGTGGGAACCAGAGAGAAGGGAGTGATTTGCCTCCACCACTCAGCATCGTTCCCCCTCTTCTCCCCTTGAAATAGCTCAGGATAAAATGTTGAACCAGTCCCAGCGATCTCCTTCCCTGGCCCACGGGAAAGGGCCGGGAGCACAGGCAGCTACGAGAGAGAAGGGATGCCCTTCAGAGACAGAGAAGCAAGAAAGGGGGCTCTAGAACCTGCTTTCTAGAGGAATAAAGCACGCTTTTCTGTCTTCACGAAGGTGGCCTAGCTCTCTCAATTTCTTATCCCAGCAGCTTTAAGGGCTACCCCTCTGAATCCAACCCAGGGCAAACCAAGCCCCAGAGTCCCAGGTTCTCTGCCTTAGAGGAAAGTCACTGGCAGGGAAACGAGGAGTGGGTGTCTTCCCCTCCCCCTGCTGCACCCACTGAACCTTGGGACTGCTCCATTCCTAGAAGGCAGGAGACTGAACCAAGTAGGAGTGGAAAACTGAGACTGTTCATTAAGAACAAAAGAGGTTTATTAGTAATTAATGAGGCTGTCTCCTCTACTGCAAAGTCCCCTCCCCAGTGAACCTGCCCATGGCACCTACCCTAAAACCAGCAATCGGGGCTCCAGTAAGACCCATGCTGGCAATTCTCCAGAGCCCCCTGAACTTTTCCTAAAGTTTAGGCCTCTGAGTCTTATTAAACCTGTCCTCCATCCCTGAGCCCTTATCTTGGACGTTACAATTCCTTCATCTAAGAATCATGGAAGTTCTGAAGACATTTTTGCATACATTTTCAAACCAAGCAACCCTGATGCTACCCTAGTCCTGCAATTAAATTTCGGTGTGGAACATGCAGCCTGCCCTTGGCATGGCTCGGACGCCAGGGGAGGGGGCTCTTGCTGCACTTAGGGCAGCCTTTCCTTGGAGGCACGTTGAGCGTATTTAGGGTGCAGGTGGAAGGCAGGAGAAGAGAGCTGAGGGCGGTAGGGCCCCTGGGCCATGTGCTCACACAGTCTCTCCCAATGAGTCAGGCTGGAGGCTGGAGTGGGGGAAGGGACTCTGGACTAGGAGTGCAGATCCCAGGGCTCTCTTCGGACACAGGCTCTCACCAGCTGTGGGTGGGAGGAGGACAGCCACGCTGTGATGGCCACATTCCCAAACCGAAAATTGAAGCTCATAGTCTGACGCGCACTTGGGGGTGGGGAGGGGCAAGGAAGCAGAAGATCTGAGAAATGAAACAGATGGTTGCCATGGTCATGAGCATCTTCCCTTCTCCCTCCATGCCTCCTGGCCCCTACCTCCCAGGGATGCATTTGTCACTATCAACTTGGCTTTCTGCCTCCAGGGAACCAAAGATTCCCTAATGTGGTCACTCTGACTCCTCTCCCATCCACCCCAACCCATCATGACTCAGAGGAGGGAGACCTCATTTATCTCTACTTCCTCTATTCAATCGCTCTGAAAGCTCTTCTCTAATGTGGTCACCCCCATTCTGCCTCCCCAGCAGGCCCCTCCATAGTCCCATCAACAGCAAAGCACTAAGGCACAGGCCCACCACCAGACTTGCCATCTCCCTACCCCAAGCCCAGGGGAGAGAAGACAGCAGCCCACTCCCTCTTTCTGACTCCCAGCTCCCCAGGGAGACAACAGAGCTGGAATTCCACCCAGAAGAAAAGAGAAGATGGTTCTCAAGTGTTGCTCTTCACCCCCACTTCCACCCCCAACACTGAGGAGGGGTGAGGCAGCTTTGAGAATATGATGAATTTAAAATGCCCTAGTAGGTAGATAAGAATGGATTGGGGGGGGAAGCGGCTGTGGCTCAATCGGTGGGGCTCCCGTTTGCCATGTGGGAGGCCCCGGGTTTGTTCCCGGGGCCTCCTGGTGAAGGCAAGCCCGCCCGCACGGCGTGGTTAGCTGACCCAGCAAGCACAAGCAGCAAGCGGGGGATAAATGAATAAATAAATAAAATCTTTAAAGAAAAAAAATAAATAAATAAAAATAAAAATCTTAAAAAAAAAAAAAAAAAAAAAGAATGGATTGGGGGAAGTGGCTGTGGCTCAATCAGTAGGGCTCCCGTTTACCATATGGGAGGCCCTGGGTTCGGTTCCCGGGGCCTCCTGGTGAAGGCAAGCCCGCCCGCACGGCGTGGTTAGCTGACCCAGCAAGCACAAGCAGCAAGCGGGGGATAAATGAATAAATAAATAAAATCTTAAAAAAAAAAAAAAAGAATGGATTGGAGGGGGCAAAGTGTCCAATGGGAATGAATGGAGTGGGAGGAAGAGAAGATGACTCATGAGATCCTGGCTTATTTCTAAGTGGTAGTGGAATCATGTGTGTTGCCATCAGGATGACCCAGCATTGGTCCCTTGGTCCACAATGGAATGTTCTTCTCAAACATCACATACACATATATGGTCCCATATAAAGGAAGGGACCTTTCCCATGTACCTTCATGGGAGGAACATGTGGTAGATTGGATAGTGAACCTGAGTTTGGACATGTTCTTGGTCTTGGTCAGCATTCTGGTAAGTGAGGACCCATTATAAATAAAAATCTCTTCAAGCTGTTACTTCAGCTAAGGTGTGGCCCCCCTGAATCAAGTTGGGCTTTCATCTGGATTACTGGAGTCCTTTATAAGCAGAGTGAAAGAGAGAAGCCAGGGGGAGCAGACAGAAGTTGGACGTCAATGGAACTCAAAAAGAAAGGAGAGTATACTGCCATCTGCATTGCCATGTGACTGAAAAGCCAAGGTCCAAGGATAATTGACTACCAGCCCCAGAATGCCACAGCCTTTAGGGAGAAAACATTGCCTTGCCGATACCTCAAATTTGGACTTCTCCTAGCCTCAAAACCCCAAGCCAATACTTCCTATTGTTTACGCTAACCCATAGTATGGTATTTGTTTTAGCAGCTAGGAAATGAAAACAAACTGAGAACAGTGAATAAAAGGGTGCTTTTGCCATATGGACATCATGCTTTGGGGATTCTCTGAGTCTTTTATTTTGAGTGCTGGGATCTTGGGTTTCCCTTAACCTCTTACCTAGCAGTTCCCTGCTTCTCTCAGGCCAGAGAAACCACTGGGTTTTTTCTGTGATTGGCAGCAATGGTGGAGAAGTGGGCTGCTGGAGGACACTTGGCGGACAGTCTGTGTGGGCCTCATAGCTTATCCTGAGCTGTTGAGGCCATCTGGAAAGCAACTGAGCATGTGAGGCCAGAAGATGTGAGTAGATGTGAAGGTTCAGAGAGGAGGTGGGCAATTCTCAGGCTTGGCCTGAAGTCCACACCAAGTGGATGCAAGAGACAGATCAAATCAGGTTTGTATGTGCCTGGGGTGGGTATGAGAGAGCAGAGATTGAAGGGAATCTCTAACTTCTCAAGAGCCTCTACTGGGAAGCTCTGAGGACACTAAAGTTTGGCCCAGTCAAGTAGGGCATGAGGAGTGAGGGCACTTTGGGGCCGAGGGGACTGGATACCTCTGCATCCCTTCTGCCCAGCTCCTTTTGTATTGGTTTCCTAGCACTGCCGTAACTATTTACCACAAACTGGGTGGCTCAAAACAACGGAAATTTGTTCGCTCACAGTTCTGGAGGCCAGAAATCTGAAATCAAGGTGTTGGCCTGGGGTTCCTTCTGGCACCTCTGAGGGAGAGTCTGTTCCATGCCCCTCTCCTAGCTTCTGGTGGTTGCTGGCAGTCCTTGGCATTCCTTGGCTTGTAGCTTCAACACTCGAATGCCTGCCTTTGTTGTCACATGGCTTTCCTCCCTGTGTGTGTCTCTGTGTGTTTTTTCCTCTTCTTATCAGGCCACCAGTCATGAGATTTAGGGCTCAGCCTATATCCAGGGTGATTTCATCTCCAGATCCTTAACTAATTATATCTGCAATGGCTCTATTTCTAACTAAGGTCACCTTCTGAGGTTCTGGTAGACATGAATTTAGGGGGGCATTACTCAACCTACCACATGCCTTGATTCTACCCTTACACCAGAGCTCTGGAGAAGGGGAAGAAGGCTCCCACAAGTTTGCTTACCACCTCCACTTGTTGAGCTGCTGATCACAAGGTCAGCATGATCAGAGGACAATGTCAGAACCTAGAGTTCTGATCCACCTCCCCACCTTCTTGCTATCCTGCATTTCCCCAGAAGTTGCAAAGGAGCAACTACTAACCTCCATTCCCCATCTTGGATAGGAATATTCCTTCTTCATCTGAAAGAGAGGCAGATGTCCTGAGTGTTTCCTCGGAAAACAAACTGCACCCTGAGCTGCATCTAGTTAGCTTGACTAGCATCTTTTGTAAGCCTATCTTAATCTATCTTGCAATAATTCAATTATATTTTCTCTCGGTCTGTCCTCAAGATTGATGTAGAATAACCTCTTCCTGATCTACCACTCTTCTGACAGTTAACATTTGTCACATCTTTCCCAGTTTCTGTAGGGGATTTTTTTTTTTAACCTGGAGAGAGTATGGCAGAGACATTCAGAAAGTATGGGATGAAACAACCCATCTAAATGCACAGATTTTGGATTTTCTTTATCAACCATCTCAGCTGGCTATTAATTTATGCCCCTCTCCTGCATATCCCACTTCAGATTTGGTAACAAACCAAGCTGTGATGCCCTCGCCTCATAGCCCTTTGCCAACCCCATCAACCACTCTTGTGCACTATTACTCTTGAGTGAAAGAGAAAACAGGGAAAGCAAGCTCCAGGGAGCACGGCCATCAATCTTCATAATGATCTGGAATCAGAAATCATTATTGTGATAAATTGCCTTAGTGCTCCCATCACAGATAGTGCCGCAGAAGGGAGAAGTCACATTTAGACCCAAGTTGTGACTGCGTTCGTCTCCTTTTGGCATTTTGGGAGGAAAGTGGCCAGCAGTGGAGTGTTGGACTTTCTTCTTCAGAACTTGAGAGTGACAGGTGCATGAGAGGGAAGGGGGCTCCATAATTTGAGGGTTTAGAAGCTCTCTGAATCCCAGTGGTCTTAATGTATAGGCCTGCCAAGGTCTAGGTTACAGAGACTGGGGATACGGTGTTAGGGTAGACTGTGCCTGGGCAAAACCCAAGGATCGAGGGGCACAGAGCAGACTAGAGCAGGGCCCAGGAACAGGAAGTAAGGATTGCGGGGCCAAGGGTCACACCATAGGTCAGCATTTAAGCTAGAATCTGGACCCAGCCCTGGCTGCTGTGTGTCCCTTCCAGAAGCATGAATTTCACCTCAAATAATCTGAAAACTACCATGATCTTGTTCCAGGCTCTGTGCTGTGCCATGGATGTGATACATTATGTAATTTATTCCTTACGACACCGCTGTGAGGTGTTATTATGCACATTTTACTTGGGGAAATGAGGCTCAGAGAGGTTAAATCATTTGCCCAAGGTCATACAGGAAAGGTGCTGGAGTCTGGATTTGGACTCAGGTTTGTTTGACCTCAAATCCAGTACTCGTGACCACCTTGCAATGCAGCCTCCTTTCCTTCTTGCTTATGGGCTGAACTGAGAAACTCTGGAGCTGTGAGTGGAAAAGAGGGGAGACTGCATAGCTGGGGATCAGGAGAAACTGCGTTGGGGCAGTGGTAGACTTGCTGACGGAGAAGAGGAGTCTTCCGGGGACTGTGACTGGCCACGCACATGGCAGGGAAGGGAGACTAGCTGAGTCACCAGATTCAGGAACTCGACAGCCGTTGGAAACGTGAAGTTGGCCAGGAAAGATGATGTGGTAATTGACCGGATTAAGGTGGTCCATCTCCTTCACGGAGCTCCTTGTCCCAATACTCTCCCCCAAGGGAAGGGTCCCTTATTTCTCTTAACTTTATTTTTGCTGCTTCAATGCACAGAGCTAACCGTATTCCCTAAGTCACTGGTCTGTGAGAAGACTGTTTTTTATTTTATTGTTTCCCCTTGCCCCTTGGCCACAGACACTCACTTCAGGGTATCAAATATATATATTCTTCCAGTTTGTCTTCTGTATGTTGATTGAAAGCTATGTGTCTACTTGGAAAAATATTCATGGTATTATTTTGTGGATGTGCGTGTGTGCTTTTTTTTTTTTTTAGATTTATTTATTCATTCCTGCCCACCCCTCTCCCTGCCGTTGCTTTGCGCTCGCTGTCTGCTCTCTCTGTGTTTTTCTGTGTCTGCTTGTCTTCTCTTTAGGTGGCACCGGGAACTGATCCTGGGACCTTCCCGACTGGTAGAGAGGTGCTCAATCTCTTGTGCCACCTCAGCTCCCTGGCCTACTGTGTCTCTTATTGTCTCTCCTCTGTGTCTCTTTTTGTTGTGTCATCTTGCTGCACCAGCACTCCTACGCGGGGCAGCACTCCACGTGGACCAGCTCTCTGCTCGGGCCCCCTTGCCATGCAGGCCAGCTTGGCTTTCGCCAGGAGGCCCCAGGAATTGAACCCTGGACCTCCTGTATGGTAGACAGGAACCAGATTGCTTGAGCCACATCCATTTCCCTGTGTGTGTTCTTAATTTACATAATTGATTTGTGCTCTGAATCCCATTCTGCTTCTTTGTAAATTCAATGGTAGTTATTTAAGACCTTGCGTGTTGCCATGTGTACTTTATACAACATAGTATTCCACCATATGCACACACCACATTTACTATCCATTCCTAGGGTGCTTCCAACTCCTGGGCACAATGAACAGTGCTGCAGCGAGCATCACATCCATGACTCCTTATTGACCTGTGGGGCTGTCTCTGGAAGGAGGATGCTAAGTCATAGGGTGTATGTATCCATCCCCAGCCTTCTCAACCTCTCCTGGCACGTACCCCACAACTCTCTTACATCATTTGTGTTCTGCTTTTTAATTGCTAGTTACATCTTCACTTGTACATGTCTTATCTCTTCTACTACATCATAAGCTCTTGAGGGCAGAGATCATGTTTCACTCATGTTCTTCTTCTTCACAGATTCTAAAACACATCTTTTACATGGTTGGTGCACCATAAAAATTTTTTTGGTTGACTGAATTAGCATCTCCTTTACCTCTGAAATGTAAAATTTCTTTTTTTTTTTTTTTTTTTTACCGGGAGGTCTCGGGGATCGAACCCACGTCCCTCCATATGGCAGACGGACGCCCAACCATCTGAGTCACATCCACCCCCCCCGTAAAATTTCTTGAGAGCAAGAGTAACTGTGTTTCTTCATCTTGGTATTTCTAGGACCAAGCTCAGGACCTGGCACTCTATAAACTATTTGATCTAAATATCACCATATACTTTCTGTAGACTTGATGCATGGCCTTTTCAGACATGGCAAAATGGACAGTTAAAAACTGAGCTTGTATTATTGGCAATACACACAGAAACATCTGCCACATGTGTCTTGTAGGTTAATTTCAAAATTTATGTTATATTCCATATTAGGTCCTATTAATTTTCTGACACTGCCCTGGGAAAAATTATGTCAATATAACAATGCCTATTATATTTTACAGTATATAGATACACCACCACCACATATTATCTTAATTAATAATATTACAAAATTCAAAAAACAAAACAAAACAAAAACAAAACAAAACAAAAACAACAACAACATTGGGAAGCGGCTGTGGCTCAATCAGTGGGGCTCCCGTTTACCATATGGGAGGCCCCGGGTTCGGTTCCCGGGACCTCCTGGTGAGGGCGGGCCCGCCCGCACGGCGTGGTTGGCTGACCCGGCGAGCACAAGCAGCAAGGGGGGGATAAATGAATGAATAAATAAATAAAGTCTTTAAAAAAAAAAAAAAAAAAAAACAACAACAACAAAAAAACTGAGCTTGATTGGAAGTTAGATCTGAGTGCCATATAACTAGTTTCATGACCTTAGGGAATTTGGTAAATCTCTCCTCTGAACCTCAGCTCCCCTATATATACAATGGAAAGGGTTTGGTGGCTTCTTACTGCTACCCTGGACTTAAGCAAATGATGAGTGAGTGGTACCCATTCACCCATTTGAGAAAATTGCTGGGTCAGGCTGGTATTCCAAGAGGAGAAGATGGAGTGAGGGGAAGGTGGGGATGGGCACTTAGCTGAGTAAGATGCCATTCTTCCCCCTTTGACCCCCTCTTTTATCCCCCATCAACCCATGCAGTTTGAATTTATCAATTCCTAGATGTTTGTCACTGAACATATAGGGTTCTATAGAGGGATTAAGGATCTTTTGGAAGATCCAGAATATGAATCAAGAGAGAAAGAGAAGATAGCAGCCAAGGGAAGATTAATAGTCTGCAGTAGCAGTTGGGGCAACAAAGAGATTTCAAGGCATGCATCCTACATGTCAGGTTGAAGGAGAGAAGACAAAGGGCAAACCAGTAGCCCACTGTTATCTCAGAATTATGGGTGCCAGGACTGACCAGGGGACCCTGCCATTGCCTACCTGGAGATACTTGTTCAAGGAGGGGTTACTGTGGTAGGTGAGGAAAATGACGTGGACTTGGGCTACTCTAAGAAAACTCAAATGGGACACTAGGGGAAAGTGCAGGACTGGATGGATTTACAATCAGGATACAAGAAAGTCATAACCAGGAGATCTTTTGGAAGTAAAAAAAAATTATTAGCTCTGGGAAACCAAGGATGGTGGGGAGAAGAGTACACCAATGCTGGTGGCCATGGTAACTTATCTGGGCTCAGCACTAGATGCTGGGACCTCAATGGTGAGGGGACTGAGTTAGGACTACTGGTAATCAGGGTTGAAGATAGACTTGATCAGGGCTCCAGGAAACTATGGAGGAAGCTGCCAGCATCTTAAAGGTTAGGCCTGAAACTGGCTGTCTTAGTTTGCCAACAAACACCATACAATGGGTTGGCTTAACAATGGGACTCTATTGGCTCATGGTTTGGGAGACTAGAAGTCTGAAATCAAGGCATCAGCAAGGCCATGCCTTCTCCCTGAAGTCTGCAGTGCCCTGGTGCTGGTTTGCTGCAATCCTTGGGGTTCCTTGGCCTGCATCTATACTTCTGTCCCATAGTGATGTCCTTAGTCTTCTCCTGTTTCTTTCTCCTGTTTCTGACTTCTCTTAATCAGACCTCCAGTGACATGGATTAAAATTATTTCTAGAAAGCCAACTTGGGTTAATTGGAGTTCAGAGGAGTCTTGTAGAAGTCCCTGAGGAAGATCAAGATTGAGGCTCTTTAAAAAATTTTGCCATCTGGCCATCTGCTCATCCTGGCTTTTCTCTATCCTGGCTGATGATGCCCATCACTCCAGAACCTTCTCAATGACCTCAGCATCTGACTCACAGTCCTCTTCCATGCCATGCATTCCCTGGCCTCTATCTTGATAATTCAGTATCTATATATAACCGTCTCCTTTCTAGCCCCTGACCTAACACTTTTTGACTTCAGGTTGCCTTTCTGTGTGCTCTTGCTAGCCAACTTTCCAGCCTTATCTTTCATGATTACTTTTCACATTCTATATTGTCACTTGACCATTGTTCATGTTGAATGGCCACATCCCCATGAGCCAACATCCCATCCATCCTTCACTTCACAGTTCAGCTCAAATGCTACCTCCTTCATAAAACTTGTCTGATTTACACAGCCAGATGTTATTTCATTCCCAAACCTCGCAGAGAATCTTAGTTGTCCTTCTTTTATGGTATTCGACACAGTCTGCCTTCTAATGTTATTATGTATGTCCTTGCCTCATCTTCTCTACTTGGATGTAAGTTTCCATAGAGGAGAGGCTGTGCCTTACCCAGTTCCCTGTCACACCCCTTCATAACAGCACCTAGCACAGAGCAGTCGATAAATATTATTTTGTCTTCTCAGCATCATTTCTTGTGAGGAATCCTCCTTCTTCCACCTCTATATGATCCAAGTGGAGTTGTTAATCATGGTGCCCCACCTCCACCACCACTATGTTGGGCAAAAGATCAAGCTGGCCAATGAGAACGCTCTGTCCTCTGACCTCAGAGATAGCTGCAGGCATGGGTGCATGACCTAAGCTGCACCAATCAGCATCTGCTTTGAGGTTTGCTTCATGTTCTGCAGAGAAGGGCCTTTCATCCTCCATGATGGAAGCTGGAGGGATGATGTAAGTTGGAATTATTGTGGCCACTCTCTTGGCCTCATGGAAGAAGTTATTTGTAATAGGGAGGAATGAGACCTACCTTAGAAGAAGCAGAGATAGAAATAATAGCTAATATTTTGGAGTGTTGACTCTGTGTCAGACCCTGTTCCAAATACATTGTGAGAATTCTTGTTACCCCCCACAAGAACCCTATGAAGTAGGAACTATTATTATATTCATTTTACAGATGAGGAAACAGGGACACTGAGAAGTTGAGACAACTTGTCTAAAGTCACCCAGGTAGTTAGTTGTTAGAGCCAAGATTTCAATCCATTTTGTGGGACCTCCAAACTCTCATGCTATGCTACCTTATATATGAGCCATGGTGAACATAAATGAGAGAGAGAGAGATGGATTTATTAATTTATGAGCAAGTGCAAGAGAGAGCTGACAGCATTATTTGAGCTCCTGGATCTAGCTGTGCCTACAGCCCGCTGACTCATGTGCTTTTCAGTTAAATAAGCCAGTGAATTCTCTCTTATGCTTAACATAGTTTGTGTATCAGTCACTTGTATCCTCCTGGGTTCAATGAGGAACAGGCCGTCTTAGAGATAGAGCACTATTTCTGGATTTGCCTCCTGGCACTAGCCCTTACTTACCACCTAAACTTGGACAAATTACTTGACCTTTCAAGTCCCTGGAGGTAATGACCTGACTCTCAGGGTGGAGGGGAAGGTGACTGAAGATGAGATTACACATAAATGCACTTAACACTCTGCTAACACAATTTAAGTACTCAATAATTGTTAGATCTCTCTTCTCCCCGTTTCCCTTATATGAGTAGCTGTTCAATAAGCATTTATTGAATTGAATTAAATCCTCGAGAGGCTGCAGGATGTTGCCTGAGCTTGAAAGCAGCTGTTGCTGCAGAGTCTCCACTCTTGGCCAGTCAGAGACAGTTCCTCAGTCTGAGGGGGTCTCCTAACAGCTCTGTTTGGTCATTTCCCAAAAAAAAAAAAAAAAAAAAAAAAGCTTCTGCCCTCCTCCTGCCTTTCTGACAGCCCAATCCTCCCTGGCTTCCAGGTCTCTTCTTTCCAGAAAACAATGCTTGTCAGCAGTAACCTCAAAGGTGCACTGGACCCTCCCATCCCACCCCCCATCCTTTTTTCCTCCTCCCTCTTTCCCTCTGTATCCAACTCACCAGGTCCTACTGATTGACCTTCTAGGTACTCCTCAGACCTACTCTCTCCTCCTTACCCCTATGGCCAGTGCCCTTGCTGAGACCCTCATCCTTTCTGGATGTTTCAAGGGCCTCCTTACTGGCCTCCCTCCCTCCAGCCTTCCAGGCCCTCAGTGCGGCCAGAGGCACTCACCGAAAGGGCAGGCGCACCACTTTTCACCTGAAAACCGCCACTGCCTACAGGATAACGGTCAAACCCTTAGCAGACACAAGGGCCTCCGCAGCCTGGCCCCTGCCCAAATCTCCAGCCTCGTCCCCCACCTTGCTGTTTCATGCCTCCATGCTATCCTCCTGCTGTTCCTTCTGCCTGGAACACCGGTGTCACCTTACCACTGCAGCCTCCACCCCC
Organism: Tolypeutes matacus; assembly: GCA_026826555.1. NCBI lineage: Eukaryota > Metazoa > Chordata > Mammalia > Cingulata > Chlamyphoridae > Tolypeutes > Tolypeutes matacus. The sequence continues at coordinate 45,631,609 of JAKSZT010054304.1, read as the reverse complement.
CAACTCTTACTCATCCTCTAAGACTCCACTAAGTTTGTTTGCTTTGTTGTTTTTTTCCTGGAAAACTTCCCTGAATTCCCACCTCCGCCCCTTGGGCCAAGTGCTCTTCTCTGTACTCCCACAGCAACTGGACATAATTCTGTCTTCTCAAGTATTATTTTATATTGATGTGATCACTTCATGCATCTGTCTTGAGAACTCTGAGGCCAAGGGCGAGTCTTACCCGCTAGGCCCTCTCCTATAGACGTCACGAAAGCTCCATGCAGGGGAACTAGAAGAAGGATGAGAGATTACATCTCCTGCAGACTGCAGTCCTGATTCTCATTTATTTCCCTGCCTGATTTCCTTGACCCCCAGACTAGGCTTCTCCAAAGTGTCAAATACATCAGCCTTAGGGTTAAATTGGGAGGGGCGGGGGTTGTCTCTCATCTTCTAAAGTGGGGAAGGGGTACTCTCCTCTAGTGGTGGAAAAGGAAAAAAAGGAATTTTCTCTAGGATCCTATGTGGTTGTAGGATTGTTTGTATAATTGTGTAATTCTCCATACAGCTTTGCATGGATGATACATGAATAGGTAACCTTTGGCTACCTTAAAATAGCCTCCATCTTGGTTTTTAAAAAGTATAAAATTATTTCATTACATCTAAATATAGGCAGAGTCTGTACTGATGCATAACTTAAGCAAATACATGCAAATCCCTTGCATACTGGTGGGACCGAGTCATCCCAACACTTTGTCATATCCCCAGCCCCTACAGCTCCTCCACTCTCTCCTGCTCACCTTGAGCAAATCACTTAACCTCCCTGAGCCTTAGGCTTCTCACTGATCAGGTGGACTAGCAATAGCCGTTCAGCCGACCTCACTGGGCCTTTGTGAGGATCAGATGGAAAGAGGAGCAGGAAGAGGGTTGTGCTACGGATGTGGCTGTTAAAGAACCCCTGTGCCAGGCAGGAGGTGGCACCCAGGAGGGGTGGGCGGCAGGATCGCTGTGGGAGGTCATGCTGGGCAGGCCTCCAGCTGCTCCCCTGGGATTTCTGGAGTTTCATTCCTCTATAATTCTCATCCCCTCACCCCTCACCTCCATCTCAAATCTGTTTCCCATTAAAAGAGAAATGTGTTCTCCTCTCTGCCTTTCTTTCCGCCCAGCTCCCCGAGCCGAGCCGTGCCAGGCCCAGCTCTGAGAATCGGGCTGCATCTGCTCTTGCTTAAGGCGCCCACTAATTCAAACCAAAGAAGGCGGGAGGCAGACAGGCCCATGCGGCCACCCCACGCTCCCCTGGCTTGCCCTCGCACCCGCCTTTCTCCCTGGATGGAAAATTTGGCCTCAGCCTGCCCTTGTGACTGGAAAAAGCAGGGTCAGCTCATCAAAGCAGAATAGAGGTTGTTAGTTAGCTTTCCTCTTTCAGAGGGTTGTTAAGAAGGCGTGGCTTCGGGAGGGGAGGGGAGGGGATTACTGGACCCTGGCCAGGCCTGCCTGAAAGAGGTTGGGGGGAGGGTGGGTGCTTAAGCAGGAGGAAAGTCCTGCCCGCAGCAGAGAGAAATTTACTAGGGGGAAGAGATTGAGGATGGCGGCGGGGCAGGGGGGTTGTGGATAGGTATGGGAGAGAAATGTGAGGTGGATTCAACTCGCTGCCCGAGTTGGGCTGAGCCAAGAGAGAAGGCCAAAGACAAGTGACTTGTTCTTTGTCAAGCCACTTGTCTCCTGGAAGATGCCGGGACCAAGTCCACTGCTCCCTTCTCCCTGTCTTTCCTGATCCCTTGGGCTGAGGAAGGAAAGAGGAAGCAGGCAAGTGCATCTGTGAGGAGGAGGGCCCCAGGTCTGTGAGGGGCCTCAGCTGGGGCCAGCTGCTGCAGGGTCCAGTCTTCCTGTCTCAGTAGCTGAAGGAGGCTGTCTCTTTCAAGGGGCAGTTGTGAAAAAGACACAGGAAAACCCGGGATGCCATTTGGGTATCTGGATTTTCCAATGGTGTGGTAGGGCTGTGGGTAAGGCCTAGAAGATGTACATAAAGACCAGATGGGAGTCACCCAAATTGGGAGACCACACAAGGGGTGGGGTGGGAGGGAAAAGGTCTGTCAAAAGCTCAGCAGGCTGAGGCAGGAAAAGCATGGTGGTGGGGTCTACAACTTCCTCACCACCCCTTGGCACAGTGTCCTATCCCTGTTCTACTACCCCAAGCTCGTCCACATTTCTGTGCTACCTTTAGAGTCCTGAGAATTCTCAGGGACTAACTTGGGGATGTCATGGTTTCCTGTACAGGGAAACAACAACATGGAAGGTATGATTATTGTCCCCAAACATCCATCTATCCCTTCTTTATTTAAGATTTCAGTGAGGTGCCTGGCTGCTTAGCTCTAGATGATGTTTCCCAGCATCCCTTGCAGCTAGCTGTGGCCTGGTGATGACATTTTAGCCAGTGGGATATGAGCGGAAGGGATATGTGCCACTTCTGGGTCATACTCCAACGTTCCACTTCCTTTTTCCTTCTTCTCACTGACTAGAATGTGGGTGTGATGGCAGGAGCGAGAGCAGTCATCTTAGACCTTGAGATGGAAACTACATGTTGAGGATGGCAGAGCAACAAGATAGGATGAGTCAGGGTCTCTTGTACTGTGAAACTGCCAAATTTGCCCTATCCCACTAATGTTTAGAAGGGATGTTATAAGGGATGAAGGAGAGAGAAATAAACCTCTATCTTGTTTAAGCCACCATTATTTTGACCTTTGTTACAGCAGCTGACTTTGTATCTTACCTAACACAAATAATAACACAACCAACAGTTATTAAGCTCTTACAATGTGTTAGTCACTGTTACGAGTGTTTTATATGTATCATTTAGTTTCATCTTTATCACAACCCAGTGAGTTGGTGAGAAGGATGACTATCCTGATTCTCTTAAATATCCCAGACCTCTCTCCTCCTCCCCTCCCTAATCTCAACCCAGGCCAGGTCTGGTTGTTGGGGACTAGCCCAGGTACCTGCCCTCAAGACCCTTATTGTCTCTGCCATCTACCGGGTAATGGATGATGCATGCATGAACCAACTTAGATTAAGACATAGTCCCACTCACCCCAATTCTGCAGGGAAGTAAAGCAATGCAATTCCTATGGAGTCTCAGTAGCAGCCACTCCCTGATGGCTGTGGTACCAGGTTGTTAGCGATGGTCTGTATACTAGCTCTACCACCACCCTTCCTTCTTGCTCAGGGATTCCTATTACAAAGCTAGTAAGTTGCAGTGACATTATTGAAGATGCAATCTTGAATTTACTCTAATTTTTTTTTTTTTAAATGAGCTGCCAGGACCAGGAATTGAACCCTGGACCTTGTACATGGAAAGCTGGTGCTCAACCTCTGAGCCACACTGGCTCCCCTCTAATTTATGTTTTAAAATGCATATTCCTTGCAAAAAGTGTTTTAAGCATTAATAGTAACAGATCTCTTGCTTCACCCTTCACACTTGGCTGAGGTAGGCCTGGTTGTCATGACACTGTGGTGCAGATCCACCAGCCTGGGAGAACTGCTCAGTGATTGGTCAAGCTTCCATCTGGCCAGCTTTCCCTCCCAGGGTCTGCAGCACCACAGGGGAAGGACAGTGGAGTGCCAACTCCTCAGCATGGACAGAACACAAAGATGTCATCAGAACAGACATCTGCTGGTTTTGCCCAACCAACTATTCCTTCTTCCATTTTCTGCTTATAGGATCTTGCTTTCTCTTCAAGGAAGTTCCTACTGCCCTATTCCCTGTAATCTGGGAGGGATTACCATCCCCAATATCTACCCTCTCCAAAGATTAGGCATATGACCCAAACCAGACTAGAGTGTCTCTCCTGGGAACCCCGTATTATAGCCCAGACAAGATGGATGGCAGTTAAGACTGACTCATTTCTCTGAATTTTGAGTAGAGTTTACGTAATTAATAAATTGAAGGACATTCAAGGTTATCCCTAAAATGCTGTCATACTCTCTCTTGCATTTCAGTATATTTTCTTGAAGGGGTGAGAGAAGGACTGTGCTACAGCTAACTCATAGGACACTGTACGTACCTTGCACGATGGGTGTGACCCTTGCTCTTGTCCTTCCCAGGCATGGTGGCCCACGTCTTCCTTTCATTCTGGGAGCACCACAGTGATCAGAGTCTGGCACATTACACAACCCCAAGGGGCACCACCATTCACATGTCATCTTGGGAGTTGTGCAATGAGGTGGCCTCACCCAGGAGTCTTCCAATAAACTCCCTGTTGCTGCTTAAGTTAGCACAAGTCCATTTCTGAGGGTTACAGCAAAAGAACCTAAATTGAGAAACCATTTTAGCCATTCTTCTGCCACCAAACAATACTGCTCTCAAGCCATCAAGGAACCAGAACTGCTTCCCTTTTCTCTAAAATGCCCCAGGTATAGAGTTGCCAGATTTCATAAATAAAAATACTATATGATGCCCAGTTAAATATGAATTTCAGATAAACATGAATGAGTAATTTTTGGTATAAATATGTCCCATGCAATATTTGGGTGCCTGTATTGTATCTGGCAGTTCTACTCAGAAAAGAAAATGATGTCTCATCTCTCAGGTTTGGTCTAAAGGCATTCATACTCCTTCACCCTGTTCCCCACAGGTAAATGGTTTCTTTATCTGTATTGTTAACCAGATTATTGGTACAGGGCCAGGCACCTGATAAAAAATGAGCCAATCAAGGCCATTCCTGGGCTTTTTCAGACAAGAAGAAAGAACTAAGCATTCTCAGGTGATAGAGTTTGGAAAATACTAAGCTCAGGAGCTGATGGCAGCCTTGAATTCCAACAAGTGACTAGCACTGGTCTTTATTGAGAGAGACTAAATTGGACATACAGAGAGAAACAGAGAGAAGCAAGGGAGATAGTCTGACAGTTTTCAAATCCTCGCTGCCACTTGTTTTTCTCCCCTCGTTGTTTGTGCTTGCTGTCTTCTCTCTGTGTCCATTCATTGTATGCTCTCTGTGTCTGCTCATCTTCTCTCTAGGAAGCACCAGGAACTGAACCCGGGACCTCCCATGTGGGAGAAAGGCTCTCAATTGCTTGAGCCACCTCTGCTCCCTGCTTTGCTGTGTTTCTCATTGTGTTTCCTCTTTGTGTCTCCTTGTTGTGTCATTTAGTTGTGTCAGCTCACCACGCCAGCCTGTTGCATCAGCTTGCTGTCTTGATCATCTTCTCTAAGAGGCATCAGACACTGAACCCGGGACCTTCCATGTGGTAGGCAGGTTCCCAAATGCTTGAGCCACATTTGCTTCCCTGCCACTTGTTCCTGAGGTCCAGCTACCTCCCTGCCTTTGCCATGACTTGAGTTTTTGAAGCATTCTTAGATTTGATGTATTAAGTCTTTTTTTGTCCAAAGGTCAAAACCAAATTAATACAAGAGGGAGTTCTGGGAAGATGGCATTGGAGTAGGCAGGACTCAACTCTCTCACATAAACAACAGAGAAAGGGCCAAAAGCTGCCTGAGAGAACTGTTTTGGGGGTCAGCAGATGAGGACAGTGCTGCACAACTCCCAGGAGGGTGAGGGACAGAAAGATGAAAAACCCAAACCAACAAATGTTTGTTACTAAACTCCCATGGCAGCTGGGAATGGAACCCATCCCCCACCCTCAAGACATTAAGCCAGGATAAAATCCCTGGCTCACTGGAGCTGAGTGAGGGAACAGACCTCCTCCTCCCTATCAGCTGTTACACAGGAAGAGAGAGGGTGAGTTGGAGGGCTTCTCTTCAGTGAATTCAGCCAACAGAGACCGCTTTGAATCTCAGCTCTGGCCAGACCAGAAACACAGGAAAGAGGAGGTTGAAAGAAGCACCTCTGTGGAAAGATTTGCCTATGGAAACCATCTGCTGACTGGCCAGGAAATTCCAAGGAGAAAAACTGCTTTTAGGTCTCTCTTTAGCTCCAACCCCTAGGAGAACATCTGCGCTACATTAGTGAGTCCATGGCCCAATTTTGGTAACTTAAGCTGGGCACTTTAAAAAGACTTAGAATAAGTTGAACCAAAAATCAGGGGAGCTGATGTGGCTCAGTGGCTGAGTGCCAGCTTCCCACATATGAGGTCCAGGGTTCAATTCCTGACCCCAGTACCTGAAAAAAAAAAAAAAAATCAAGAAGAGCTGTGGGGAAAAAAAACAAAACAAACAAACAAAAAAACCACTAGGCAAGAGAGAAAAATTAACCATCAGAGTAAATTCACCAACATATTCAGATGCCTAGACATCAGCAAAAAAATTACAAGCTGTACTTGGAAACAGGAAGAGATGGCTCAGCCAAAGGAACTAACCAAATATCCTGATATGATACAGGATTTAAGACAATTAATCAATGATAATCACACAAATCTCCTAAATCAATTCAAAGAATTGAAGAAAATATGACTAAAGAGGTAAAGGATATTAAGAAGACACTGGGTGAACATAAAGAAGAATTTCAAAGCCTGCAAAGAAAAGTAACAGACCTTATGGGAATGAAAGACACAATGGGTGAAATTAAAAATACATTAGAGGCACATAAGAGCAGATTTGAATTGCTCAAGGACTGAATTAGTGATTTCAAGGCCAGAACATCGGAACTGGAAAAGACAGGAGAAAAGAATGGAAAAAATGGAAGAAGTTCTCAGGGAATTGAATGACAATGTAAAACACACAAATATACCCATTATCAGTGTCCCAGAAGGAAAAGAGAATGGAAAAGGGGCAGAAAGAATATTTGAGGAAATAATGACCAAAAACTTCCCAGCCCTTATGAAAGACATAAATATCAATATCCAAGAAGGACAATGCATCCTAAACAGAATAAATCTGAATAGACCCACACCAAGACACCTATTATTCAGAATGACAAATGTCAGAGGTAAAGAGAGGATTCTAAAAGCAGTAAGAGAAAAGCAAAGCATCACATACACGGGAATCTAAATAAGATTAAGTACTGACCTCTTATCAGAAACCATGGAAGTGAGAAGAAAGTGGTATGATGTCTTTAAGGTAGAAAAGAGAAAAACTGCCAGACAAGAATTCTGTATCCAGAAAAACTGTCCATCAAAAATGAGGGCAAGTTCAAAGTCTTCACAGAGAAACAAAAACTGTGCAAATATATTACCAAAAGGCCAGAATTACAAGAGATACTAAAGGGAGTGCAGCAGCCTGAAAGGAAAAAGCAAGGGCAAGAGACTTAGAGAAGAGTGTAGAAATGAAGATTATTAGGCAGGGTAAATTAAAGATTAAAAAGACAGACAATAGTAAGCTATGACAACAGAAAGCCAAAGGACAAAATGGATGAAGTAATGCCTTTATAGTAATAACATTGAATGTTAATGGCTTGAACTCCCCAATCAAAAGACATAGACTGATAGAATGGATAAAAATAATATGAGTTATCTATATGCTCTCTACAAGAGACTCACTTCAGAAATAAGGACACAACCAGGTTGAAAAAAGATATTCCATGCAAGTAATAACTAAAAAAAAAAAGAGCTGGAATAGTGATACTAATATCAGACAAAATAGATTTTAAATGCAAAATTGTTATAAGGGATAAAAAGGTCACTATATAGTAATAAAAGGGACAATTCACCAAGAAGAAATAACTATAATAAATATTTACATACCTAACCTGGGTGCCTCAAGATACATGAGGCACACATTGACAAAACTGAAGAGAAAAATAGATGTCCCTACAATAATAGTTGAAGACTTTGATACACCAAATTAATACAAGTTGCAACCCTTATATCATTGCCTTAGAGTAAGCTGTTACGTTTCTGTCCTCCCCAAGATATCTCACTCTTCTTGGCCTTCATGGCATCTAACCTAGCACCTGGCAGATAATAGGAGAGCAATCATGTTTTAAATAAACCAGTCAATGACTCCATAGGCTTGGAGATCAGTTGCATAATGAACATTTGACTGATTTAATTTCTTGAGAGAAACTCATTGCATACCAGGAACTTTTCTCACTGGCTGGCTGAAAATCTCTAGAACATAAAGCATCTCACACCTCACATAATGGCCTGTTTGTTGGGGTGGGGGGAGCAGGACTGTGGTGCATTTACCTGCTTTTGTCCAAGAAAGTAATGAAGACTTTATGGGGAAGCGGATATGGCTCAAGTGATTGGGCTCCCGTCTACCATATAGGAGGTCCAGGGTTCGATTCCTGGGGCCTCCTGGTGAAAAGCAAACTGGCTCGTGTGGCAAGCTGGCCCAAGTGGAGAGCTGGCCCAAGTGGAGAGCTGGCCCAAGTGGAGAGCTGGAGCAGCAAGATGACACAACAAAAAGAGACACAGAAGAGAGACAATGAGAGATGTAGCCAATCAGGGAGCTGAGGTGGCGCAAGATATTGAACAGCCTCTCTCCACTACAGAAGGTCCCATGATCGGTTCTCAGTGCTGCCTAAAGAGAAGACAAGCTGACACAGAACAACACACAGAGAGCAGACAGTGAGCGCAAAACAATGAGGGGTGAGGGGTAGGGGGTGGGGGGAATAACTAAATAAATAAATCTTTAAAAAGATTCATGATAAGGATTGTGTTTGCTGAAAAAGCTGGCTTCAAAAGGTAGCTTCCTTGCACACTGCAAGGATTCCTTTCCCACCAGATGAGAATGGAATTGGAGCAAGTCCTGTTGGACCCTCCTAAAAAGGCCCTGGGCAGATGGCCCTGGCTTTCCACATCCATACCCAGGACAGCTCCTGGATGGCAGCAGGGGAGCATGGGGCAAGGTTCTTGCAAGGCAGGCCAAGAGTGGGCCCATCAGGACTGGTCATACTGAACTCAGGGCTCAGGCTTCCTCTCTGACATTGTGTGTCCTGCTGGGCACTGGCCCTTCTGATACCCAGCAAAAGCATGTACTTTTCTCCTGATGCATCTTTAAAGGCAATTCCTGAGACACCGGGGTTTCAAAGAGAGGCAGAATTTTATTGGCTGTGCAAGCAATGGAGAACCATGGCCTTCTGGTCCCAAACTGCCTCTCTGATCTATAGAAATTTTAAATTTTATAACATCAGGGTGCTAATGAATAACTGGGATGGAGCTGGATACAGGTTCCTCCATTAATAAACATAAAGGGGTTGAACAAGCTGGAGGTGGACCCCAAACCAGGGGAGTTACAAAGTTACATTCACTTTCAGAGATCAAGTTTCTGAGATAGGAGAGTACAGAGCAGAGGTCAGTCACAGGGTTTTCCATATGGATATTAAACAGAGGAGGGTGGAGTGGTTACCATCCCAATAGTTAACACAGGCAAGAGTGAGCTCAATCTAGAATTATCATCCCAATAGTAAGCATACACAAGGGTGAGGCTAGTTCTAGGTGAGCTGGCTAGAGGGGTGGGGCCACTCTAGCCAGCATCAGTAATTTCAGGTATTATTAACCTTTTACTATTTTATAGTATAAAGGAATCTATATAATAATTTAGCAGGCATAATTATTTCTTAACTCTCAGTTACGCCTTTGACTCGGTTAATAAAATTCCCAATCTTGGGGATAATCTGGACATTGGATCTTTCTGGCTTCTTCATGGTGAAAAGGGGTGTTGACATTACGGTCTACAGAGGAAGCTGGTCATCATTTTGACCTCTGGGTTTCATGGCTTGTCTGGCATAGGAATAAATCAGAGACTTTCTGAAAAATAAACAATACATAAATTGAGAATTATAGGTTTAAACAACTATGCTACATTGGGGAAATGATTTTATAGCTTTCCTTAGCCATAGTTTAGAGTACTCTTTTGGGCTTAGCCTCCTGTGGCTTTTTTCTTTTTTCCCCCACTACTGGCTGAAGCCTGAGTAAGAGTAACCTCTAGAATGACCTCTCGACTCTGTTTGAACTCTCTTAGGCATTAAAACTTTATTCTGTCATATTCTTTCCTGCCTTTTGGTCTAATCCCACATTGTCAGGGAGGCCCATCCCTGGGAATTTTCAAGTCCTGCATTGCCAGGAAAAATCTCTGAAAGTTAAGCCCCATGTTGCCAAGGAAAAGTTTATCCCTAGAAGTCCTGTCCCATGTAGGGGAGAAGGTAGTGAGACTTTGCCTTACAAAGGCAGGCCACATTTGAGTAACAAAGAGGTTGTCTAGAGGTGACTCTTAGGCATTAGTTATAGTTAGGTTTAGCTTCCTCATTACAGAAATAATTTCATGACTGCAAGCCTCAAGATTGAGGTCTCAGCTTACTAGCCTGTTTCTTTTTCAAAGGTTTACTTTGCAGGGTTCTACCATTTCAATAAGTTGGGAGTGCCTATTGTTTGAGAGAGTAGTAGGAATTTCCCAGGTGAAGAAGTTTAATTGCTCTATGTTTTTCCCAGTCCCTTAGGGACTTTGCAAATACCTTTCTAGCTTAGATCCAAAACACTTTGAAATGTATCAGGATATTACAACAACTTTGTACAGAATATCACAACCTCATTCACTCTTTTAGGTTCCATGTTTAGCTCTACTTTTTAAATAAGCTGACTAGTCAGGTTAAATCAGATAGTGCTCCACAGAAATTTAAAGAATTTTATTGACAAAATAAATTTTTCTTTCTGGTCCCCGTAGTACTTAAAATTTTAAAATACTGATAATATCACCTTTTTCCTTGTATCCTGATTCTCCTTAGTCTTTAGATTAGCTCCATTTATCTTTTAACTGATGTCTGATTCTTTTGGCTTCTTTAATTGGGATGGTCTTTGAGAATTAATGCTGCTTTTTCAGCACCTTAATTGCTGGTTAACTTTAGCTTTGAGTTCCAGGTGTCATATAAGACCTTAAAAATATTCTAGGGTTCTATTAGGTTATACACAAAAAGTAAAGCATCTTGGGACTTAGAAATAACAATTGGAGATTACTGCTCAGGTATAAATAGGACGGCTGCAAGAGCTTACAATTTAAGCCCTACTTTCCTTAGGAACATTTTTAAAAAGCTGTTTCTAGAGATCGCTAACTACAGACCATAGTAAGAGTTTTGTTTCACTTTTACCAAGATTGTAAATCAACAGGTAAAACATAACTTATAAACTCTTGCCTTGCTTTTCCTCTAAAGACCCTTTTGTCATCTATGGAGTGACTGCATGTTCTTTTAGAGAAGCATCAGAGCAAAACAGTGTAACCGATAAGAGATTTTGGTTGTTTTTACAGCATCACATTTTTCTAAGAATAACTAAAACTATAACCAACATGATCATGAAGATCAATATTAGGATAGAATAAACAGTGAGAACTTTAAAAGTATTCAAGAATTTTATACAATCCCCAAATATATAAGTAGATTACACATTTAATCCCTCCCCTCAGAACCTCTGGTAGCCACTGCCTTTATGTTAATGATGCAAGTTCTTCCATTGCTAGAATAATCACAAGTCTACTTTAGTCCATAATTGCTTTCCATTCTTATGTTTATTCATTCCTCAATCTTGAGGATTTGGGAATGGTGATGCCCACCCTGTCTCCAATTGAGAGATGGCTTAGATCCCATGGGGCAGATGAATGGAACTGTACTGCTTGCAGTTGCAGCCACTCTCCACTTCCTGGATGGGTGTTGTCCATCATCATCCTTTTGTTAGTTGTCCTGGGAGAATCCAATGAACTGGTGAGTAGGTGTTTCAGGGCTCAACCAGCATTTGAACAGACTGAAGATCTCTGGGACATATATTTAACAAGTATAGTGCTAATTATAGGTTCAAATAAAAGGGGCAGAAGAGCCATGTGTAGGGAAATTATAAATCAGTCTAACTCTGTTATATTGGGGAGCATATATTCCAAAGTCAGGCCCATTGACAGGGTGCCGAATTCCTGAGATTGTCTGCCCTGCCTATAGTGTCTAGATGTCTCTAGAGTCCTCAGGAGCCCCACTGTTTGAGGCACTGTTGACTGTGGCAGCCAGTGAGATCCTTCTGAGACATGCATAAGTGTAACCTCTGGAAAAACCTTCAGACTCACTTTGAAGTCTCTTAGCCAAAAAATCTCATTTGTATTTAATATTTCCCCACTTTGGTCAAAGTCTTTTCCAGATTCATCACTAGTCTGTGCTTGGTAATAATCCTTTGGTGCCAGGGAGGCTCATCCCCAGAAGTCATGTCCCACACTGGGGGGAAGGTTGTGCATTTATATGCTCAGTTTGGCTTAGACAGAGTCTACATTTAAGCAACAAGGAGACTTGCAGAAAGTATCTCTTAGGCACTATATATTTTTAGGCAAAACACCTCACATTTTACAAAGCAAAAGAACAAATTCTTTTGTAACAGTGTGCAATTAAAGATATACTTAAGGGTTTTATTAGAATATTAAAGATTGTTATGGGAAACGGACGTGGCTCAAGAGGTTCGGTGTCCGTCTACCATATGGAGAGACCAGGGTTCGATCCCCGGTACCTCCCGGTAATAAAAAAAAAAAAAAAAAAAAAAAAAGATTGTTAGGTCTGAACATTATATTTAAACAGGCCTCTACTAATCACAATGACAAATAAGTTAGTAGAATAGTTTGAAGAAGACTTAACATCCAAACTAGCAGTGACTGTATTTTTTAAAACTGTTAAAGATATTGTAAGGCCAACATAAAGTCTATTTAGCCTTTCTGATAAGGCACAGACTCTTTGTTCTTTATATATTGATCATTTCCAAAGGAGTTTTATATTTTTTTCACTTAAAACAGATTAACAATTAAGAAAATTATGTTACTTTACCAGTAACACAATTTAATAGTCAATCTTTACTTTTGCATCAGTACACTATTCAGTTAGCAAATCCCAGTTAGCATAGATCACAATAGAATAAGTTGGTGTCTGACAGATTTCTCTGCTATGAAGTTATTTTTTGTTATCATTATCAACTCATAGATTTTTATTTAATACTGACTTCCTAGAATAATCAAATCCCTCATTTTAGAAAATGCTTTTACAATTTCCCAGAACTTGTAATTTCCTATGAACCTCTTTTAACCATTTATAACAATATAGACTAGTTACTTTACCTCATGACAAAATTTCACCTTTAAATAAACTTGTTAGATTACAGTCAGCAACGGACATGAAATTTACTTTCACAAGCCCTCTACAACTTTTCATATCCATTCAGATCTTCTCCTGCATATTTCCACCCTGATTTTATGAAACCCAGCCATCTTGTTTTAAGACAAAGCACATCCCGTAAATAAGCTTTCATAAGCTTTCTACTTCTTTCCATACTCGCTTAAGCCTTGTGTTTATCCCTCATTCTACTCTGTGAAAAACTAGCCATTTAACTTTAAGCAAAACAATTATTTTTAAAAGATGTTGGTAAAATAATTTCATTAATTATCATCTTAAAAATTTAACAGACAATGGGGGACGGATGTGGCTCAAATGGTTGGGCGTCTGTCTCCCATATAGAGGGACCCGGGTTTGATAAAAATAAATAAATAAATAAATAAAAAATTTAACAGACTTAATGGTAACTCATTAGTATCTGGATAAACCTAGGGAGATTACACTCAAATAGAATAAATTAAAATAATGATATTTTACATAAGAAATGTTTTTTTTTTTTTCCTTTTCCTTCATAGGAGGTTAAAACTTCTTTGTTTTTATAATACCTTAAAATTATAAATAACCTCAAAAGCATACTGACTATTAGGCTCTGAAGAATATAATTGTTTTATTTGTTTTAATTAAAATTTAGAAAAAACTTTTCATAGCTTTCAAGGAAAGCTTGCTGAAACTTTTCATTTACTGAAATGTGCGCATTGGGTTATTAATTACTCTCATCTCAAGGCCGTTAAAATTCAATTGGGGAATTATAGGACAAACTGTGCAAAATAGGGTTTATATACCTGTATACACACACACACACACACACACACCTATATATAACAGAGTTGGTATAACCTGAGGCAGGACAGTGAAGGTCTATAGCTGGTCTTGCCAGCTGAAAGCAAACTGTTTCTAGTGGTCCTTTTTAATGGCAATTGGGGGGAAAAAAAGCATTTGCCAGATCAATAGCTACATACCAGGTACCAGGGGATGTGTTGATTTGCTCAAGCAAGGATACCACATCTGGGACAGAAACTGTGATTGGAGTCACCACCCGGTTAGGTTTATGATAATCTACAGTTATCATCCAAGATCCATCTGTTTTCTGCATAGACAAAATAGGAGAGTTGTATGGGCATGTGGTGGGAATCACCACCCCTGCATCCTTCAAATCCTTGATGGTGGCACTGATCTCTGTGATCCCTCCAGGAATCCAGTGTTGCTTATGGTTTACTATTTTGCTAGGTAGGGGCCGTTCTCGTGGCTTCCACTTGGCCTTTCCTACCATTATAGCCCTCACTCCATAAATCAGGGATTCAATGTGGAGATTCTGCCAGCTACTGAATATGTCTTTTCCAATTATGCATTCTGGAACTGGGGAAATAACCAGAGAATGAGTCCGGGGACCCACTGGACCCACTGTGAGATAGACCTGAGCTAAAACTCCATCAATCACCCAACCTCCATAAGCCCCTACTCTGACTGGTGGACCACAGTGATGTTTTGGGTCTCCTGGAATTAATGTCACTTTTGAGCCAGTGTCTAATAATCCCCGAAATGTCTGACCATTTCCTTTTTCCCAATGCACAGTTACTCTGGTAAAAGGCCGTAGGTCTCCTTGGGGAAAGCTGGGAGGAAGATTAACAGTATAAATTTTTGACAGTATTAACAGGATCCTTCCCCAAGGGAACCTGGCCTTCTTCTCATTCAAGGGACTCTGGGTCTGTAAACTGTCTCAAGTCTGGGAATTGATTAAGGGGCCGTGATTCTCTGTGTTTTTAATTTGTTAAGGTTTTGTTCACTCGACCTAGAACTCTTCTGCTTATTCAGATCAAGTAGGAATTTAGTAGACTGTCCATCTATTTCACCTCCAGGCACCTCATGATCTATTAGCCAATGCCATAGCTCTATGTGACTCAGACTCTTTGGATTGCTGCTTTGAGCCTGCCTTTCATTGCTGTAGGCATGCCCATCTTGTCTTTGGTGATTAACTGCTGATACTTGACTTTAGCAGCCCGAGATCCAATCATCCCATAATATTTAAGGATTCTAGTTCCATTACAGCAGTTCCCACAGTAATATCTAGACTACAGAGAAGAACAACCACAGAGCTCTTCAGGGAAGATGGAATTAGTCTTACAAATTTATTCCTCACAGTCCTGGGTAAAGGTGTATCCTCTGGATATTCCTGAGGTGGGTGGGCAGGTCTTAAATGGTAAATCCATCCTAGCATTCCAATCTCTCTAAGACTTTAAATTCCCTCTTCTACTGTATACCAGGGTAAATAGGACATCTCAACCTCAGACATTGTAGGCCATCTTTTGGTCCATGTTTCCATCAGCCACCAATACAAACTGTTAGAGCCCTTTCTAACCCCAAACTATAGCATTGAATCCAGAATTTCTGCTTAGTGGGCCCATATTAATAAATTCAGCTTGATCCAACTTTATATTCCTTCCACCATTATTCCATACCCTTAGTATCCATTCCCATACATATTACCTTGAGATTTGTTATACAAGTTGGAAAACTCATGCAGTTCTTTTAGAGTATAGCATACTTCCTCATGGGTCACACTTTGTACTTTGCCTTTGGGGGCTTGTTCTGCTTTTAGTCTGCTAATAGGTCTAAAAGAGAAGAGGGGTAGTGGAGGTGGGTAAGAAGAAGGATTAGAAATGCCTTGCAAGCTACTGACCTCAGGGCATTCCTTTGTATTTTCATCTGGTGAGACAGGATTAATCTCTTCAGGCAGGGGTTGGAAGGCAGATTCCTCAGGGCAGGGTGGAAGTTGGGCAGAGCATGCTGGAGTTTGGCTGGTACCTGCCTCAGGGCTCAGGAGGTCCAAACTCCATGGAGCAGGCCAGAGGTTGGGTGATACAAGCTTGACATTGTGTGGTTTCCACAGGGCAGGCCATCACAGGTTTATCTGGCAAAGTCTCAGCAGAACTCAGGGTTCCAATGTCCCCACTGATATCACCATCAACCTGTATGTCTCCGTCCCAATCCACAGGGTTCTACTCCTACCCAATCAATGCCTTCACTTTAACAGCAGACACCCTGAAAGGTTGAGATCTTAGTTTCCTTTTTAATTCTGCTACTTGTACAATGAGACTCTGAGTCTTGTTTTCAGAGATCTTAAGTCTGTGGCTGCATGAAACAAGATTTTCTTTCAGAGAGCACATAGGAACTTTCAATCATTCAAGCAGTGTTTAAGTTGCAAGTTTGAAGTCTTTAGCTCATCTATTTCTTTTGTAACTGTATCCAGAGTATTTAGGAAGAGCCAGCCAACATCATTGTACCTTTGATTCCACAAAATTAGCTCAGTGCTTGCTTGACCAAACAACTGAGCCGAGTTGAAACATTAACCTAACCATCACACTGGGTATTATTTAGTTAGCAGATTTTTCAGCAAGGGAGGTATATTTAGGAAACTAGGCTTTAAATATTTTGTTTTAATTCAGTAGTAAGCCTCCCCTCCTTACCCCAGGCCCTTTCATTCCAGGTTTCTGTCTTTTACTGCCCAGCTATCCTTGGGGCTTTCAAATTTATTAAGAATGTCTCCCATCCCTTGAGGGGTGGGTGAAGAAATTTTATCTTTTGTTCTAACCCTGCTCTAACTGACCTTGTTCACTAGAGTTTCAAGTAGCACCTGGCTCTTCTCAACTTGGCCTGTAAGGAAAGGTAAGAGACTTTTCCTCAGTTTCTGCACTACTTCACTAAAATTTTAGTTGCATCTTGGAACAATTAAGCTTTTTGTCCTGGAGGTGTTTCCCAGAGGAATAGAGTTTTGCTGGCTCAGCTGCTGATTTTAGAGAGCCATCCTGTCCAAATTAAGATACAGGATTCTTTTCTAAAGAGCTACTTTTCTCCTGATTCTAAATTATATTGAGTTATATATACCTTTGCTACAGGAAAAACTATTTCCTGCCTTTTCATAGGTTTGTGGCTAAGATTTTCTAGTCTTTCACAATACAGCCTAAAGTGCTACATTTAGGAATGCTAGTAAAATTAGAATTTCCCATTTTAAAGAATTTCAGTAGCCAGCAACCTATTAGGAACACCTGAGCAAAATAAATGCAGTTAAACTCCAATTTAACAGTTTAGACAGATACTGAACATTTATTATACCTAGGTAACACACACCATTTAACAAACAGACACTTAACACTTCCTATATTCTGGGCTACTTTTCAGGAGTGTACTTAGCCAGTAGATTTAAGGTTCAAGAAACAGACTTAAGCTTCAGGAGTATATCCAACTAACAGATTCACAGTTCAGGAGTGCACTTAAGAGACAGACTTAAGGTGGAGACTTGAACCCCAGACACAAAAACAAAACAAAACAAAACAAAACAAGAATAGATGGCGAGATCAGAGCAAAAGGAATCATTCTGGAAAGAGTTTAAGGGGACTCGAACTGCCAAGCTAAATTCCCATTTCACTTCCACATCGGTGACGCACTCATCCACTCAAATGTCCAGACTTGGGGCAGGAACTGTTTCTCTCTTTGAAGCTTTAAAGTGCCTTAAGGGCCTAGAGTGCCAGGGAGACAAGAAAAACCTGATTATCAAGGTTTTAGACCAGGAGGGCCTAGCAGCCACAGAAAGCTTGATTACCATGCTTACCTCTCTTGCTGCCCGCCCCCATCCTTAGACTCCTTCAGGGGCCCCTTTATCCTTAGTCCCATGAGAGTCACCAAATTAATACTGAGCAAAAGCAGGCTCTTTTCTTCTGATGAATCTTTAAAGCCAATTCCTGAGACACCAGGGTTTCAAAGAGAGAAAGAACAATGGAGCACAGTGGCCTTATGGCCCAAAACTGCCTCCCTGATCTGCAGAAATTCTACTATTTTATAACATTAGTGTGCTAATGAATAATCAGGGTGGAACTGGTCACAGTTTCCTTCATTAATAAACATTAAGGGGTTGAACAAGCTAGGGGTGGACCCCAAATCAGGGGGAGTTACAAAGTTAGAATCATTTTCAGAAATCAAGTTTCTGAGATAGGAGAGTACAGAGCAGAGGTCAGTCACAGGGTTTTCCATATGGATATTAAACAGAGGAGGGTGGAGTGGTTACCATCCCAATAGTTAACACAGGCAAGAGTGAGCTCAATCTAGAATTACCATCCCAATAGTAAGCATACACAAGGGTGAGGCGAGGTCTAGGTGAGCTGGCTAGAGGGGTGGGGCCACTCTAGCCAGCATCAGTAATTTCAGGTATTAAACTTTTGCTATTTTATAATATAAAGGAATCTATATAATGATTTAACAATCAAGATTATTTGTTAATTCTTACCCTTCAGTTACATTTCAAGCCCCATTGTGCTGGCATGGTGCCCTTGAAAGCCTGGAACCTAGTTACCAGAGGTCAAGGGGCTCAGGTTACACAAGTGATAGGGCACCTGGAAGTACAACCCTCCTGCTGAGACACTTTCAAGGAAAGGAGTATTCGCTTTCAGCTCAGTATGGAGCTGTATTAGTCAGGCAAAGGGGTGCTAATGTGAAATACCAGAGACTGGTTGGTCTTTATAACAGGTATTTATTTGGGGTAGAAGTCCACAGCTACCAGGCCACAAAGCATAAGTTTCTTCCCTCACCAAAGTCCATTGTGACGTGTTGGAGCAAGACAGCTGCCGACGTCTGCCAGGGTTCAAGCTTCTTGGGTTCTTCTCTTCCCGGGGCTGCTTTTCTCTCTGGGCTTAGCTCCTCTGTTTCCTTCACAAGGTCACCTGTAGACTATGAGGCTCTCTAGGCTTTGCTTCTCTCCACAAGGCCAGCTGTGAACTCTCAGACAAATGGCTCGTCTCTATCCCAGGGCCTTCTCTCCAACATCAAAACTCCAACATCAAAACTGCAACTCAAAAACTGTTCCCTCTGTCCTTTGCCTTGACTTTTATATTTGATTCCCCCACCCACCAAAGGGTGGGGCTCAACGCCCTACTGACATGGCCCAGCTAATGCCTTAATCATAACTTAATCATGCCCAGATTAGCAGACCAGTTTACAAGCATAATCCAATATATATATTTTTGGAATTCATAATTACATCAAACTGCCCAACTGCAACAAGAGCTATCTGGAAAGAAGGGTGTGGCAGTTTGAAATTATTTATGAATCCCAAGAAGAGAAAGATTATGTTTGTAAAGTAATCTATTCCACTGGGTGTGATGCCCTTTGATTGCATTAAATTCAGCTGAGATATCTTTGATTAGATTACCTATTAAGACTAGGGCTTTGATTCAGTCACGCCAGTAAGGTGTGACTCAGGTTGAGTCCCTGCCCGCTTGGTGAGTCTGATATAAATGGAAACACAGAGAAAGATGGACTGAGATAGACACACAGAGGAGAGAACTTTGTCATTTTTTATAAAAGATTTATTTTCTTTATTTATTTAACCCCCCTTGCTGCTTGTGCTTGCTGTGTCCATTTTGCTGTCCTTTTTTTTCTGTGTCTGCTTGTCTCCCTTTGTTGCATCATCTTGCTGTGCCAGCTCGCTGCGCCGTGTGGGCCGTCAGCTCACCGCACCACGCGGGCCGGCTTGCCTTCACCAGGAGGCCCCGGGAATTGAACCCAGGGTCTCCCATATGGTAAACAGGAGCCCAACCACTTGAGCCACATCTGCTTCCCAGAACTTTGTCATTTTTGATCCTGCCATGTGACAGAAAGGAGAAGGATCAAACAGCTAAAGCCCCAGAGAGAGATGGGCCATTTGTGTGATTGCTTACAGCAGATGTTGGGAAGAGAGCCAAGACTAATATAGGAAGCCCTGAGAGACAAGCCCTATGCCAGCCTGCCACTGAGATCAGGAAGAAGCTGGGCCCACAGAGCCTCAAGAGGAAGAGGAAGCCCAGAGAGGAAGGCTGAAACCTGGCAGAGATCACCTACCATACTGCTTCAACACATGGCAGCTGACTTTGGTGAGAAAGTACCTCTTATGGTACCTTTCCATGGCCTTGGGACTGTAAGCTTTTACTCCAAATAAAAACCCTTTATAAAAGCCAACTGATTTCTGGTACTTTGCATTAGTACCCCTTTAGCAGACTGATACAGAACTTGGTACCAGGAGTGGGGTACAGTCTAATGCAATCACCAAAAATGCTGGAATGGTGTTATAAATGGATGAAGGTTTTTTGTTTTTGTGTGTGTGTGAGGAATTGTGACATGCTTGATGGAAAAGGCCTAGATTGTTTTGAAGAAACTGTTGGTAGGAATATGGATGCTAAAGAAACTTTTGATGAGTCTTTAGGAAGAAATGATGAAACTATTATTGGAAACTGGAGGAAAGGTAATCCATGTTTTAAAGTTGCAGTAGGGAAACGGATGTGGCTCAAGAGGTTTGGCGTCCGTCTACCATATGGAGAGACCGGGGTTCGATCCCCGGTACCTCCCGGTAAAAAAAAATAAATAAATAAATAAATAAAGTTGCAGCAAACTTAGCAAGATTGACTCCTGTGTTATGTGGAAGGCAGAATTTTAAAATGATGAGTTTGGAAATTTAGCCAGGGAGATTTCCAAAATAAATGTGGAAAAAGCAGCCTGGCTTCTCCTTGCAGCTTATAGCAAAACATGAGAGGAAAGAGATAAGCTGAGAACTAAATTGTTGGGCACAAAGAAACCAGACACTGATTTTGTAAATTCTAAGCTTCTAGATATCAAGGTCCTAGACGATAGTGCCCCATTTGAGGAATTAACTAAACTTGGAACTTTTAAGTTAGGATTGAAAATGTATTTATCCAGGAAAGACTTGTGGAATGTCTTACTGTCTGATGGCTTGGACCCTTGTTTCCTGCATGATAAACCAACAAGGTTTTGAGATATCTGTATGAAGCATGGAAGGGAAAATAACTTTAAGAAGAAAACTATGGGAGCTGAGGCCTGGAATTAAGATATCTCCTCAGGCCAAAAGAGAGACCCTACCCTTGTGTACAAAGAAGGTGAGTTTGCCCTGGCATTTGAAGAAGGTGGATGTTCGTTTGAGCCCGTTGTTCTGGGAGAGTCTGGCTGACCCCAGGCTACAGAGAGGGTGGAGTGCATTCCCCATAGGTTGGGGAGAGTGAGGTCGACACCCTATTGCTCTGATGGGGGTGGGCCTATTTCCCATAGATTTGGGAGAGTGAAGTCACCACCCCACTTCTCTGAGGGGGCTGAGCCTAGTCTCCATGGATTAGGGAGGGCCAGGTCGCCAATTCACTATTCTGAAGGGGTTGAGCCTATATACCAGAGATTAGGGAGAATGTTGTCGCTACCTCAGTATACTAAGTGCATTGAGACTGTACCCCAGAGACTGGGGAATGTGTG
This sequence comes from Tolypeutes matacus, assembly GCA_026826555.1. Classification (NCBI taxonomy): domain Eukaryota; kingdom Metazoa; phylum Chordata; class Mammalia; order Cingulata; family Chlamyphoridae; genus Tolypeutes; species Tolypeutes matacus. The sequence continues at coordinate 45,610,328 of JAKSZT010054304.1, read as the reverse complement.
ACCATTATCCCAATGTTCTTGGAGGGTGAGGTCTGGTGCTTGGTCACTACCCAGATGCATAATGAAGGTGGAACAAGAAAATGGCCATTGGCAAACCTGTGGAAAGGGTGGGCCCCCATGAGGCCCAAGGAGAAGAAGAAACCATCATTTTAAGGATGACTCTCAGATTTTTAAATCTAATGGAGTATGCCCTATGAGTTTTCAGAACTGTTGGGAACCCATAATGCGTGTTTCCCTCCTAAATTCTCCTTATGGTAATGCAAATGTTTATCCTATGTCTGTCCCTGTGTATACAGGAAGCAGATAATTTGTTTTGTAAGTTTCACAGGTCTACAGTCAGAGACAACTTTGCCCCAAGACAAACTATATTCCTAAAACTGAGTCTGATGTGATTTTGTACTTAGTATTGCTACTGAAATGATTTAAGGTTTTGGGGAACATTGTAATGCCTTTTTGGGATTTTAGAAGGTGGATTGTGGCAATTTGAGAGTATTTATAAATCCCCAGAAGAGAAAGATTATGTTTGTAAACTAATCTATTCCACTGGGTGTGATGCTTTTGATTGCATTAAATCCAGCTGAGATATCTTTGATTAGATTACCTATTAAGACTAGGGCTTTGATTCAACCATGCCAGTAAGGTGTGACTCAGGTTGAGTCCCTGCCCGCTTGGTGAGTCTGATATAAATGGAAACACAGTGAAAGATGAACTGAGATAGACACACAGAGGACAGAACTTTGTCATTTTGATCCTGCCATGCAACAGAAAGGAGAAGGCTCAAACAGCTAAAACCCCAAGGAGAGATGGACCATTTGTGTGATTGCTTACAGCAGATGTTGGGAAGAGAGCCAAGACTGATATAGAAAGCCCTGAGAGACAAGCCCTATGCCAGCCTGCAGCTGAGATCAGGAAGAAGCTGGGCCCACAGAGCTTCAAGAGGAAGAGGAAGCCCAGAGGGGAAAGCTGAAACCCAGTAGAGATCACCTACCGTATTGCTTCAACACATGGCAGCTGACTTTGGTGAGAAAGTACTTCTTATGGTAACTTTCCACGACCTTGGGACTGTAAGCTTTTACCCCAAATAAAAACCCTTTATAAAAGCCAACAGATTTCTGGTACTTTGCATCGGCAGACCTTTGACTGCCTGATACAAGAGGCCAGCAAGTGGTTTGGTCTCCTTGGGGAGTGTGATCTCTGTGCCCCAATCTGTGCAGAGAGACAGTTCTTTCTCTGGTAGTGGACGAATAAATTTCTGTCCCCATCTCCACTTGAGGAACTCCATCGCCCTTTAATTATTTGTGTCAACAATTTGAATTGCAGGAGAACTTCAGAGCAGTCATAATTTGTTTGTATTTTTGTAATTTATATTGCTCTTTTTGTCAGACCAATTTGCCAATACAAAAAGTTGACCTAACATTCAATTAGGCAGAGAGGAAACACAAAAAGCAAAATAGGGCTTTGGAACATCAATGTGAATATTATCCTTGGCAAAATGTTAAGAGAGGTAAGGGAAGAGGCTGATCTGAGGATTCTGTTAATGGACTTGTCAGCTGATCCCTAAAGCCCCTTTCAATTCTAAAGTTCTAGAGACTTAGATTCTTTCCAGCCTTTGCTCTGTTTTCTGTGGTTCTATCCTCTTATCACATTCATTTATGGACTGGTTCAGTTTCTTCCCAGCTCATCACATTTGCATGATGATTTGTGTAGTAATGGTGAGCAAAGCCTCTCTCTGAATGGAAATGTTGATAGCACAATGGGTAGATAAAACAGTTGTGATTTGCAAAAATGCTTTCTCTTAGCTATCTTATCTCCTTGACCATCTTCCTACTGGGGACTTCTAGGTAGTAGGTCTTCTTATCTTTCTCAAAAGGATAACCTGATCAATTGCTGACCTGCTGTTCTACATTAACTATGTGTCTCTTGTGACGCTAAGGACTTCAGAAGTATTATTTCATTTAAGATTCTTTAAGAAGAATTTTTTACAATCCTGTTATGAGGTATTATTATTATTATTCTCATTTGACAGATGAGGAAGCTGAGATCTAGGGAGATTAAGTAACTTGACTGATATCACATAGCTGGCAAATGACCAAACCAGGGTTGGGGCTTCCTAACTCCAGAATCTAAAGGCATTTGTATAACAGCTCTCTTCCCTGACTCCCTTCCTGAGGCCAGACCAGGGGTCTGCATTTTAACAAGCACCTCAGTTGGTTGTGATGTCTGACCAACCTCCTTAGGAAAATGAAATTTTGTCCAAGAGCAGTTACTCTATAGTTCCCTGGTGACCTCAGAGCCTGTACTCCCCCCTGTCCCCCATGGCTCTACTGTCCAGATGGCTTTGAAAGGAATCCAGGCCTTTTCCACTCCTCCCATGAAAAATGCTTCACCCTTTCTGAGATTACTAGGGCTGGACTCTATAGAATGAAATCCAGAGATTCAGAACAAATTAAAAGGAATTTCAACAAATTCTTCCTAGTGGAAATACTCAAATTGTTGTGTACTGTAGGACTGCTACCCATCAAGCCACCACCACCTCTCCAATAGGAATCCTCACCCTGCCTCCAGTAGAGGCTTTCTCAGTGCCATTCTTCCCTTACCACTCTTCATGGGTTCAACTGGGATAGCTGGACGTTAAGAATTGAACACATTTCTTGGGCATTCATGGAGCTGTCTCTTGGAAAGGCCAGTGGCTCACTACCCAGAAGTTTCATAAAGGCCACCTCAGCCTTGCAGGTTTCTAAATCTTTATGGCACACTCACAGGTTAGTCTATCTTCCCTGCCCAGACCTGTCCTAACCCCTTTTGTCTCCTTTCACGGCCCCAACAGGAAATTGCATTTTGGACCAGAGGTAGCTAGAGTGGCTGCTCCAATCATGCTGGGTCAACAAAATTGTCTCTCTCTCAGGATTTTGAAATGAGGGCTCAGAGACCCTAAACAATCTCGAACTGAAAAGCTCTGTGAATTCAGGTCTGAGGTGGCTACATTTGATCTGCAAGCAAATGGAACAGGAAAAGTCTATTGGGGAGCAGGATGGTAAGAGAGAGGGGTTGCCAGTTCCCATCTTTCCTGAGGCCTAGTTATTGGTTTCCTGTTCTTGGTTTTGTGAAACACCTCTGTAGTCTTTCAATAAATCTCCCTTTTTGCTAAAGCAAGCTCAAGTGAGTTTTGTTTCTTGCAATCAAACAATTTCCCCCCTACAATGTTTCCCAAACTTTTCCATTGCAGATAGAAACTCCAAATACCTGCAAGGTACAATCTCAGCACACCTGTACTATTCGTGGCACCACCTGGCATGGCATGGACTAAAAAGGAGTGTTTGTAATCAGAAGACTAACAGAGGAAATAAGGAATGTGAATACTTTTCTCTTTTTAGAACAGGTAACCTGTGGCATTTAGAACTGAGTCATCTTCAGCCTCTTAGAATCTAGACAAGGTCTGGCTGTCAGAGGTCAAAGCTTTGGGGGCAATCTGCTGAAGAGATTGCCTATGACTCATCACGTTTTGGTTTAGTGCTTATTCAATAATAAAACTGTTTTTCTTTTTCTTCTACTTTTGTGGGGAGGTTTTATGAGTTGGGAGAAGATTTTGTTTTTAATTATATTTCTCAAAGACTGTACAGCTGCAAAACATTGCTACCTGAATGTGCTGGTTCTTTCTTGCAATCTTTTTTTTTTTTTTTTTTTTTAAAGATTTATTTATTTACTTTATCCATTTTAAACCCTCCTTCCCCATTTGCTGTTTTGTGTCCATTTGCTGGGCAATTCTCCGTGTCTGTTTCCTGCCATCTCTTCTCATCCTCCTTCTCCAGTCTTCACCAGGATTTGATCCTGGAGACCTCCGATGTAGGAGAGAGGTATTCTGCTGCCTGCGCCACCTCAGCTCCTGGCTTCTGGAGCTTTCGGAGCATCTCGTCTTGTCTCTCTCCTGTTACGTCATCATCCTGCTGCATGGCCCCTGGGGCCCAACGGCTCAGCTGCACACAGAGCCTGGCAGCCCATGCACCTTCTCTCTCTATATATATATAATTTTTTACCGGGAGGTCCCGGGGATCGAACCCAGGTCCCTCCATATGGCAGATGGACGCCCAACCATTTGAGCCACATCCTCCCCCTCTTGCAATCTTGTGTATGGTACAGCAAGAAAGGAACAAACTTCAGTCTAGGTTGCACAGTTGGAAGATTAGAGGGGAAACCAGGCAATTATGTAGTAAATTGTTTTGTGGGAAGACCTTTCTGTTCTGCTAGTATTGGGTGCTCCGAGCTGCTAGTGATCACATCAAGAAATTATTAATTCATCTTGTCAAATTGCAACAGTTGAATTCCCTGCCATGCCCTTTCTGTGGTGAAAGTTAATGCCTTAGGCGCCAGTTTCCATAGAGGGCCTTTAATGGATGATGCTTTGGGACCATCAATTTGGAAAGAAGAAAAATAAATCTATCCTATATTCAAAAAAAAAAAAAAAAAAAAAGAAAAGAAAGTTAATGCCTTGATTAGAAAGAGAGGGCTCCTGATAACTGGAAATGTGCATAACTGTGAAGAGGAGACTGAGAAGCAGGGAACCTGTGTCCTCTACCTCACCCCCACCCCAAAGAGCTTCCCACTGCATATGCTGCAAATAAATACCATGATGCACTCTGCGGTAGAACACATTCCTTGATAGGCCAAGTATATAGCAAGGGTCTAAGTGTCAAAGCAAATTGGAGAAAGAAAACTCAGTTTTCCCCTGAGGTAGAATGAGGAAGAACTAAAAGGGAGGGTTGGGTTTGGCCCATGTTGCTAAGCAACAGAGACCTTGGAGAAGTCACAGTCCCAGACCAGTTGCACTGTTGTTTCAAAACAGCATAGGGGGCTGAGCCTTGAGGAAGCTGTCTGGCCTAATAAATTTCTGACACTGGCTGGTAACCAATAGAATTCCTTAAAACAATCTGACAAGCAGCCTACCAAGTTTCAATGGAAAGAACACGCTTCAGTGCTTGATTCAAACCAACATGGCAGGGGGTCTTACCCCTTCCATAGCTGCCAGGCACCAGCCAGAGGTGAACTGCTACATTCTAAGAAGAGAGCATTGATGCATTTGTTTGGAGTGTAAAATACAATGCCAGACTTTAAAGTTTACCTGGGAGGGAAAATGTTCAAGAATAACCAAGAAATAGTGAAAGAAAAGAATAAAGACAGAGGACCACAAAACACACTATAAAGCTTCAGTAATTAAACAGTGTGGTATTAGCACAGGAATAAATAAATCAATGCAATGAAATAATGGTTTCAGAAATTCTGAATAAATAGGAATCTAGTAAATGATCATCATGGTAGCATTTCAGATCATTGGGGATGAATTGGGATTACAAAATAATAAATTGGAAAAAATTAAATTAGATTTACATCTCACACCACGTCCAAAAATAAAATTTCAGGTTAATTAAAGCTCTAAACAAAAGGGAAAAAACAAAATTATAAAAGTAGTTCTAGAAAATAGCATTGTAAGAGGGAAAGTTTTTTTTTTTTTTTTTTTTTTTTTTTTTTAAAGGAATAAATGCCAGAAGCTATAAAAGAAAGATGATCAGATTTGACATTATGGAAATGACATTATGGCCTTTTCTTAAAGAAAGACATAAACAAAATTGAAAGACAAGCAGAAGACTGTAATAAAATATTTGCTACATATAGAGCAAAGTTCCATCAACTTACATTAAAAGCTTCTATGGTTTAATAAGAAAAGCAATCCAATTATTTAAATAGCTAATTTATAAAAGAATACGATTTATAAACATATCTCACCAGCTATTGTTAAGGTTTGCTAACTAAAATAAGAATGATTTACCATTTTCTATTACATTGGCTAAAGTTAAAAAGTAAAATGAGGGAAGCGGCTGTGGCTCGATCAGTAGGGCTCCCGTTTACCATATGGGAGGCCCTGGGTTCGGTTCCCGGGGCCTCCTGATGAAGGCAGGCCCGCCCGCATGGCATGGTTAGCTGACCTAGCGAGCACAAGCAGCAAGGGGGGGATAAATGAATAAATAAATAAAATCTTTAAAAAAAAAAAAAAAAAAAAGTAAAATGATATATCATTAATGACTTTTGGGAAATGGGCACTTATATATATTGTTGATGGGAATGGAACCCTAAATTCGTACCAAGTTTTTGGAAGGCAATGTGTATTATCTATTACATTTTAATTATATTTCCAGGAATTCATCCTATAGAAAAACTTACATATATACCAATATGAACAATGTATGGGTACAAAGATGTTTCCTTTAGCAATGTATGAGAACAAACAAACAATAAAAGCAACTAGATCATTTCCTACCTCTGTTACACAGTCTTTCTTTGAAAAGAGTACATTTGATTAAATTTACCCTATAATTATACCTTTCTGAAATTACATCCAATTTTCTTTGACTGGAGTCTTGGACATTTCAAAACTTTTTAGTTATACCTTCCAGAAAATATCTTACTTTATTCCTACATTCATTACATATGAGTTTTACTATTTTAACTTTCAGAGAGCGATTTTATTTTTCAGCATCCATGTACAAGCAATTAAAAGCTGATAAAATGCCACATGGACTCAATGTATTATTAACTTTTCTTTGCCACTTTTGAGTAAGAGGGCAGTTGCTCTTACAGACTCATGATCACATTGCCGAGGCAGAGGAATCCTGGGTGGAAGATGTGGGGGTGGGGGATGCAGAGGAAAAGGGAACAAAAATATTTAAGTTACTAATAAGTGCCTGGCACCATATAAAACAGTGGATCTCAACCCTTGCTGATCATGCCCCACAGGGGAACTTTGGCAATGTCTGGAGCCATTTCTGATCATCACAACTGGGGAGCTGCTACTGGCATCTAGCAGGGAGATGCCAGGATGCTGTTGAACATCCTACAAAGCACAAGACAACCCTCCACAACAAAGAATTATCCAGCCCAAATGTCAGTAGTCCTGAGGCTGACTATTGCTATAAGATGATATAAAGAACCTTAAATAGATTATCTCATTAATATTCCCAACAACCCTATGAGGTAGGAACTATAGACGGTCTTTTAATAGACTTGCACTAAATCAACTCACTAGCCCAATTGACTGAGTATTTTAGTATGTTAGGCTACTCCAGCAAATACCATGAATTGGTTCAGCTTAAATAATGGGAATTTATTTGCTCACAACGAGGGTCCAGGAAAATGTCCAAATCAAGCCATCATCAAGGCAATGCTTTCTTCCCGAAGACTGGCTGCCAGTGATCCTTGGCCCCTCTGCCGCATGGCAAGGCACATGGTGGCATCTCCTGGTCTCTCCCTTCTCTTCCAGGTTTCATTGCTTTCAGCTTCTTGCTTCCATGGCTTTCTCCTCTCTCTCTGTATTCATTCAGTTTATAAAGGACTTCAGTAAGAGGACTAAAACCCATCCTGAATGAGATAGGTCATACCTTAACTGAAGTAGCCTCATCAAAAGAACCTACTTACAATGGTTTCACACCCATAGGAATGGATTAGGTTTAAGAACCTATTTTTCTGGGGTACATACAGCTTCAAACCACCATACTGAGGCTCTCCTTTTCCTCCATAAAACACACTGAGCGATATCCATGGCATCCGACAAGCTGGCCACTCTCCAGGATGCTTGTGTAGTTCTGCTTCATCAATGGAATTGTGCTCTTACCCAGTTGTTTTTGTCACTGGATCTTGTAATTTTCTTATTGCTGTAATTATGTAATTTAATTACACATTACAAAAATCAGAGTTCTCAGTCTTGTCACTGACATACATCAATGAAATATGAATACAAAGACAAAGGGAGTTGTTTCTATGAAAGCTGACACTGACTAGCCCCTCATGAACCTCTAATTCCTGGACACACAGCTGGGCTACATTTCCCAGAGCCCTTTGCATTGGGTGGGGCCACATATCTAGTCCTCAGGAGAGGAACGTGAGCAGATGGGATATGCAACACTTCCAGGCTGAGGTAGTTAAGGGGAGGGTATGCCTTCATCAGCCTCCCTCCTTCCCACTCCCCTTCTCATTTGATGCATTCAAAAACAGTAATCTTGAAAATAAAATCTTAAAAAAAAAAAAAAAAAAAGGGAAGCGGCTGTGGCTCAATCAGTAGGGCTCCCGTTTGCCATATGGGGGGCCCCGGGTTCGGTTCCCGGGGCCTCCTGGTGAGGGCAGGCCCGCCCACACGGCGTGGTTGGCTGACCCAGCGAGCACAGGCAGCGGGGGGGGATAAATGAATAAATAAATAAAATCTTTAAAAAAAAAAAAAAAAAAACAGTAATCTTGGAAGCCATGTATTGGAGATAGCAGAGCCAAAAGATGGAGAGCTCATGTCCCTGAATTGTGCTTAGAGGAGAGCTGCTTACCAATTAGGAGCAACTGTTTTTGGCTTGTGTGTGTGTGTGTGTGTGTGTGTATGAGAAATAAGTTTCTATTGTGCTTGAATCACTATACATTTTTGGGCTTGATTGTTAGAGCAGATAGCATTTTCTTAACTAATAAAACTGGGTTGAATGCTTTGGAAAACCTATAGAAATGAGTCCCTCGAAAGTTGCCATCAAATTATGTGTGGGAGAAACAATGGTAAAATATTGGGAACTAAGTTATAAACATCTAAAAGAATTCTATACCCAGATTTTTGTTAAAGAGTCCTTAAGCTCTTGCTCCATTTTGAGGAAATCCTACAGCATGCATTATTAGCGTGGTTCTTGCAAGAAAGTCATCCCGGGACTCCCATCAGCAAATCCCAAAGACTTGGTCCTACATCAAAAGATTGAACTATACATGGACATTGAGCTATTTTAAGTTGAAACTAAATGCCTAAAGTGAATATGTATCATTTTTATGACTTTTTGCCTTAACTGACTTTTTTTTTTTTTTTTTTAAATTATGGGTAAAATCAAAATTCTCACAATACATACAAACATTTGCAAAATGATATATAAATATATATGCATATATGTGTATTTGCTTACAAAAATGTTATTTGTATATATATATACATATATTTTAAGAGGTGCTTAGATTACCCAATATATTACACGGAATCCACTGGGATTCCCATGTTGCCCACCTCCCACACATCCCTTAACTGACTTTTATTTATTTGTTTTTGGAGGTACCAGGGATTGAACCTGGGACCTCTTACATGGGAAGCAGGCACTCAACCAACTGAGCCACACCCAATCCCCATTAACTGACTTTTAAAAATAACCTGTTTACCACTAGTCCCAATCCTGCTGAATGAGAGAGATGGCTTCTACTGTTTTGCCATCATCCTGTTTTACAAATGAAGAAACTGGAGTTCAGGAAGCTTAGGCGGCTTCCCAAATCACATGGTTGGCAAGTGGCCGAGCCAGAATTCACCTCGAGATTCCCAAACTGTCCTCTGTTCCTCCACATGGTGGTTTTCCTTCCTCATGGAGCTCAGGGAGACCGAGCCATGCTCTGCTTCTGATGAGGAAGCCAGTGCTGGCTTTCAGAGGATTATTGTGAACAATGGGTAGCAAATGCTCCCATGGAAGTTGCTCATTTGGCAAATGCTTTAGTTTACAGAGGTATTTAACTGCATGATAAATGGACCCCAGAAGCAAAGGCGCTGGCTCTGTCAGTCACCGCTGTGAGCCCTCAGCATAGTCTACCTCTCAATGTACCTGGGAATGCTCACCTCTGCGGGGCTATAGCTCACCTCTCACTGACACAGAGCTTTCTTTCTAATCACTAAAGGATTTCTCACATGTTATGTTATTTGAACTTCATCGCCACTCTGTAAAATAGGATGGGAGAAGTTAGGTAATTTCTCACAGTTCCATGGCCACTATGGGATACAATCCCATCTTGTGCTTCCCAGTTCCTTCTTTCTGTTTTACCATGTGAACTTCTCCTGGTAACGTACCAAATCCCATCCCTCTAAAATTCTGTGCTTCTAAGGTGGGGCAGTGTGGTGCCCTGGTGAGAATATGCCTTCAGAGGCCTGGTTTGAGTTCAGCCTCTGACCCTTAAGGTGTAATAGTCCTGAGGTTGACATCAACACATACCCAAATGGGAAGGACTGTATGCATGGAGGGGGAGCTGTGACTGCGGCACCCGGTTACACTAGGTGGTCAATCATTGTTTGCTCCCCATTCATATGCTCCCCACAGTGCTTGCCTTGGTTTGCCAGGCTACTATGACAAATACCACACAAGGGGTTGGCTTAAAGAACAAGCATTTATGGGGGCAGATGTGGCTCAAATGGTTGGGCATCCGTCTGCCTTATGGAGGGACCTGGGTTCGATCCCCAGGGCCTCCCGGTAAAATAAAAAAAAAAAATTAAAAAAAAAAAAGAACAAGCATTTATTAGCTCACAGTTTTAAGGCTAAAAGTTCAAAATCAAGTTATCGGCAAGGCTGGTTTTCTCTTGGAGTCTGTACCTTCTGGTGCTGCTTGCTGGCAGTCCTTGAGTTTCCTTGGGCTTGTATGTCTGCCTCCTGTCACACCATGATGTGCTTTCCTTTTTGCTTCTGTGACTTTCAAGTTCTCTTTACAAGGCTTCCAATAATCTGGATTAAGGCTCACTCTTATCAGTTGGCCACACCTTAACTAAAAACAACATCTTCAAGAGGTCCTATTACAAGGGGTTCACACCCACAGGAATGGATTAAGATTAAGAACATGTCTCTGCTGGGGAACTACACTGCTGTTGGCTGCACTTTGCATCTATGCCTTGGTGTTCTGCTCATGCAGCTGACCACATGCAGGGCCTTCCATGTCCAGATGGAAGTTTCCCAAGAGTAGGGACTACGTGTTCTCCTAGAAAAAGGCTACAAGATGGTTCCTGCTCTTGACCTGGAGCTGGGAGACCTGGATTCTAGTCTTGTATCACTTTTTTCCCCTGAGCCTCAATCTTCCCACTTGGAAAATGGGGGAGATGAACTGGATGATCTCTAAGGCCTTTGGAATGAATGATGATGCTCTGTGTCTCCCAGGGCTTTTGCATCAGACTGGAAGCTCCCTGAAGGTGAGCTCCTTCTCTCCCTGGACCTCTCTCCCTCCAGCTCTGTGCCTCTGGAAGGGGCCCTGCACATCTGCAAGCGTTTAGGTACACAACACGGTGCAGATGAGCATGGGCTACAGTCTTGGGAGATACATGAGAAAGAGAAAACAGGCTACCCCAGAGGAGCCTCCAGACTAGTCAAGGAGACAACACAAGCGCACAGGAAGAGCCTGAGGACCCTTAGTTCAGGCCCTGAGCGGCAATCCCTTGGTGCAACACGAACAACCTCCTGACAGCCCTCTTGGCATTTACTATCACCCTTCGCTAATTCATCACCCACATGGCTGCCAGGTATGCCCAGAACCCAGCTGATCAGGTCATTCGCCTGTTTCACCCCTTCAGTGGCTCCCTCTCTTTCTCTAATGAAAATCTGAACTCATTGGCATGGTACCAAACTCTTTGTTATCTGGGCCCTGCCTGCCCAGCAGGGCTCCAGTCATCATCACCCCTCACGGGCATCCTGGACTCTGGTCATGGACCCACCCTCTCCACCTCTATCCCTGGTCCCCACCCCAGCCTGCTGACAAGCCTCAGCAACCACCATGACACACTTGGCTGGTTTAGGCACCACCAATCACAGCTCTTTTTTTTTTTTTAAAGATTTTATTTATTTATTCATTTATCCCCCCCTTGCTGCCTGCGCTCGCTGGGTCAGCTAACCACGCCGTCCGGCGGGCCCGCCTTCACCAGGAGGCCCCGGGAACTGAACCCGGGGCCTCCCATATGGTAAACGGGAGCCCTACTGATTGAGCCACAGCCGCTTCCCTATCACAGCTCTTTTACTTACCCATTTCAACATTTGAACCCAAACTGCCCTTATCAGCAGGAATTCTAGAATCTTCTTTTTAAGGCCTCTCAACCCCTACTACTTTACTGCACACAACTACCTAAGAACCTGGGGACATACTCAGTCCAAAGAGAGCAGATTGTAAGAAAAGACAAAGAATGGAAAAGGTCAGAACCATGCAAGATGAATCAGGGCAGGTTTCCTGGAGAGAGAATTTTCATTAGGCTTTAGAGGTGTGTGAGAACTTCAACAGGTAGATGGTGTTAGCGGTGGGGATGGGAGGATCCCCGAAGTATAGGAGGAAATAGGTAAGAGGTGGAAATAAGCAGCGATAGCTCAGGAGTCAGCGACTTAACATTGATAAACTCCAGCCTGGTAAGGCTTTCAGGCAAGGGGTACACTCATTCAATGCTGATGATGCTCCCAAGTGGTAGAGTCCTTGAGATCCACAAACACGTTTAGGCCTTTGGTGAGTAACCCTGCTCGTGGCAATTTATGCTCAGGGAATAATTCAACAGAACCCCAAAACCTCTGTGTATGACAGTGTTCACAGAAGTATTATTTAAAATAGGGAAAAATTGGAAGCAATCTAAAGTTCAACAATAGGAACTTGTTAAACAATATATGAAATACTCCTATAATGAAGTGTTTGGAAAACATTAAAAATGATACTTAAGATTTCTATTATTTTAAAAACAATTCAGCACGTACTGATGTTCTGTATCTGCATCTGGGTCTGTGCTGTGGGTTTGGGAGACTGAGTTGAAAAGGCTCCCGCCACTGGTGGCCAAACATCTAGGGACAAGTAAAAGGCTGGCTCTGACGAAGGATAAAACTCAACAGGGAAAGGGATGGGGTGGGGGCAGGAAGCAGAGCACAGAGCACATTTAGCATATATAAAGGGCGAAGTGGACATTGTGCACTCTGGACTCAAAGACCATAATCACAAAATAACTTTATTTTGTCTCCCACTCCTCTTTACAATTTACTCACCTTGAAAATTTCTTCCTCTGCTCCTGCATAGGAACTCACTCAGTCTATGACTTTCTGATCAGTCTTATGTAATAAGCATTTTAGGTCATGGTAAATTGTTCAACTTTGTCTCACTTTATAAATTAAAATGCTGAGCCCCATGTAATAATCAAAGCTTCCACCATAGAGCGACGGCGCCTCCCCTGGCTGGTCCTGCTGCAGGTGGGCTGCCAGGAGCGGGTGGTAGGCTGCTTCTGTCTTTCTTCTAACCTTCTCGCTCTACTTGTCCTCCCTCTCTCTGCCTCTATATCTGGGTTGGGGTTAGGGGAGAAAAAAGACAGGCCGTTTCTGTCTACACACCATCGTTATAGCTAGAATAGGATTCTCAAGGCTCTTGCCTGGGGAGTGGAAGAGAGAAGAGGGGAGCAACCACCCAAGGCCTCTCGGCTGCCCAAAAGCTGACACAGTGGTCTCTGGGTTCTCAGGTAGCCATCTTAACTTCAGCCTGCTCTTATGAACGCCTTTTATTTATTTATTTTTAATTAATTAATTTTTAAAAAGATTTATTTTATTTATCCCCCCTTGCTGCTTGTGCTCGCTGCATCCACGTGCTGTGTGTTTTTCTGGGTCTGCTTGTCTTCCTTTGTTGTGTTATCTTGCTGCGCCAGCTCACCATGACCTGCGGCCAGCTTGCCTTCACCAGGAGGCCCCGGGAATTGAACCTGGGACCTCCCATATGGTTAACGGGAGCCCAACCACTTGAGCCACATCCGCTTCCCATGAGCGCCTTTTAGAGCAAGACACTAAGTCAACTCCAACAGAAACTGAGATGAAAATTGATTGAGCTTCTGGGACCACATTTGATCTTATGTTCTCCATGGAAGTGGTGGGAGAGGTCAGAGGTGGTGTCTCTCATGGAGGAGAAACAAGGTCAGATCTTGGCTGAGGTTCTTCCTGTGGGGAGGGACAGACTAGAGCATAGACCTCTGACTCAAGAGACATTGCATTGCTTACTAGAATGAGGCCGTGTGGTGTCTACACCTACACAGGCTTTGGTGCCGCCCACCTAAATTCTGATCACACGTCTATAGTAATTAGCTCTGTGATCTTGAACAAGTCACTTAGCCTTTCTGGGCCTCAGTTGTATTTTCTTTATCTAATATATAAGTATTCATTCACAGGGTTGTCATAAAATATACCAAAGCACTCACCCAGTACCCGGTACATGAAAAGTCCTAAAATGATATTCTTTTCTTTTCTTTCCCTAATTAAAACTGAAATACAGCCATCTGAGACATGGCAGGGCTAATTCTCCTGGATGCCAGGCCACATTTCGAGTTCCGGAGCCTCAGGTTAACCCAGATACCAGCAGGGGAAGGCTATAGCTAGGATCATCCAGGCAGAGTGATGCTCAGAGAACCTGTTTCCCTTCCTAAACCCCCAGCTGCTCCTGGTGGCCTGAGTCTTCCCACCTTCTAGGCAAATGAGAGAAGGTACATGCCCTGGCTTCCTCCATGGGCCACCAGCCAACTGGCTGGTTTCCCCCTGGGGCTTGTCCCTGATTCTCACACCCGGGCCCTGGTGGGAGGGGACATTCTCCTTTCCTTTTTCCATGAGAAAGAACTTTATAGGGCAACACTCCTGGTGTCTTGTCCCAGCCTTCTTTCATTCAACCTCAGGAGCAAAAGCGTGACCTACCTCACAGCGATTTTGAAGGAGCTGAGTTTATGTGATGAGCCCCTCGTGGATTCCATTTTGCCACCTGCACCCTGACCAGATGAGCTTAGCAGAGCATGTTCTGACTCCGAAAAACATGCTAGTTGTTTGGGGGTGGGGTGGGCCAAGGCATAATTTTCAAAAGAGTTTAAAAAAAAACATTGCTTTCATGCAAATATAGAATGAATGTGTCAAGATCTATTCAACTCATTAATGAAGAACCAGCAGTATGCTAAAGCTGTTCAAAGAGCTCCTGTTGAACAGAGATTTATATAGCCTTGAGAAAGGAATGCCGAAATAAGTTTATGAAATTAGATGCAAAACTGGCTAATATCTCATAGTGCAATAAAACTATAACCTTTGCAGTTATCTTTTCTACCAAACAGAATCTCTACCAGACAAGCATCTACCAAACTTCTTCACAGAATCTATAACGCCAATGCCTAGTAAATATGGAGTCAAGCAAAAATTCATTTCTCCTGGAAAATTGAATAAGGCTTGGTGGGTTTGTTCAACCATTAAATTCTCAAAGGACAGACAGTCATCCTTTTGCATTACTTCCAAGTTTCGGATAATTTGGGATAATTCTTAACAAGGCATACATCCAGAGCCACAGGGAGGGGATATTAGCAAACACATCCAAGCATTTTTTGGAAACAGTTTATTTTTTTCCCCATCTCCATTTTTGTAATTCCTGGGCCTATCTCTTTTTTATTTTTTTCCACTTAGGTAGAGAAAAGAAAGATATTATTTATTGAGCCTCCCAACCCCCAATGGGTGGAGCCTGCCTCTCCCCAGGGAGCTGCCTGGGAACCCACACATGCCCAGTCCCCCCAGGCTGGCTCTCACGTCCGGGATGGCCCAGATCTTGTCGCTCCCCTTCTCCCTGCCAGGCTAGGAGGCACCCACAATTCAACTTTCAGACAATGAAAGCACAGGAGGAAACAGACATTAATTTTCTGCTATAAATTTGCCGAGACGCCAGTTTAATAAACAAAATAAATATCTCTTCTCAGTGTTTTTTCCCCACTGTGAATATGTATGAGCTCTTAGAACGTTGGGAAGAAGCGGGCTTCTGGGGACAGCGCCTAGATTTAGAGCCCCCTAGGCAGAGGATGGCAGGGTGCCTGCATGCCCTATTCTTCAACACCGCCCCCTCCCCTTTTCTTGGCCTCTGAACAGGGTGAGGAGGAAACGAGATTGGGTGAATAGCTCTATGTATATAATCAGTCAACAAACACTTTCAGTGATTGCCTGCTATGTGACAATCACAGAGATGGTGCTGATACTACAAACATAACCAAGACCTTGGTCCTTCACTAGTTCATAATTCCTAGGACAGAAACCTATAAATAAACAAATTACAAATGCAATGTGATAAGTGCAGCAATAGAAGCACATGCTTGGTATAGGGATTTGTTATAAGGCAGCTTGGTGTTGGGGGCGGGGATACAAATTTTGCAAGCAGCCACACCACTTAGTTGAATGCTTTGGTATGAGCATTGTAAATACTGTATTTAAAGCACTGAATATAGTAACCAGCACCTAGTTGGCACTCAATAAATTAGCACTATTAATGGGAGGCATTGATTGTTCTTTTTTTTGGCTACAATAAATAGCTCACAAAAGAATTGCCATTTCTCAATATATGACTCTTTCAGGTCCATTACCTTAACGCTGGGAAGGAGATATTCTGGCCCCACTTCTGGATGAGGAATCTGGTACTCATCAGAGGGGTGAGATGCCTTGGCCCAGGACACACAGCTTGTACAGAAATGCTGGGAGAGAATCATTTTTAGATGGCACAGAGAGCTAAGGAACTGAGGATCACCCAGTTCCTCAGAGGGGCAGGGACTGTTCTGCCTCGACTGCATTCTCAGTGTCGAGAAAAGGGACCACCAGGAGGGCAGGGATCTGCATGAGCTTTGCTAAAGCAGGGACAGCTCGAAGGTGACGGAGGTCACAGAGCCCACTGGGGATTGCAGCATCAGGGGTGAAGGAAATGGGCCTCTGGGTACTATCTCAGAAAAGAGCATTAGACATAGGAGATCTAGACTGTATAATCACACACAGGTGTTGACTCCTTCCTTTCTCCTTGTTTGATCATTTTGTTGTCTCCTATTCAGCTCCCCTGAGCGAGAAGCAGTAACATCCTAATATGGAAAATGGCCTAGCAACATGTTCCAAAGGGCCTCAAGGAAATAGGACCTGGGGAGACAGTACCCTACTGCAGGGAAAGCGAACTGCAAGGGATGTGTGGGTGGGCGGTGGCAGCTTTCCAGGGAAGAAGCAGGCATACTGAGTCTCTGGCTCATTCCAGAAGCTAGGAAGGAGAGGTGAGAACACAGGAACCACCGGGCCAAAGAGGGCCCTTGGGGCTTTACACTCGAATGGCTCCGTGGAAGCCCCTCACCTGGAGCCAGCCTGGGAGCCAGGCCCTCAGAACCCCACCACACATGCCCCTGCAAATGTAGGGGAGGATTTCTGGGGGCTTTCAGAGAAGTTCGGAGAAGAGAAGAATGGTTAGATCTAGGCTGGACCAGCTGCCCAACAGAGAGGGAGAAGGAGGCTGCATGAGTCGTTGTCGCCCCGGCATGGGCAGAAGCCGTTTCAAGCAGCCAGACCTCCTCAAGAGCAGTGGCATGGCACGTGGCCTGGGTCCTGTCCCAGCATTGCCGCTAACTGCTCAGTGCCGCTCACTTACACAACTTCCAGGCCTCCATGTCTTCACCTGTAAAATGGGAACAAACCATTGCAGCCCACCCATTTCACAGTATTCTGAACAAGAACCAACTCAGGTAATAGATGCAAAAGTGCACTGAACAGGGGGTGGATGTGGCTCAAATGGTTGGGCGTCCGTCTGCCATATGGAGGGACCTGGGTTCGATGCCCAGGACCTCCCGGTAAAAAAAAAAAAATATATATATATATATAGAAGGCGCATGGGCTGCCAGGCTCTGTGTGCCTGTGAGCCGCCAGGCCCTGGGAGCCATGCAGCAGGATGATGACGTAACAGGAGAGAGACGCAGGGGACAGGCAAGACAAGATGCTCCGAAAACCTCTGGAAACCAGGAACCAAGGTGGTGCAGGTGGCAGAACACCTCTCTCCTACATCGGAGGTCTCCAGGATCGAATCCTGGTGAAGACTGGAGGAGGAGGATGAGAAGAGATGGCAGGAAACAGACACAGAGAATTGCCCAGCGAATGGACACAAAACAGCAAATGGGAAAGGGGGGGTTTAAAATGGATAAAGTAAATAAATAAATTAAAAAAAAAAAAAAGTGCACTGAACATTGTAACAAATTCTGAAAAGCTTGGAGAGAGGGCTAGGTGTATTGCTCAATTTCCTTTTTATCACTTGCCTATCCCACTCATGCGGCATATGCTGATCACTGGGGCCTTGGATCTCTGATCCCTGGGCTCTGGGCTTATCTCCCCCTCTAGACTGTGTGCTGGCAGAGAAGACTGAGGTGCTAAAATCATACTAATCTGTTTTTCTTCCACTTTGGCCTCCTCGTCCCCGCTCCTCCTACCTCCCCTTCCCCCACCAGGGCAACTGTGCCACAAGTATTTGTTGAGTGGCTGAATGATTGACAGCTTAGCAGTGTGTACTTGGTGATAGCCAATTTTTCTTGGAGCACAGAGCCACTGCCTTCTTGTCTGTTTGGGGGACAGGAGTGGGCATGAGGCAGGAGATGAACAGCTGATTTCTATGCCCACCAATGTTAGAACAGAATGGTACATGTTCCATTTGCAACCACATGGATTTAGGCTAGACATTAGATTAAACTCACTAGACGGTCCAAGGAATAAAAACAGAGGCACTGTGTGAAGACTTGAGGGTTTTTTTTCCTAACATATTTTTGGGCTTTTTAATTTTTTTTCTGGAGTATTTGAGTAATTTAGAAATACTATGTTTTTTATTTTAGCCTTGGATATTTCAGTTTGCATTTTTAAAAATTAGGGCATTTTAAAAAAAACTTTTTATATTGAAGTTTAACATTCATACATGAACATCTATAAACAATAAGTGTGTAGTAAAAGTTGTGAACTTACAAAACAAACATGCATGTCATCATACAGGGCTCCCATACATCACCCCACCACCAACACCTTGCATTGCTGTGAAGCAATGGTCAAAACATTACTACTCACTATAGCCCATATCTTACACAGGGTGTATTTTGATGCAGATCGTTATAGATTTTTTTTCCCCTTTAAGGGCAGACAACTCTTTTGGGAGGATTTGGATGCTGCTCTGCTCAGAGGCAAGGGAATGGACCACATACCTTCTCTCCACTGGCTTTCAGAGGCTGCCATCTCACTCATTCTGGGTTTCCCAGGGTTCTCAGGGAGGGGAGGTGTCGGAGGTGGAGAAGGGAGCAGATGGGGAAAGTTGACGCAAAGGAAAGTCCCTTGTTTTCTCTTTCTCCCATCACTGCCTTTCCCTTAGGCACTTAGTATCCATTGCTAGAGACTCTATAATCTCTCACCCGGAAACCTGAGCAAAATCGAGTGCAGAATGTGGAACCCAAATTGCAAATCAATGAAGTCTGAATTAAATATTGATTTCCCCCCTTTTCCTTTCAGAGAAGCTCCTTTAGAGTAATTGGCTTGCTGGTTTTGTTGTTTACTTCTTACTTTTCCATCCCGATCCTTAAACACTCTGTTGCTGAAAGACAGATTCTGCAAGGCTGGCGCTCCCCACCTCCAACCCACTCCTCCTTGTCCCCGCTCTGGTAACTTTCCTCTTCAAAGAAGAAATGCTGGGATGTGGGAGAAGTGGCTCACAAAAGTATGAGTTACTGCAATTAGCCCACAAGGCTGTGGCTGGGCAAAGGGCAGCCGCCCCTGTCCCCAGCGGCCCCTTGGCTTGGACACCCAGAGCCCGAAAGGAGGGTGCGGCACAATCCCAGGCCAAATGGGAGATGCAAATTAGGCCTCACCCAGGGCTTGCCTTTACTGGGCTCCACCCTGGCCACTTTTCTCACGTCCTACTTCAGGAAGTCCTCCCAGATCCGCCCCTCCTCAAAAGGGCTCCCATCAGCGGCACCCTCTCCAGGCCTGCTGGGGATGGAGTAAGATATTTAGGGCATCTGGAGCCCTAAAAGAATTGTATTTTCCTCAACTGCCCCCGCATCCCCAGGTAACTTAAAAGTGTATTAAGAGTACGGAACGCCACAGAATTCTGATGTTTCCCATAATGATGGCTAGAGTATTAAATAGTAAGTCACTTTCTTTGTTTATTTTGGTTCCTTGCTTTGCTGGGTTCCTGTGAGCCTTGAGTGTGCTGGGTGTGGTGGGGAGGGGGCTGGAATCCTTGCCTGCAGTCCTGGGGGTGCCCAGGCTGTCCTGCCCAGGCTGCAGGCCGCGTGGAGAGCTCCCTCCAGACCCCTCTCTCTTCCCTCCTTTGTGCCAGCAGCTTCCTGAGCTTCCAGCACTTGCAGTCAGCAACTGGCTCTGGCAGCAGAAAAAGAAAACAGCCAGGTCTCCATTCCCAAAGGATCAGTCTGGAGGGGAGGCAGTTCCGGGATGAGCTTGTTAGCAGAGAAATTTAATTACTGTCCTCCCACCAGGCTGAAGGTTCTGTTTCCGTAAAGTCTCCTTCCTGAGCACACTAAAGATCTTTGAGAGAACATCTGTGGATCTCAAGGTGAAGGTGTGCACAACGGAAAAATCATGGACTGGCCCAAGAGATTTCAGAGTCCTCCTTAGGAGGAGAATCTAGGACTCCAAATTTTGTTTTCTCCCATCCTGCTCCACTCACTTTCGTTGGAAATTCCTCAGCCTCAGACTCCAATGTGGCTCAAATCTGGGTTGGAATAGCAATGAATGCATTCGTTCATTCAACATTTATTGAGACCTACTATGTGCCAGGAGTGCTATGGTAAAGGAATATGGAGATAAAGGGAAAACACAGGCTGTGATCTTAAAGAGACCTAGCTAGAGAGACAGGCTCATAAACAGTGACTACATGGTATGCTGAGTGCTATGTAGCTACATCCGAGGGATACCTGGCATGTGGGGGGAGGGGGCAGGGGAAGTGCCAGCAATCAGAGCTGACTCTGCATTAATTCTTTTTTTTTTAAAGATTTTATTTATTTATTCATTTATCCCCCCCTTGCTGCTTGTGCTCGCTGGGTCAGCCAACCATGCCTTGCGGCGGGCCTGCCCTCACCAGGAGGCCCCGGGAACCTGGGGCCTGCCCTCACCAGGAGGCCCCGGGAACCCGGGGCCTCCCATATGGTAAACGGGAGCCCTACTGATTGAGCCACAGCCGCTTCCCTGCATTAATTCTTATGCATGGGTGGGCCAAGCCAAGAAAGGCTGGGGGACAGAGAGGGGCATTCCAAGCAGGGAAGCAGAGGGAGCAAAGGAAGGAGGCCTTTAGGAGCTCTATGTCATCTGGAATGGGTACACAAGCAATGAGGCCTTGGGGGCAGGCTGCCAGGGAGTGTCTCTGGGTCCTGTGATTTGGGGGAAGTCTGTAAAAAGGGACCAAACAGGACTAGCTTCAAGGGGATTTGGGAAGGCAATAAGTAAATGAGATGGTCTATGTAAAGTGCTTAGCCCAGTAAGCATGTAGCTAGTAGTCTATGCATTTTAGCAGGTGTTAGTATTACTCATTAGTTGTATGACCTTGCAAAAGTTATTAAATATCTCTCATTCTCAGTTTTTCAGTGTTCTCATCTGCAAAATGAGTTTTTTGTTGTTGTTTTTTGGTTGTTGTTTTTGCAGTCCTACAATTGTGAGCAGATAGAGGGCAGCGACTGTCTTACAATCTTTGATTCCCCAGCACCTAAAGCAGTGTCCAGTAAAGAGAATGTGGGTTTCTTTTCCTTCCCTTCATTTTCATTCTTTCAGCACCACTTACATTTAGGGCCTAAATGTTTGAAAAGGGTAGCAGCTATTTGTTTCCCTTTCGAGGGTACATTTTGCTCTATACTCAACTTCCAAATATAGATCTGACTCCAAGTTCAGCCCTCTTTCCACTAAAGTCCAGTTGCCACAACATATTTTTAGCCTAACAATGACGTATCAATTTTTTGCCCAACAAATTAGAATGTGTTTTAAAAAGAATTCAGGGAAGCGGCTGTGGCTCAATCAGTGGGGCTCCTGTTTGCCATATGGGAGGCCCCGGGTTCGGTTCCCGGGGCCTCCTGGTGAAGGCAGGCCCGCCTGCACTGCGTGGTTGGCTGACCCGGCGAGCGCGGGCAGCAAGGGGGGGATAAATGAATTAATAAATAAAAAAATCTTTAAAAAAAAAAAATAAATAAAATAAAAAAAATAAAAAGAATTCAATGCCAGTAAGAATACAGTGCACTGGGCACTCATACAGTACTGGTGTAATGTTTTAGATGAAATAAACTGCTAAAATCCTTTAGGATCGCTAACTGATAACATGTATAAAAAGGCTGAAAATGGGTAATCTAAGCACCTCTTAAAATATATGTATATATATATATATAAATAACATTTTTGTAAGCAAATACACGTATATGCATATATATTTATATATCATTTTGCAAATGTTTGTATGTATTGTGAGAATTTTGATTTTTACCCACAATAAAAATAAATTAAAAAAAAAAAAAAAAAAAAGCCTGAAAATGTTGAAGTTATTTTTTCCCTCAGCAATTCTTGATTCTCATAAGAGTGCCCAAGGGAATAATCCTAAATACACAAAAAGCTTGTTGCACACATATATTTGTTGTAGCATTACTGATAATTATAAAAGATTGGGAATAATCTGTAAGATCAGTCCAAGAGAATAGTTAAGTAAATTATGATAGAATCACACACACACACAAAGAATCACCTCCTCTAAATCTATGTGTTGAAGACTAAGACATTTTAAAACATTTGCTTTTCTAGAACCCAATTCATTTAAATAAAATTATTTGTCTGGAGTTTGGAATATGAGATAGTGAATGAGCCCAAAATATTCATTCATTCATATCATGAAACAAATAAATATATATATATATATATATAATATGTTTGTATATTCACCAGGCTCTGTATTAGGTACAGGACACACAGTGGGACAAATAAGATAGATCCCAACCCCTTTTCTCCTCAATATTGATCTGCACTGGAGGAGTTGCAGGTCTAGGGGAAACCGGTTAAACTGCAGGAGATAATATAAACGTGACATCCCACGTGCCTGATGTTGCACGTTGAGGCTGTGTTTCTCTCATGGTGAGGTGACTGGGCCCCAGGGGGATGAGGTGGGCCTGGCCATTTCTTTTTTTTTTTTTTTTTTTTTCTAAGCAGTTGTTTTTTTTTTTGTTGTTGTTTCGTTTTTTTGTTTTTTTATTTATTCATTCACACCCCCCCTTGCTGCTTGTGCTCACTGGGTCAGCCAACCACACCGTGCGGGCAGGCTCGCCTTCAGCAGGAGGCCCCGGGAACCGAACCCGGGGCCTCCCATATGGCAAACGGGAGCCCTACTGATTGAGCCACAGCCGCTTCCTGGGCCTGGCCATTTCTAATAAACTCTTCTGTATTGCCCCATCCCTAAGGCAACTCCTCTGGGAGTAGTAGCTGAGCAAACCAGCTCATTTATTCCTAGACTTTTAAGAGCAGGTGAGTACATGCAAGGTCCTGGCAAGTAAGCACCCAGAGAAACACTGAGGGGCTTCTGGGGTGTTGTCACATCCCCACAGTCAGGTGGAGGGCTCAGCCACTGTTCACAGCTTAGCCAAAGTATGGGAGAAGGGACGAGAGGGCAGAAAGAGCCAGGGCCTTTTTCACTTTCACCAATGGTTGTTAGAAAAATGTTTTAAAACAGCCTCAACAAAACAAAATAACAACAACAAAAACAGCCTCAGACTCTGGAATGTGGGATTAAGTATAAGAAAAGGCAGGGGGAGGGTGCTAAATGTCACACCTGGAAAGGGTGAGGAGTGAGAGTGTAGGGAAGGAGTCGCCTGGGCCAGCTAAGTGCGCCAGACTGTTTATTTTTTTTATTTTTTATTTTTTATTTTTTTTTAGATTTTATTTATTTATTCATTCATCCCTACCCCTGCTGCTCGTGCTCGCCGGGCCAGCCAACCACGCCGTGCGGGCGGGGGCGGGGGCGGGCCCGCCCTCACCAGGAGGCCCCGGGAACCGAACCCGGGGCCTCCCACATGGTAAACGGGAGCCCCACTGATTGAGCCACAGCCGCCTCCCCCAGACTGTTTATTGAGTGTCTACTAAGTGCCAGGCACAAGGGTGGCATAAGCAGCATAGCAGAGGGCTGAAGTGTACTGACAGTAAAGTTGGACCACTTAGTTCAAGTCCTGGATCTGCCGTTTAAGCTTTGGTCACCTTGGGCAAACTATTTAACGAACTCTGACTCAGTTTCCTCATCTGCAAAACGAGGCCAATAAGAACATCTACTTCATGGGTTGTTGTGAGAATTATATGAGTTCATATTTGCAAAATGCTTAAAACAGTGCCTGGCACATGGTAAATGCCATGTAAGTTTCTTTTTTTTTTTTTTTTTTTTTTACCAGGAGGTCCCAGGGATCGAACCCGGGTCCCTCCATATGGGAGACGGATGCCCAACCAGTTGAGCCACATCCGACCCCCAAGCCATGTAAGTTTCTATGAAACAAAATTCAACAAATTGCTGGTCCCTTGGAGCTCATAGTCCCGCGAAAAACTTTTAAAGTCTGAACACCAAACCCCAGATTTGAGTCTGTGTGCTGGAACTCTCCACTGCTCTCTCTTTCTCCTTCCTCCTCCCATCCAGGCAGAAAACTTTTATCCAGACCAGTGACAGAAGTGCGAGTTGGGGGCTGCAGAGCCCACAGAGGCTGGGAGCAGGGGGAAGCCAGGCTGCCCTGCTTCGGCTAGCAGCCCCTGCTCCTCCCGGCAGGCTGCAGGTGAGGGAATGCCAAGAGCCGGCAGATGTGGCTGGGGCTGGAGGCAGATTAATACAGACACTAAATTACCAGACCTGCTCACTCCTCCACTCTTTCCCTTAATGGTGATTATTATACTTATTAGAGGCTCAGCTGCCAATGGTTATTGATTCTCCCTGCCACAGCATTTTAATCAGGGATTTGCAGCGATTGTTGGTAACATCAGCCTCTGAGGGCCCCAGGACAGGTGAAGAGTGGGGCAGCGGGAGCTTTCCAGCCAGGCAAGCAAGGCCCCCAGGGTTCCAGGATCATAGAGCACTTAACCCAGAAACATGCTGCCTCTGTCTGGTGGCAGGGAAGTGGGGAACAGAGAGGGCACAGCACCACCCTGGGCTTCTCTCGGCTTCGGCTGGGCCTGGCTCTGCTGGACACGCCATCGATCCTCCTCCCCTAACGGGGGTAGGTTTTCTCCCTGCCGTCCTCCTTGGTCGTCCAGCTTCCTCGCCGCACACAGCTCCCAGCTGGTACTGCGGTAGGGGTGAACTGAATAGGCGAGGAGCAGTGATGGGGCGTGGGAATAGCCGTGACGTCCTGACCATTTCTCCAGGGTCGGCGTGAGGGTGAGAAGGAATAATGCCTTCTGATGCCAGGCACTGTATCAGGAGCTCTGCCCAGGTCCCGTCCCTTGATCCTCATGTCAGCCTTTCCAGGGCACCTGGTTGAACCCATTTTTCAGGGGAAACTGAAACTCAGAGAATCAAAGTGACTTGCCCAAGGTCACTCGGCTAGGAAGGGGCAAGGCTGGGTTGGACTCGGGTCTTGCACTCTGTAGGGTGAGAAGAATCCCATTCCAGACATCAGTGGCGTCAGGATCTTCCAGGCCTTTGTGGCTGTCGCTCCTGTGCAGCCCAATCCTGTTCCATACAGCCACGGAAGAAACCCCACGAGCTTCAGGCTCAATGCACGTGCCTGAGCCAAGAGGACTGAGCCCGACAGGTGTGAGGAGCCCCCTGCCTGGACTCTGGAGTTGGGCGATGGCCCTGGGCTGTTGGGAAGGAGCCCTTGTGGCCCTGTGCCCTGGATGCCAGCTCTGGCTTCTGGTGTGTCCTCCAGGTCTCCTCTCCCATTGGAATGCAGAGCTAATGCCACCCTGGTTGGCTGAATCCCTTGTCCACTACTGTCTGGAGACACTCAGGAACCAGGGCCTGGCGGCTGGCTAGCACCTGGCACTCCCCCACTGCCCAGCACATCGTCATGTCTCTTAGCTGGCTTTGTGCAAGTCATGATGGCCACGTGAAGCCCTTACAGCAAGTGCAGAGGGGGAGAGTGGGCAATAAACGTCAAGTGAAAATTCAATAAATCAAAAATATTAAATATTATTAAAATAGGTTTCATAACCCACAAACAAATGGATGTGTAATGTGAACATTTTTCAGTTGTCCTGAAAATATTAAGTGGATTATATGTTAACAGCTAAAAATGATTGCAGGCTTCTGTGATTCTCCTTGCCCCAGTGGGCCAGGAGGGGCAGGGCCTCACGCACACCATTGCTAAATGTTTGAGTGGAAAGGCCTTCAAAATCCTGTAGTCTGGTCTCCCCATTTTATAAAGAAGAAAACTGGGGGTCGGATGTGGCTCAACTGGTTGGGCGTCCGTCTCCCACATGGAGGGACCTGGGTTCGATCCCCGGGACCTCTCGGTAACAAAAAAAAAAAAAAAAAAAAAGAAGAAAACTGAGGCCCAGACAGGGGATGGGGCTTTGCCGGGCACACAGCTGTTGCTCTGATGGTCTTTTGACATTGGCTTCTTTCCTTGCCGAGCCGCCTAAGTCGGGGAGCCCCCGGGCACCCCTGCACATGTGTATGCCAGGGAGAGGGGTCTCTTTCCTCCTCAAGGTAGAGGGGTTTCTTTCCTGCTCAAGGTGTGCGGAGAGTCTCTCCTTCGGTCCCTTCTCCCTCCCTGCTTCCCTCTCCTTCCCCTCTCCCTGTCTCCTCTGAGTCGCTGCAGGGCCTAATGCACTGGCCGGCGATGCTGTCATAGCTGAGATCATGCTGGGAGAGCCGCACACAACAGCTCCAAGCCTCCGACAGCACCTCCCACGTCCCCAGGCTGGCGCCACCCTCCTGCTCCAGTGGGGAATGGCTGCAGCTGCAGGACCCTGCTTCCCCGCTGTGTCCCGCAGTCTCACCCCCACGCCGGGGTCTCTTTTGGCAATTGTAGCCAGACTTATTTTTCTTGATTGGTTTGCGCCTCTTTCTCTGTCTACCCCACCAAGCGCCACTCCTCTGGGGTCTTTGGGAGATCAACTCCCACCCGAGGAGCCTCCAAGGCTGACGGTCTCCAGCCCAGAAGCTTCTGAGCCTCCATCCCACGGCCTGTGTGCTGACCGAGTCCTCCGCTGTTCTGGCCCAGCCACCACGAGCCTGCCCTGCCCAGACAAGCTTCACCCTGCTTCTGCGGGCTGATCTCCATTACCCCTCCCTGCAACCCCCAGATGAAGCCCCCATCAATGTCCATTGTGGGGAGGGCCTCCCATTCTAACACGGAGGCAGCCTGGGGGGGGTAGAGTGGTAGGCCTGGAGCCTGGCTGATCAGCTGCGTGTCATGGAACAAAGCTCATCACCTCTCTGGGCCTTAGATTTTTCTTATCTGCAAAATGAAGGTAGTACCAGACTGAGAGTGTCAACCAGAGGAGAGGGATGTGAAGTGGCTAAGCCCGTATCTGGCTCACAGTGGATGTTCCATAGGTCCTAGTTACCTATTTCCCTTTCCTCTTCCCAGCTAATTTGTGTCCTTCCAGCTGCAGAATCTCCTTGGGGTAGGGCTGAGGGGCATGAAAGGCCCGGAGTCAGCACAGAGAGCCTGATGCAGGCTGGGCCGCCATGTCACTGCTGTCACCTGGATTTGTAGTCCCCAGTCACTCCCTACACCCTGAGACTTGGCGAATGAGTCACACAAGCTGATAGCACAGAACTGAAGGGAGCCAGCACTGTGATCTTGGTTGTGATAATGAACATTATGAGCTTCTTCAGGGAAACTTGGAAACGCATCAGAGAAGCAGGTTGCCTTCAGTCCCTGCCCTGGGGGTCTTGCCACTTGTGATTCCAACACAAATCGTCTCTGTTAAATGCAACCACCCCCACACACACACACCTGCTGCTCCTCTGCTGTTTCTTCCTTTCTTCTGCACCAGACGGAGAGTGAACTCCTGGGAAGGTAGCCATTCAGGGGAGGAGGGCAGCTCCAGGGAGGAGGGGTCCTTCACTGCTGGCTGGGCCCCAAAAGGGTCTCAAAGAGGGAGAGCTCAGGGCAAGGCACAGTAACAGTAGCTTCTGTTTGTCAAGCTTTCTGTACCAAATAACTGTAAGCACTATGTGTGGTATACCGTTCATTTGGCCATCACAACCTGAGGTGGGTGTAGTATCCCCATTTTACAGACAAAGAAAGTGAGACACAAAGGCTGTAACTTACCCAGGGGCAGAATGCAAAAAGAAAATAAAAAATTGAAAAAAAAAAAAAAAAAGCCAGTTCGTCTCCACAGATTAACCAGACCAAGCCTTGTTCAGGAAGAGACTGCAGTCTAAGGCATTTTTCTCCCTGTTTCCTCCTACTGGTAAGGAAAGCAGGTGCAAAGTGTGCATTGGTTCGCGTCCAGGAGGAAACAGATGGTATACTCAAACCAGGTGCTAAGGGGACCAGCAAAGTGGGGAGGCCTGGGGCGCAGAGGAGAAGCCATGCCTGGAATCTGGGGAGAGCGCAGTGGTAGGAGAGGAGGAGAGGCCACCGGACCTGAGCTGTGGCTTCTGTCCAGGAATTCCACAGTGAACTGCAGGCCAGCCAGGGAAGGAGCGAATAAAGACACCACACTCTTCCTCCTCCCACAATCAGGTCTCCATCAGCTGCTCCCACGGGAGGGGGTGGGGGTGGGCAGAAACCCAGTCCTTAGAAGTCCATCCCCCAGGCACAGGGCACCCAGCAGGCTGAAGAGGGTGCAGAGAGGAAGGTGGAGGTGTCAGTGGAGCTTTCTGAGAAACAGGAGCTGCCCTGATGCTCCAGGACCCTGAGAAGGGGTGAGTAGGAAGGCAGACAGTGCTATTCTTTCCAGGACCAGGGCAGCAGCCTACTTCTGGCTTCTCTGATCACCCCCTGATGCCTGGGGTGCAAGAACGCAAGGAGAGGGCCCCTGTTCTTCCCCTCAGAGGACATCCCAGACTTGAATAAGGGCCTACCTAGGGGCCAGGATGGGAGTAAGGTAGACGTGGGGAGGAATCAGGAGACACCGAAGGATGCAGGAGTAGAAGAGAGGGAGCAGGACAGACAAGCCCACCCACGGAGGAGCCGGCTTCATGCTTCTCACTTTCAGAAACTTTCACGGTCAGCAGCCTTTTCTTCTTTCTACAAATGTGGTCTGACTGCGTGCAAGGCCGGCCCTCCCGTGCAGAAGCTGGGCTGTGTGGGTGCCGCCCTCGTGGGTTACCTGGCCCATGGAGCTGACTTTCTAAGTGAGAGAGGAGGGGGTAATGCCAGTCCACGTGCCGCTTCCTTCATCCAGTCTTCCTGCCCAAGGCAGCCTCCGTCTCCCGAGCTTCTCCATCTCTCATTGATAGCATTACCGCCTACAGCTATGGTCTCCAGCCTATAAACTCCCCAGGACAGGGTACATGTCTGACTCTCATGTAACCCCCATATCCTAGGAGTAGATGGACCACAAGGAGTAGAATCCTAGGCTCATGATGCTCCAGAATCCTTACCGGCCCCATGTTCATCCCTGAGAAAGAGAGGCAGTTCAACTACCCAACCAATAATGCATCATCTTCTGTGTCTTGGGCAGGTGAGACCAATAATGCCACAGTCCCCAGGGGAGAGTCCCCCCTCCCCCCATGCCCAGCATCTGATCACAATAGCTGCTTAGCAAGGGGCTGGCTCCCATGACTTCCTGCTTCTTTGTCCTCCCTCCTCCAGAGCTGATGGGGAGTGGGGGGACAGGAGTCACCTGTCAGCACCTTTGTCATCTTGTGGGTACACGGAAGGGAGTGCAGTGCAGCCTGGAGGCTGGACAAATGGAATTAAAGTGCTGGCGGAAGAGTAGGCTGAGGCCTTACCCATCACGCCTACGGGCTGCCGAGCCTGCCAGGCAGTTTAAATTGCAGGGTTCAGCTGCTGGAAAGATTGGCTGCAGTTCTATTCTACCTTGGTCCCTGGGAGGGAGTCCTGATTGGATTGAATCCCAGGAGATTTCTGCTTCCCTCAGCTAGCTGCTGGCCCCAGCATTTCCCATGCCTGAAGGAGCAAGGTTGGATGGGAGCCCATATCTATGCCAGGAGAGTGTGGGGCTGGGGCACTGGGGCACTGGGACAGGGAAGAATGCTTGGCAGCTGGTGAGCCACTTCTCAGTGCACCCCAAGAGCTCTTCAAATCCACGGCCCTGAAGATTTGGGAAGAGATGAGCCTTTGGGCCCTTGATCTTTCACCTTCCCCTCTTAGCTGTCCCCAATCTCTGTGTCATTGGACCTAGCTGTCATTTAGGACTTTGTTGGAGAGCCAGATAGGCAAATGGAAATGGCTGAGGGATCCAGCGACCCATCCAGTGGCCCCCACCTAGCCCCTGAGAGTCTCTTCTGGTCCTGAGGTTGCTTTGCCATCATATTTCTCTCCCTGATCAGCCCATTGGCCTCAGCTGCTCTGAGCAACTCTTGCCTCCTCACCCATCACCCTGGCTGCAGGGCACCAGGCTACATCTGGAGAAAACACCCCCTGCCCTAGGCCTCCAAGGAGAAGGGCTCAGCTCTCAGAGAACAGAGTGGTTTCCAAAAGGGTCAGTGTGCTGGGCCCTCCAGGATTTTTTTTTTTTTTTTTTTTTTTCACCAGGAGGTCCTGGGGATCGAACCCAGGTCCCTCCATATGGGAGACGGACGCCCAACCATTTGAGCCACATCCGCCCCCCCCCCGCCTCCAGGATTTATTTGCTATGAATTACGGACATCATGTCCCAGGCAGTCCTGGTGCTCCAGCCGGAGAGGATGTCCCTGCCTTCTTTCCTACACCTGCCTCTTCTTTCTGGCACCCCTTTAGCGTGTCTTTATTTGACATTAGGTTCATTCCTCATTCATTTCACTTGTGGGCTGCTTTTTTTCATGGGTGGGGGCTTTGTGCAAACCTCCCCATTAGCCTGGGAGCTCTCGGAGCACGAGGGTGGTGCCTCTTCCATCAGAACCCAGCTGGATGGCCAGCCTGCCAGCTGCAGCCAGTGGGTGCTCAGTGTGAGCGGTGACGGTGCCTGGTGAGGGGCGGGGGTGAGCGAGGAGCAGTGTGTCTCCAGGGAGATCCAGGAGATGAGAGGGAGTGGGTGTCCTCAAGCTCTAAAAGCACACTGGGCCCCAACTGCTCCCAGAGTGGGCCCCAGGAGCAAGGCCTGTGTGCCTAGAACCTGTCTGCTGTGAGGGAGGATTGCCCAAACTCCTTTCTTGTTTACTCTCCACGGTCTCTCCTTCTGAGCCACTGGTGTCTCCTGTGGCTTCTCTGGCCTCTCTGGTTTCCCGTCACATCCGAGGCGACATTCCCCAGGCCTGGCCCAGCAGCGTTCTCTCTCTCTCTGCCCACTCCCGCCTCTCCCTTTCACCCCAGCACCTGTGCAGCTGTGCTCAGCAATCCATCTCACATCCTCTCCCTCATGTTCTTACCTTGACTGGCTTCTTGGACATCTCCTGCCACTTCTCCTGTCCAAGCCTGTGACCACTGTTCTCAGGCAGAACTCACATCTTTCTTTAGATTCACATGGCTTTGGCCTCCTAACTGGTGTCCCTGCCCCAGGCTTGTCCCCTTCAAATCTGTCTTCTGCAGAGCTGCGCATGAACTTCTAAAGCACCAGCCTGACCTCCGTGATCCCCGGCGGGAGCTCCTTGAACGTGGCCGCATTTCCGCCCCCTCTGACTCTGACTCTCCCCGTGCCTCCCGGCTCCCCTGCTCACCCTTCATGCCCCAGCCCTGGCCTTGCACGCTGGCCCTGCCGAGCCCTGGGCCTGGAGGGTCTGTCTCCCACCCCCAGGACCTGGAGAACTCCCACTCAGCTGGACGTTTACAGCTCCAGCCTTCCCCTTGAGGGCCCCTTCCTCGGCACTTCCCCTACCATGACTCTGCTGCTCCACCTGGGTGCTACCACAATGCTGCATGCACCCCTCTGTCTCCCGGTTACGCCTTTGTATCATGATGGCTTATTCGTGCATCTGTGCACCCCCCCACCACCCTTGTGTCTCATCTCCCAGCACCTGGAATCCCTGGCATGTAAAAGGAATGACTGTAAATTATTGAATGAGCAAAATGAAATGAATGAATGAATGATTAGGAGTAGTTGCGTCCGGTGGGCAAAGGTTCTCAGGTAAGGGATAAGAAGGTAGATGACCGGAGAGGCACAGGGGCAGTGCTGGAGGCAAATTAGAAAACAGTGCCAGATTCAGGCAGAGGGAGAGGGAGACTTTGAATACACAAAACACCCTTCCTCTGGCTGCTCCTGTCAGCACCTTCTCAAAGTGAGGAAAATAAACCTGTTTTTCTTATGACAAAGCCTGATTTGCTGATAAGCCCTCTCAGCTTCCCAGGAGGTGGTGGTAACTCTGATAGATGGGGAGGAGACTGGAGAAGGTAAAGGAAGGGGGAAGAGAGGAAAATGAGAGAGAGCGAGAGAGACCGGAGACGGGGAAGGAGAGGAAGAGAACGCTCTTGTTATGTGTGCTGATTACTAATGTGGTGGGAAAGCTCAGCAGGTTCTGTGGGGAAGCATTTATTGTGCATGAGAAAGCAGGCAGTGTGTTAAAAAAGCTACCCACGGGCTCCAGCAAGCTAGAGAGAAGGAAAGAGGAAGGATAGGACTGGGCAGGGCTTTGGGACTGAAGCAGCAGGCTGAGAAGGGACGGAGGGGTCACGGGTCCCCCCAGGTCCTCTCCAGAAGGGGAGGGGGTTCTTCTGCTTCCCAGGGGGGATTTCATCCACTGAGGTCACAGACTCCTTCCTTGGGGTCACTTGGTCCCTTTCTCTGCTTTCCTGGGGGCATGCATGGAGCCTACTCAGGAAGATTTCAGCTTATGGGGGCTCTGGCAGTCCTTGGCCCTGAGAGAGGGGTGGTTCCTTTGAGGTGGCTAGGCCTGAGCAGTGGGTGGATGTGGCAGAGCAGCCTGCCACAGCGATTAGGTGAAGTCACTCCTGCCAGGGTCTTCTGGGAAGGCCCGTCTAATTGATTTTGCTCTGAGGGTCAGTCGCTGGTCTCTAAGCCCCATCTTCTTGTGGCTCTGAATATCCTCTTGAGATTCATGTCCCAGTGAAGAAAACAAAAATATGGAATCATGGAATCCAGACTATTCGCCCAGGGAGAGACCTTAGAGATCATTGACTCCAATCCTTTCATGGCCAGGGGAAGAAAACAGAGAGGGGAAGTTACTATTCTGAGGCCACACAGCTGGTTGGTGGTCGAGGAGGGGCAGGAAGTCAGCTCTCCAGGTGGCCAGCTCGGTGCCCTCTTCACTGTTTGAGATTTGGAATACCCCAATTCCTGCCTAACAGAGCATCCAAATTGCTCAGAACAGCACCCCCCCAAACACACCCCCGCTTCTGTAACCCAAATAAAGCAAGGTTTTCCTAGCACTTCTCAAAAGAGAGACATATCCAAAAGGAAGAGAAATCCGACTGAGAAAGCTTTGAGACATGGTGACCCTCTTGATAGAAAGTGTTCTTGAGAGGGTGACCAAGGGGAAATGACACTGCCTTAAACCCAACCAAACTTCCTTAAAATACTCTTTGACCCTCTCTCCTCCAAGCCCCACACCTCCTGGAAGCTGCTTGCATTTCTCCCCTCCTGGAGCTCCCAGCCCAGTAGGGTTTCCTGCTCTCAGCCACGCCCCCACCCCCACTCCTGCCTCTCCTCTTCACTTCAGTTCCTCTTTTCCATCCATTAACCTACCCAGGCCTGGTAGCTACACAACAGATCCTTCCTCCTTAAAAGGTTATGAGTACTTGCTCTGGTCACTGTCACCCACCGGTTTGTGAATCACACTTCCTTTCCCTCCTTCCTTATGTTTTCCACATCACTAACAGGGAGAGAAGGGGTGAGAGGCTTTTGAGTTCCTCGAGAAGGATCCACTGCACCTTGAACAAAATCCTACAAGATCCTCAGTCATATTCAGGGCCCTGCCGCCTCTCCAACCCTACTTTAAACCCTTCTCTGGCTGCTCACAGGGGCCTCCTCCCTCCTCAGACCTGTTGTGCTTCTTCCTGCTCAGGGCCTTTGCACCTGCCCTGCTTCTACCTGCTCAGGGATTTTGCGCCTGCCCCACTTCTTCCTACTCAGGGCCTTTGCTCCTTCAGTTCCCTCTGCCCGGAAAGTACCCCCTCACATTTTGCACAGCGCCACCGTCTCGTATGGAGGTCTCAGCTCAACCCACACCACCTCTGAGGGTCTCCTTTGGCTGCTAATATCACCAGCCTCCACCTTCAGTCTCTGCCACAACCCCTGTTTTGTCATTGTCTTTTGTTTTTCAGCGCCTGTCCCTGTTCGAATGACATTGCTTATGTGTTATTGGTTAGGTTTTTACTGTTACTGCCTGTCTCCCCCACTGAGAACAGGGGCCTTGCCTGTCTTTATTTACTCTAGTGTCCCAAATGTTTGGCACTTAATAAACAGTTCAAAGAATCAACGAAGGGCACTAGGGATGGTTGAGGTTGAGGCAGGGGCCTGGATTTATGCATCACTTGCAGACTCAGGAGCTCTTTCTCCACCCTGCTCAGAAAACAGGCTCAGAATCTCATGCAAAGCTGGGGTTCTCCTTGGTCAAGAACCAGGAGAACCCTGGCAAGCCCTTGGATGTCAGAGCTGTGCCTGCTGCTCTGCTTGACGGGTAGGGTGTGGGGTGTGTGCTCTTCCTTCATCGCTGCTTCTTTGCAGGTCATGGGGGCTATTTGGAGCCCCCCACCCCACTCTCCCACCCGAGCTCAGCTGGGGGTGAGGAGGTAGGAACTTTCTTGGTGATGCCTCAAAACAAACACAAGCTTTCCCCTCCCCACTCTTTTTCCAGCATTCCTGGCAGGAGGTGAATGCGCAATTCCTGGACTCCATGGGAGGGAAGAGGTAGCAAGTTTGGCACTGCCTTTGCCCCCAAGCTGTAGTGCTCAAGAATGGGGCACAGAGAGGCAGGGAGTGGATGGGGCCAGCTCTCCAAGAGTTCATGTCCCTCCTAGGGAAAGACTGTAGCTGGAGAGAGAATCCAGAGGGAGCTCAAATCTGGCCTGGAAACCCCATACCCCCACCCCCAGGTTTGTAATTCTGTTTACTAACAAGTAGGAAGGAGCCCATTGTATTCAGGGTTAGAGAAGCGGAAAGAAATCGTTGAATAGGACCTCAGGAGCCAAGAATTTGGGCTCAGAGACAATAGTTAGGGAGGGGGAGTGGGTGTGAGAAAGGAGATAGAGCCTTGAGAGGATTGGAGGAGAAATCTAGGTGTGCTGGTCCCACCATCTGGGGAAGTTAGGAGAGGCAGAGGACAGAAAAGGGACCATTAATGGGCAGATTTCTGTAATAGGCCCCTCCCCCCACGCATGCAGCTGTCCTGACACAGTGTTTATTGGGGTGTGCTATGTGTGAGACTCCTCTAGGAAGTGTGAGGTGCTACACAACTCAGCAAATGTGTCAGACACGCAGCAGTCAGGCCGAGTTTGAATATCCATTCTGCCTATTACTTGCTGTATGATCTTGGGCAGGGACCTTGACCTCTCTGAATTCATCTATAAAATTGGGGCAACTCTGAGTTGCTGTGGGGATTGCATGTGAGAAGGCATGCAAAGGGCTAGCTGGAGGAGTGGCACAGTGTTCTAGAAATGGTGGCTGGGTAGCGTGACCTCTGGCCCTTACTTCAAACCAGGGGAGACCACCATGGGCACTGGGTAAAGGCCCACCTGGGCGCAGGGCCACGGGCTAAAGACCTCTGAGGAGTCCCAGGTGCTTTGGAGTACTGCCTTTCTGCCAGCTTGCTAGCTTTCTCTCCTTCCCCAGGATCTCTGCAGGGATGATGCCCTGCTACGCTGACATTAAAAACGGGCCTATTTCAGACTGACTCCTTCAAAGGGGCAGCGTCTACCTTGGCAAGGTGATTTCCACCCCAGTATACAGCTGATTTGGAGGACATGAATCTCTAAAGCCTACATTTTCCCTCTTCTCTACAGGATGCTTTCACTTGAAACATCTGGGTAACTGCTTAACGCCATCCTGCTTTGCAGAACATTCCTGGCCCAAGCACTAGCCCCGGGGCTAGGAATGTTCTGTTATCTGGGCAGACATTTTTCAGGACAACCCAGAGCCAAGGACCTCATGTACTGCCAGCGGCCCCACCTCTCCTTTGCCCATCCCTCGCCCCTGTCTCCCATTGCACTCCGGTTCCCTTGAACACCGGAGCTCTCCTTCCGTCCTTTGTCCCTGAGGTTTAAGCCCGTCGCCCTGCCTGTCTTCCGGACACGGTTCCCGTGGAACTTGAGGGATTTCTTAGATCCCCCCAAAAAGGCACAGCTGCCCCTGCAGCTGCTGGGCTCTGAGAGCCTGTCCTGGGGTGGAGGAGCCCACGCTGGCAGAGGGAGCACCTCTCCTTGGGGGCACCATGAATCGCCCGTGCTATTCAAGAGTTGTTACCTCTTGGGTCTGGACGGCTCAGAACCGAGGGGCCTCAGTGGAGGGTCTAAGGGAATGGGAGAAGTTGGACTCTTTGGCATGGACCAGAGAAGGGGTCAGAAAGGCTCACAGCTCAGCCGCTTTGGGGTCAGTGCAGGTTTTGGCATCAGAAACCTCTACTTGGGAGACCAGACTTGTTCTGCGCTGTCTGTATTTTCTGCGTTTACTTCCCTTTGCTCTCCTTGGCCATTCGGTGCCTCTCTTTTTGATAGCGTTGGTCTGTGGTACAGGAAACCTGTGGAAGAGGGCTTGGCCTTTGCTGTTAGACTAGAAAAATAGTGGGGGTTGGGGTCGGCGGCACACCCCTAGGGCTTAGATTTGCTTGGGGCAGCACTTGGACTGAGGAGCTCCAAGGGGAAGGTAGAGGCGGAGGGGAGGGCAGAGTGAGGGTGCTGAAGGGACTCACCTCACAGTCACCCAGCAGGGCAGGGTGCCCGAGGGAGGGCACCTGCTCCCCATGCACCGCAGTTCCTTTGCAGGTGGCCCCAGCAAGAAGCTTCCACTGCCTCCTGTGTGTGAGCTTTATGTTAAATACAGGAAGCAAAGGACTCCAGAAGGCAGGTCTGGGTCCAGGTGGTGCTGAGAAGGCTGAAAGCTGTTTGCTCTGGTTCCCCCTGGGCACAGGGTGCATGGGGAGGGAGCAGAGGAAGAGCAGAGGGAAGGAAAGGGGAGAGCTGGTGCTCTGTGCCCGTGCACACACTCGGGAGAGCGTGAACGTGTGTGTCCCAGAGCCACGGGTTTGATCACGCCTGGTAGGGCTGAACAGGCTGGTCTGAAGACAAGGAGCCCTGAGGATGGGGGATTTTCTTGCAGTGAGGCAGGAAGGAGGTGGTACTCTTGGCTTCTCTGTCGCCTCTGAGAGAGAAGGGGGACATGGGAGGGTGGAGGAGAGAAGCAGGCAGCCTTGTCCAGATGCAAGCTGGCCGGAGACCTGGCTGGAGGTGCCGAGATGGTGGCAGATGGAGAATGCCAAGCCAGCCCAGCCTGAGAGAGAGGAGAGGCAAAATCACTGGTGTCTCCTTGGAAAGGGGAGGGGCAGGCGAGGAGGAAGGGAAAGCCAAGCACTCCAGACAGTGGAGGGTGGGGGTGGGCAGAGCCCTGTCCACCTCATGTCTGTCTGCCTCCCTCCCTCCCTCCCTCCTTCTGGCCGGAAGCAAGAAGGACACAGACATGGGTGGGTGCTGGGCCACCCACGCGCCTGCCGGGGGTGGGGCCAGGGTGTCCTTGAGTCCTGGAGATTTCCTGAGCTGAGATCCACAGCTGCCGCCATCACCTCCTCACCTCATGTACTCCCTAAGAATGCAAGCCTGGAGCTCAGGCTCTGGGGGCATCGCCCCTTTGTTCAGCTGGGACTGGCCCTCCCCAGCCTTGTATCATTGGGGCACTAATCCCTTGCCCTGGTTGTTTTCATATATGTCTTCTTTCTTTCGGACAAATCTCTTAGCTTTCCTGAGACTCAGCTCATTTTCTGTCTGTAAAAGTGGGCATAATAGTAGCTACCTCACAGGGTTGTTGGGACAATCAGATCACATCCCATCTGCAAAAGAGCTTTGTAAAGTGCAAATTCACAGCATACACCCAAGAGATTACTATGCCCAGGGAGGGAGCTGAAGGGAAGGGGAAGCAGGAAGGGAGTCCAGGCAAGGTCAGGATGAGGAAACACTCCTGGGTTTAGCACCAGCCCCAGTGGAACCTAAGAAGCACCCCCGCCCACCTCATCAGCCTCTTCCGGCCCAGGCCTTGCTGGGTGACCTTCAGGGAAACTGAGACACATGGGGTTGGGGCTGGGGCAGGTGCGAGGGGGGCAATCATTGCAAACTCACCTCTGTCCCAGAGAACAGGGGACCCTTGCCCTTCCCCTCTGCTACCCACTTAGGCCGCTACTCAGAGCAGGATAGGGTGACCTTCCTGGAACAAGAACCTTCCTGAAGGCCATGGGGTGCCACAGAGGAGAGATATGTGCCCCTTCTGACGGGGCTGATGAGGGCCACCAGGGAGCCTCCCAAGAACAGAGGCTGATAAAGGAACCTTCACCCAGAACCAGGATGTGTACGGTTAGGACAAGCTGGCTTCTTGGAAGAGGTGGATTCTAAGCAAATTTAGGCCTACTAGCTGGTGTCAGCTACAAGGCACTCATGCTTGCTTGTCAGCCTATCTGGACCCCCAAGGTCTCCTCCCCTCTGCTCTCCATTCCCTTTTCCCCTCCTCAGGGCTGGTTCACATCTGCTCTCACCATCTTCACCTTTCCTCAGCCAGGAGGACCCAGTTTTGCTTTTCACCCCAGGTAAAGAGGTACTTGCTGCCAGTTGCTCGACACTCACCCCTTTCCATCCCTGAGAAGGACAAGGCCTGGCTCTGTCTCGTCAAGATGTACCAGGTGCTCAAGGTGGGTCTCTCTCCCTTTTGCTCCTTCTCTCTCTCCCCCTCCCTGCCTCCCTCCTGGATGACAGAGGGGCTAAGGGACAGATGCACTGTTTAGAATTTCTTCAGAGAGGAGGCCAGCAAGGGAATTCTAGTTCTTGGGCTTCCCTGGCCAAAATGGGGATTGGTTAGGAGACAGCTGCAGAGGCAGCAGGCCCTCGGGGAAGTCTTACTCAGAGCAGCAGAGACAGCTCAGGGAGAAATTGTCTGCAGCCTGACTCATTCAACTGGCCTAGAAAGCGGTACCCACACCTGAGTGTGGCATGAGAGCCAGACTTCAGACTCTGGTGGGTTGGACCTGGGTTTGCATCCTGGCTCTGCTACTTGTTAGCTGCATGAATTTGGGCAACTTCCTTTTCACTGGCAGTATAGAGATGATCACCGCTGCCATCTCGGGTTGTTGCTGGGATGTGTGGACGTGATGTGTGATGACACACACAAAGCATCTATGAGAGTGCCTAGCAGGTTCCAGGGGTCCAGGAATTGTTAATCTCCTTTTCTCACAGTTGAGCAGAGGACAGATGACTCTCTGTGCTCGGCACAGATTCACCATGGGTCTTCTGTGTATGATGTGATTCCTGGTACCTGGGATCTCCAGCTCTGGAAAACCCCTTTTGTGTTTTTTCCTTGGATTCCTTTAGCCAGGGTTTCTTACAGTTGGGGATCCTGAGGCTTTCGGCTGTTGTTTGCCTGGATCGTGCCCTAATCCAATAAAGCAAGGTGTGGTTTGGAGATGGAAGGGGATGGGACTGGTAGAGGAGACAGAGAGCTCTTGCTGTCACAGATTCCTTGGGTGAAAGGAGAAGAATGGGCCAGCACTTTACACGGAGAGCCCTATTGTTGAAAAGCAAGTGGGTCCTGGCTTACTGCCTTCCTTGTCCTCCTCTGGGGTCAGATGTGCCAGACTCCTTAGTGCTTGAGGAAAGAGGCACAGTCTCTTCAGCAGTGGCCTGAGGGCACAAACCACCACCTTCAAGACATCCCACTCCCAGTTCGCAGCCTGTTTCAAGTCTTGGGCCCTAGACATGCGGGGTGGGGTTCTCAATTTCTTCATCTGAAGAATGAAAATAATAATCCCAGACTTGACTACTTGACAGGACTGTTCTGAGGATCCAAAGTGTTTGGTGAGGGGCTGGAAAGAGGTGGGTAAGTGACTCTTCCATGTGGGTCCCTAGAAACACAGTGTCCTGCAGACCCAGGCCCATCTGGGACCCTGAGTCTCAGCCTATTGCCTGGCTAGCTCTGACTTCTTCAGGCTTCAGGAAGGAAGTCTTCTTGACCCTTAGACCCTCTTGTAATACCCTCTTGTAAGCTCTCACAGCATTCTCTATATTCTCCTTATAGCACTTATCATGAGCTGGATTGTGAGGTTATTTGTGGGATTGTTTGTTTAGCAGCTGTCTTCCACACTAGACTTTAAGCCCTGTGAGGACCAGGAGGATGTCTCTGACGTGCACCGAATCTTCACTAGCATGGAATTCAGTGCCTGGCACATCGCAGGTAGGTGCTCAAGAAAACCTTTGTTGAATGAGTAATGAATCGCCTGCATCACTCTCTTTTATGCCTCCGTCAACACCTGATCCCGGGTACCCATCTATTACATGCCCCTTTCCCAACATCTCCTTATAAAAGCAGAGAAGGTGACTTTTCCCTTCCTTCTAATTCAAGGAACAAGTCTGCTAGATAGATAATAATGGCCCTTTCCCCGATCCTCCCAGTAGAGTGGGCCCAGCCCTGGATCCGAGAAGGTCTGCAGGTCAGGGTTTGCCGTATTTATTCATTTATTTTTGCCCAAGGGCGCCCTCTGGTGGTTGAACATGGAGGCATGATCAGGAAGGATGGACACCAGGGTGGCCAGGAACCGGCTGGCGGTGCTCCCTTCAGAGGCCAGCCAGTGAGCCAGGGATGCTGTGAGCGCTGCAAGGAGGGCACAGAACAAGATTCATGGCAGTTCTCCATCCTCATGACTGGCTCCCTCCAAATCTAACAGGAAGCCCTGGCCCAGGAAGAGAAAGAAATTACGGAAAGCCCTATAGAAATCCCACCCTGCTCCCAGTAAAGGTGCAGGCTAGTTTAAATAGCCAGTCCTTCTCCTCCATGGTGTGCTGGTAAATGTTTAACAACCAGCTCTCCTGATTTGTAGCATTTCCCGATTTCTATGGTTTAACTACTCCCACCATGGCTAATTTCAACCTACCAGTGCGATGTCATTGACCGTGGAGCTGGGAAGAGGTGTGTAGCAGTCTCCAACCCTTATTTTATTTTATTTATTTTTTTAGCGGGAGGTACCGGGGATCGAACCCCGGTCTCTCCATATGGTAGACGGACGCCGAACCTCTTGAGCCACATCCGTTTCCCATGTAGCAGTCTCCATTATATAGTATTTCTACCATACAGATACAAGGAATATAAACAACTTCAATAGTAAAAACAAAACAAAACCTGGGAATACAATAATATTGAGACCTTTGATTTATTAGATTTATTTCCAATATAACATTTAATTGCAAGTTTCTATAATTTAATTTTTAAGGATGGCTGTGTTTAAAAACTGGCTTGCAAAATTCTGGAAAATTTAATAATTGGTTCCTGTAAGCCTAATATGAGCTGGCTCCAGCAGATCACTGCTTCTTTTCTTCCCTCCCTCTTTTCTATCCTCCTCCCACCTTTCCCTCTTTTCCCATTCCCCCTTTCCTCCTCCTCTTCCTCTTACATGGATTTTCTGGTGCTCAGTGTGGGCAGGAGGGGCAGGGAATATGGGGGAAAAGCTTTGCCATAGACATTGCTATTCTCTAAGCAAGGAGCCATAAGGTATTAAGGAAAGCGAAGGGAGAAATGCGAGTTTGGAGGACATTCCAGTGTGGAGGGGGTGAGTCTGCAGCTGCTCAGGAAGCTGGTTAGCCCCTGCATTTAAGACCACTGTTTGGAGGCGGGGCCTGGGCTCTACGGTTCTCTGGGGCATTTCCCCTGGTGGGGTGGTGGCTGTTCAAGTTAGGTGAAGTGGCCTGTGGGAAGCCGAGGCAAGCAGAAGTAGGCGCTGGGAAAGAGGCTGAGCTTGATGGGATTGCCGTCCAGGCGGATGTCTTCCAGCCACCTCCGGATGTGCTTGTGTTCTCCATCATCGCAGAAGGTGTCGTGCTGCATGGTCTTGATCATGTTATTCTGGAAAGAACACACCACTGCCCAGCTTCTGCCTAAAGGGTCTGCACTTGGGCAGCACTGAAGGCAGGGCTCATATCAGCTGCTCCCCTTGTGCACCTGGAGAAACCGAGGCACATAGAGGCCAAAGCCACGTGGCAAGAGGTGAAAAGAGATGGATGGAGGGTGAATGGATGGCAATAGGGGGAGAGGTTGAGAGGGATAAATGGAGGAGAAGGAGAGAGGAAGCAGGGAGGGATTGGAGGAAGGAAAGAGAGACAGAGGATATGGAAATGGGGAGAAGGAACAAGCAGCTGGGTGAGGTGGGATAAAGATGTGGAGAAGGAGGAGGCATTTTAAAGAGAAGAAAGGGAGAAAAACAGACTGGGGCCATGGAAAATTATCTACCAATC
This sequence comes from Tolypeutes matacus, assembly GCA_026826555.1. NCBI lineage: Eukaryota > Metazoa > Chordata > Mammalia > Cingulata > Chlamyphoridae > Tolypeutes > Tolypeutes matacus. The sequence continues at coordinate 45,568,294 of JAKSZT010054304.1, read as the reverse complement.
CATGTCCAGTAAAGGAGATCTGAGCCCTGCCCAAGTCTTGCATCTCTTGCTGCCACCCAATGCTTTCTATTCTCTCACCTCCATCCTCTGTGCTCTGTTTACACCCTTACTCTTGGTGGCCCCCCTCACCTGCAGGTGTAGTGAGCGCAGGCTCAGGGGCAGGGGTATGGGGATGGAATCCAGCTGGTTGTCTGCCAAGTAGAGGAACTGCAGCTTCTCCAGTGCCTGTGGAGGAGGCAAAGACTGTGGGAGGCTGGCAGGCCCTGCTTGGACTCTGGCAGTGAGGGGTGTGGGTGCCTGATGAGACAGAAGTCATAGGACTCCATCTGCTCATTCAGAGTTTACTTGGCCTCAGCCATGTACCAGGCTCTGTGCTGCTGCTGCAGGCCTTTAAGGAGCTCCGAGGATGCCTCTCTCCAACTGCAGAATGAATGAAAGCTGTTGCAGGTGAGGTGCAAGCAGCTGGCTGGGGGTCTGTGAAAGAGCTAGTCAGCTGTGGATGACGACTGGGGACAGGTGAGGGTGGAAGGGAGGACAAGGGGACATTTAAGCTCAGCCTCAACTTCTCTGCTGTCAGAAGGGATTTTGCCAAACGACAAGGTGTCAGTGCTCAACCTGGGGCAGACGTGGTGCAGTTCAGATGTCCAGAGCAGGCACACAGGAGGCAAGCTGCATATGCGAGAGAGACAGGGCAAGTGGAGTTGGGAAGAGAGAAGCCTTCAGGGAGGCTCGGAGAGCGATGAAGAATAGTAGCCAGCATTTATAGAGCGTCTACTATGTAGGTGGCGTCTTACTGTGCCTTTTGTAAATGCTATCTTATTTAAACCTCCAGCAACTTTGTCAAGTAGGTACTGTGACTCTCATTTTGCAGTGAGAGAACAGGCTTAGAGAGGTGAGGTGACTCACCCAAGAACACAAAGCCCTTGCCTTATCCTGCACTTGGAAAACAGTCTGTGCCAAGGCAAAGAGGAGTGTCCTAATACGGAGGCAGCTGGGATGTTTGAGTGGCTGGAGCAGCAACGGGCCTTAATGATCATGTAATCCTACTTCTTCATTTAGGGATGGAAAAAGGAGGTCCGAGGTCACACAGCAGCTCTCTGCCTTCTGGCTTAGCGCCCTTGCCTGCTACACCAGTGGTATTGACATTGTATTCTATGAACTCCCTCAAGGCCTGTCACAGACAAGAGCAGGAGGGTGGAAGGTATTGGAGATGAGAATTTGGGGGTGGGAGGGGACAGGCAGGCATGCCGCTATGCCCTTACCCCTGTTTCAGAAGGCTACTTCTGATTTAATTTGGCATATTCATGACTTCTAAATATGATTTAGCTTGTGGAAAAGATGGCAGGCTGTAAACCACCCTCCTCTTGAGTCAGATCAATTTTTTACCACTGAAAGAACTGTCAATAAAACAAATGGGAGAGGATGAAAAAAAATGGGGTCTGATGTTTCTATCCCAGAATAAGATTAGCACAGAAATATCCCATGAGTGTCAAGGCGTGTGTGTGTGTGTGTGTGTTGGGGGCTGGTAGGGGGTGTGGTGGACAGTGGCCCTGACTCACCCTGAAGGCCTCAGGCTGTATCCCCGAGCTCCGGAGCTGATTCAGGCGGACATCCAGGAACTCAATGCCCCTGGGCAGCGTGGGCAGAGCTGCCAGCTGGTTCTCAGAGAGGATGAGCTCCTGCAGGGCAGGCAGCAAGGATAGGGCATCATCATCGATGGAGGAGATGACATTGCTCGAGAGGTCAATCTTCTTCAGTTTTGCTGAAGAGTGCGGGAGGAGAACAAAGAGATGTCAGAGCAAACCATCTTTCCAAGCCCCCTGCTTGAGCAGCTCTCCTCCATCAAAGAAGGGAATGCTAACCAGTCCTCCATCTGCACCAGGTCCTCACTAGAGGAAATAACCAGGAGGATCCTTGGGAAAGCTCTTGGATTCTGCAATGCCTTTCCCTGGAGGCCTGTCCTGCATGTGGCCACCCATTTTGGATCGGTTTGGAAAGGCTTTCAAGAGCTCGGGCCAATAGATCAGGAATTCCTGGGACCATCCCACCCTCACCTCTACCTGTTAGTTTGCACAAAAGGACACTGAGGCTCAGAAAGGCTGTGGATAATTAGTGGTAGACTGTGGACCAGAGCCCACGTCTCAGGAAGGACAAAGCATAAAGAAGCAAAAAACAAACATGTCAAGAGCAGTGGTGCCATAGAGAATAGATTTGTCATGGTCTAGTCCAGAGGCCAGGATGCCGCCGAGCTACAGCTGCTGGGGAAAGAGTGAAAACGGAGGCTTGATCAGACCTCCCTCTTCCCAGCTTTCCAAGTCTTTTGGGACAAGAGGTCACTTCTGCCATCTAACATCTTCAAGGAAAGGAATTAGCAAGACAAGGAGAGGAATTTCCCTTGTCAGCTGGAGAGGCTGAACTCTCCCAGGGAGAGTGGACACTGCTCGGTGTTGTTCGTGTGGCTGGGTGCAAGGGAAAGGACCTGGCAGTCCCCTCTGCCGGCCCACTCTCCTTTCCCAGGGCATCACATACTCAGCCCTTGGAAGTCTCCAGCCCGTATACGGCTGATGCGGTTGAAGCGGGCGTAGAGGTAGGCGGTGGTCCGGGGAAGAGGAGGGATGTTCTCCAGGCCGGCATCGTCGCAGTACACCGAGGAACCGAGGCACACACAGATGAGGCAGGTGGGCAGGCCTGGCCCCGGTGGAAGATGGAACAGAGGGAGACCCCTGGTTAGACTCCCTTAGCCTCCAGGGCCAATGACCCTCTCCCCGGGGAGTGTTTGAGTGTCTTTTTCCTCTTGGTAGCCTGTGGGATGCTGCCCAGGCCAATTGGCACAATGCCCCAGACAGTATTGGCTACTCCTAGCTTGTCACTCAGCCCTTGACCTGCGAGAAGCAGGTCTACTCTCAGTTACTGCCCAGCCCACAGCCACTGGTGCTTTTATCAGGCCCTGCCCTATGTAGGCTTTCCTGAGCCTGTGTGGGTGTTTCTAGAACAACCCAGGGTCTCTTTTCCATAGGGGCTTCTCTCTGGCCCCAAAAGGTACAGTGAAGATGAAATAAAATCATAATGAGGTAGAATGGCCAGCGGTTGCTGTCTTTGCCCACTGCCTTATGGTGAAGAGTTAGATTCATTCTGTGTGGCTCCAAGAAGCATATTAGAACCAACGAGGAGTAGACAAAGTCTATGCAGCACCCCCATTTTCTGTTCCTATGGTATCAGCATCCCCATTTCCCACTGGGAAACAGGTCTTCCCTGTGCATGGTCCATCACGCCACCTCTGGGTTTAGGTCATGAGAATCAGGCCGGCTCACCAACTCAGGCCGCCTTTAGAAAGATGGGAAGACTTTCGTGGCTGATATAACTGAATGGTGCAGGAGGTTTCTACCATTTACTCACACAAGGGACAGAGATCACTGGGAGACCAGTGTCAGCCCAGCTCAAGATGGAACTCTGTTAGCAGTGAGACAGCCCCGAGACAAAGAGGCCGTTCTTCACTAGCAGTGACTGGCAGTGTAGGTGGACAGGGAGCCTTGGCACCCTTCTTCTCCCATGGCTTGAATGGCAGGTCCAGCTGAGGACCTTTATGGCCCCTCCAAGCCTGAGATTCTACAGCTCTAATGGGGAGCGTCACCACTGAACGCTCTCTCTGCTGCTGACCCAGTACCCCAGATCCACCCAAGGCAAACGTCCCAAGAGGAAAATAGTGAAGCTGAGGGTGAGTGAGCCCAATAGGAACGTCATCCCTGCTCGGCCTGGTTTCTGATCCCCAGCACAGTGCCAAACCCTTGCTGCCAGCTCTGCCAGCGTCCCAGTCTATGGGAGAGGATGAGGGAGGGAAGAGAGCTGTTAAGGAGGGAATCTAAAGCTGAATGGCATTTGTCCCCTTGCAAAGTGACAGCCACAAAGTTATTTATTCTTCTCTACAGGCTTTTAATTGTCTGTAACCCAATTACCACTCAAACTGCTACCCCAGTGATGCTGTTAATTAAGGTAGGATGGCTGTGCAGGGAAGAGCAGAGTTATTGTGTTTCTTTGCTTCCTACCCAATTTGTGCAATCAGGCACAAGTACTAGGGACAGCCAGCCTCTTCCTTTGTTTTTTTTTTTTTTACCCATTCTTACTGTAGCTATTTCTCTTCCTCTCCCTGCCACTCTGGTACCTGTTGCTGGGTCATGGCTGATCAGCTTATGACCTATGGACCTTGTGACCCTCTGGCCATGCACTTACTGTGGCTGGTCGGGGAACCCAGCAGGCCTGGTAGAGTGGGGACTGAAGATGGTGTCCTTGGCGCCACAATTCTCTGGGTGGGACAGATCCTGGGGGGATGAGTCAGGCTGGTCTTTTTAACCTGGAGACACAGCAGAGAGCACACAGTAGGCAGCTTTTGCTTGAGAGGGACTTGACCTTGGTCTCTGGGAGCCTCAAAGGCCAACTTCAAATGTGCAAAGAGTCCCCGTGGCAAAGGAGGGAGGGAAAGCAGAACGAGCAAGGAAGGGACCTAAAGAGCATCTGCTCCCACGTCTTCATTATATGGATAAGGAAACTGAGGCCCAGAGAAGGGAGGGGCTGCGGGTCACGGAGCTAGTCGGTGGCCACGGCAGAGCTCCAGGCGGGGTCTCCGAATCTCCCAGGCGGGCGCTCTTTCCCCTGCTTCACACTGACAAGGTCCCATGGCAAACAAGGGGAGGCTTCAGGGTTTGAACCCCTTGCTGCCAAAGGCCAGCCCCTGAGAAGGGCAGGAAGTTCTGAGAGAGAACTTCAGACTGGAAGAAAGTCTAAGAAAAGGGGTGTGTGTGTGGCATTTCTTTATTGAGGGAGACTATGAAGACTCGGCTGCCCCCCACCCCAATGACACATGATACTTGACATTTGTATTTGAAGGTGGGTGTGTGTGGGGGTACAACTTCTAAGGGGGTCCTACTAAGTTTGGTACAAATGCACAAAGATATTGAAGGTTTGCTGTCCCCTTTCTTAGTATCATGCAGGTGACAAGTTCTTAAAGAGGGACAAGAATTTCCACTTCACAAAGACAGGATATGGAGGCCTGAGCCTCTTGCATTGTGAGCAGGTGGGAGAGGGGCCAGGTGTCAATTCCCAGTTTCTCACAGGGAATGCGGTTGGACTGGTGTGTGCCCTCACCTTGGGGAGCTGGTGTCCGGAGTCTGTGAGCTCCTCGGAGTCGCTCAGGTCAGTGACCTCAGCGTGGCTGCGCAGGCTCAGGATGTAGCCGCCCAGGTGAAGGACTGCGTAAGCGTGGCCCTCTCTCCTCGTCCTCCCTTTCCTGGGGAAAGCAGCTGTCCCTGCCTCCTGCAGCACCAGGGCCAGCAGACTCAGGAGAGCCGGGAGCCTCATGGGGGCCCTGGGGGGTGGGGGTGGGGATGAGAATGGGGCAGAATCGGTCAGTGTCCATTCCTGGGGAAGGGGCAGGAGGGAAAGCAGGAGGGGATGAGGGCTCTCTCCCAGCTGTGTTCCCCCCCACTTGCAGACTCTTGTGCCATTCCACACACTCACACACTACCTTCGTTACAGGTGCAAGGTCCCTAAACACTGGGACGACCCTGTCTGGGGTGGGAGGAGGGTGTCTCCTGCGAGCCCCTCCTCAATGTCACCCTACGCCAGGCTCCTTAAACACTGACAGCCTCTCACATGGGCATGTACCAACCCCTGACACAGGATCGTCTGCTCATCTCACACTCATGTGTGCCCTCTTGTCCACACCCTACCCGAGCCGCTAGGCACACGTGTGTGCATTTACAGGGATATTCTCTCTTACACAGCTGTAACCCAGAATATGGCCACTAGTCACTAACCTAGATTTAGAGAAACTTCAGCATCAGGGAGGTCTGTGCTTTCTAAAAAGTTATACATCCATTTGTGCATTTGCTCAACAGCATTTCCTGGGTGTGTATTATATTCCAGGCACTGTTATTTGTCTCTGAGGGTAAAGAAATAAGACACAGCCCCTTCCCAGTAACACATAGTTCATTTCGGGGACATGGACTTAAAAATGTATATATAATGTAAAAAAGAATGTCCGTTTATAAAATACACTTATAAATGTTGCTTTTTAAGGAACACATTGAAGCAGGCTAGTTTAGGAAATGAAAAGACAAATCTGGGACCTGCAGAAACCACGGCCATGAAACACGTGGCCATGGAATTCCACCTGGAAATCCTCTGAGAGAAAGACCCCCACCAGAAAGCAGCTGGGAGAACCCGTAAGAATTTTCCTTGATCATCCAGGATCAAGGAAAAGCCCTGGATATTCTCAAGGGGCCTTCTCTTTGGCCTCTCCCCACCCCCAGGGTGGGAGGAATTGACAGGTGGAGTAATCAATCAAAACAGCAAACATTTGGGACCCCTCTGCGGAAAACTAGCAAGTGCAGGGAATAATCAATGGTTTAAAAAGCAAGCACTGGCTCTCTCTTTCTCTTGCCTTTTGGCACTGTTCCTGCCTTCTGCACCCTGCTCTCGTCATTTTTCCCCTGCCACGATGGACACGCAAGTAAAACCTGGGCATTTATAATCTATAATGGGGAATTGTGGTCTGTAAATTGGTCCTCTTTATCGTTCTTCAGCCCCTTCCTCTCTACCTGGGACCTATGATCTGTTATTTTCTCCCATTTCTCTTCCCTCCCTAACTTAATAAATTACTGGCCTAATCAAAAAAAAAAAAAAAAAAAAAAAAGCAAGCACTGAAGTTAAATCATCCCTTTCTTTCCTCTTTCTGCCTGGACCAGCCCTCAAGTATACCTGTAATCTGTTATTTCCTCCCTCTTCCTCCATCTCCTTAATAAACTACTGGCCTAACTAAACTGGCATGTTCTTAGATTCTTTTACGTAACACAGCCAAGAATCTAGAGGGAATCTGGTAACAAAATGGTTACAGAAACAAGAGTTCAAAGTGTGTATACATGCAGAAAGTTCCTTAGCTAGCTGGACATCTGTGTGTGTTTGCACAGGTGATTATGTATCTAAGTGATGTGCACTTGAGTAGAAATGTCCATGAAGCTTGCCCACGTGTGTGTAGATGGACTGCGGGTGTGCGTGGGGTGGATGTACATCCCCATGAACAAGGGCTGCACACAGGCCCAGGGTATTCCTGAAAGCACAACCCTTCCCCAAAGCCAGCGCAACAGAGAGAAAACACAGACTTCAATTTCTAGCAGCTCCTCTTTCTGCTGGAGAGGGCTTAGCAAGAGGAATCATTCCACCTTACCTCCTATGCCTCACCCCAAACCAAATGCTATCATCTTTTAAAAAAAATCCTAAAACAGAATTTTCTGCCCACACAGAAGCTTCTTCCAACTTCTTTGGCCCAGGGACCAAATCTCCATTCATCTTTCCTGCTCACTCTCCTTCTGCCCCAACTCCTGCCCCTCATTTGCAAAGCGATGGGCTCAGACCTTGAACCTTACCTCTGCTATTCCTTCTAGAGAGCTGATGGAAAGGCCCTCTGAAAGGAGACAGCAAGGAATAAAGGCCAGAGTGTGACCAATCTCGTGGTCCCTGATGTGAGCTGTTTCCCCTCCTCTTTCCTCAGGAGGTCTTTTACCCCATTCCTTTGCTTAATGAGAGGAAATTCTTTCTCTCTCCCTCCCCCCCTCTGTCTCTCCCTCTCTTACAGAGTCTGCTACCTCTCTCTCTCTCTCTCCCTGCGCCACCCCCCTCTGGCCCTTCCAGTTCCAATAAGACCATGTCTTTGAGGGGGCAGCTAGTTTCCACTCACTAAGGGAGGGGGCCCCACCCCTCAAATTCAGTAATCTTGGGGAAGGTGGAGAAGGAAGGTGGAGGGATGGAGCTTGCCTTTCCAGCTTTTTTCTCCAGCCAGACAGCAAGGGGGCTTCAGCTTCATAGACGGAATCCAAAGATAAAAGAGGTAGAACTAAGGGACTCCAACCAGCCCCACCACTCCACCACACAGAGCCCCAGCACGGGGGACATGATTGAACAAAAGTTGCCAGAGGGAAGGTCCAAGGCCTGGGTGATTCAAAGAGAAGGCAAACGGAGGATGGGGTCGGATTGGAAAGCCAAGTCCACAGCTGATGATAGAGAGGAGACAGGAAATTCTCTAAATCTGCTAGGAGGAACGAAAATAGAGAAAAGCTGAGTCTGAGCCCTAGCACAAGTCTTCCTGATCATAAACAGCAGAAGGCATAGTGTGGGGTCCTCAGGGGCTGAGAAGTAGCCTCTCCTAACTTCTACCCCACTCTGGCAGGTATATTTATCACCTTTACTTGGTGTCTCAGGCACACTGAGGGGCAAGTCCCTGCTGAAGGCAGAATCCTCAGGCTGCTATCATCCTGCACCCCTGGGTCGTCCAGGCCCTCCCACTGACCAGATATTGAGTCCAAACTGTGAGGCCCCCTAAAGATCATTGGTCCAAACTCCTTATTGTATAGATAAGGAAACTGAGGTGACTTGCCCCAAGCCACAGAGCCAGGGACAGAGCCTAGATTTCCTGACCCCCAGGCCAAGGGGTTTCCTTGATTCACATGACCCTCCCACTTGTCACCTCATCCCCCTGAGCTGGAGACCATGTGTCTTTGTGTCCGCAGGACAGATGGCCTTGGCAGAGCACATCTCTGCGCTGGCACACCAGGCGAAGGGGCAGGCATGATTGCCTGGCCCAAGGGTCTGTGGGCACCAGCTGCTGTGGGAGGGGGCTTCCCCCACCCAAGAACCTGGTTACCAGAGCAGCGCTTGTTCCTGTGCTCCTGACAGTACCACCACCAGGGGAGGGACACCATTAGGGGTTTTGCCAGGTAGAGGGAGAGATAGGCCTGGAGCCAGGAGGGCACCCAGGAAGCAGATGGCATGTTTGGTGGAGCCATGCTCCTCCACCTTCTCTTCAGCACTGGGTATTGTGGCCAGAGACCCTTGGCCCCCACAGTCAGCCTGGGTGCCTCCCCTTCCCACCCACTCCCATTTATTCCCAGTGAGCAAAGCAAATGCGATTGCTGCCTCCTCCTACCTCTCTCCCCGCTTTCTCCGTGACACACACCTGCCTGCCTGCCCACACTCCTGCTCTTCCCCCTTTGTCACTATGCCCCCTGTCCTGCCATCAGTCCCCACCTCCCGCTCTTCAAGCTTTGCCATCCTGCTCCCAGCCAGCCTCACTGCCCAGCATGTGTCTGCTCCCACACACCCTGGCAAGGAGCCACCTGCTCACACAGGCCTCACACACAGACCCTCTCCCGACCTCTACCCTTGCTTTCACATGATGCTCTAGCTCCCCAGGATTTCAGGGAATGTCCTTGGCATCTGTGGATGCGATCTGTGTGGGAAACAGTCTCACCCGAATGTTGTTGGTCTTCCAGGCAGCTAAGCTCCCCGAGAGCCTGAGGAAGGGTGCAGTCGCTCGTTAGGAGAAGTGCTAGGCACGTTGATGGACTGGAGGTGGCAGGCCATGCCGGCAGGAGTCAGGCCAGCTGACCCTGTTGCTGCCCCTTTCATAGGCAGGAATTGAGGCGGCCGTGGAATGTTCTGGAACCCTCCAGCTTTTTGTATAACAGGGATTTATCCCTGCTGAGGATTCATCACTCAGCTCCATGACCGGAACATGACCTAGCCCCCAAGCCCACACACCCCCCCCCCACGCGCGCACACACCCCACAGAGTTTACCTCAAGCCTTCATACGTTTTTGCTCATGTTGTTTTCCAATTGCCTGTTATGTGCTTTTTTCCCTTCTCCCACCCTGCAAAATCCTTTTTATCCCTTACAATCTATTTCACCTGATAGGAGCCTTTCTGTCTTCCCCTAGGCAGAGATAGAGGCTCTCTCCTCCATGCTTTTTGTACACATTATTACAAACACTTAAGCATGGAATTAATTCATGGATTTTTCCCTTTACCAAGCTGTGCCTTCCTCAAAGCATGGAGTGTATATGATTTATCCTTGAATCCTTAGCTGGGGACCTGGCATACAGCCGGTGTCCAGTGAGTACTTGCAGAATTGAACTGAAGCAGGTGTTCAGCAGGCGGGCAAGGGACCGCTAGGCAGCCTTCACCCTCGAGAGGGTGAGGAGCAAATCCCAGTGGCTCTGTTCTCGCCCTTCTGTGAACTTCTGTGTGGCCTGTAGACCATTCCAGACGATTTGGCTCCTTGCTCTCTGTCCTCCATACAGCCCTTCCAGTGCTTTGTGTGTACGTTGCATCTCTCCAACTAGTCTGAAGCAACTGTCCAGAACAGCAACTGTTCCAAGTCTTTCCATGCCTGGCTCATAACTGGGCAACTGGGAAACGCTTGGCGATTTGCCACCTGTGGGTTGAAAGAACCAGAGACTTTGGGCTTCAAATGTAGTTGTCAGATTTCTGGTCTGATTTTAGGAATAATTTTTCATAAAGGTTGTGAATTTGGGGGAAATTCACCAAGAAAAGGCTTTGGGAATAGCTTTCCTGGGAATTGCTTAAGAATAGATCCTTTCTCATCCATCTTCTAGGAGCAGTAAGCGGTGGAGGGCGAGTGGCAAGATAACTTTAAGGTGTTATTCTTGACCTGTTTACATTGCCAAATTCAAGCAGGGTATTTTTCATATTACTTTATTTCTTCTGCTGTAAAGCGTGTTGAAGTGTGAAAATTGTTTCACAGAGTTAACATGGTCTTCAAGGGACTAGATGTATGTACAGGGCACACATACACACCCACCTACTTACACACACGTATCTGTAGAACCAACAGCACAGAGGGAATGCACCTGTGCATGGAGAAAGGGGCTTCTTTAAACCCACGGGAAACCAGCACGTGGTGATGGTGGTGGTGAGGGCTGTAAAGCCAGTTTAATTCTAATCTCCTCTGGCCTGCAGCTGCAGGGAGCAAGGGAGGAATCAGGCATATTCTAGATGGGGCAATGGGATGATGGTGATTGTGCTGCTGCTAAAACAACAGTTCAGGTTTGCAGGAGCAGGGGAAAGACCCCCCTCCCCTGGGGAGCCCCAGGAGCCATGCTCCTCTGAGGGCCTCATCACAGCGCTGAGGCTGCCAGGTGTGAATAAGGTGCGGAAGTTAGGGGAGCTTATCCAGGCCACAGCACCAGGTTGCTCACAGCACAATAATATACTGACCCTAGGCAGGAGCCTGGGAGAAATGAGCTGCAGCTAGGAAGAACTAGGCAGTTGTCTGGGAGGAAGGAGGCTATGATAAAACAGATCCTAGTTGTTTTTGTTTGTTTTGTAAATCAGCAAAAGAGAAATGTAAGAAAGAATATAATGGAAATTTCTTGAAGTTAGGGACCTAGCTTAATCTAATTTAAAAAAAAGAACAACCCTGGAACTTTTCTCATCTAACTTGAGGGTGAACACCACATGTCACGCATTTCTAGAACGCTCAGCCCCTTCCCAATGTACACGCAGGGGTGGAGGAGGCCAAGGTGAGGCTGCGCTGTCAGGCCCCAGGCTCTGTTTGGAGACCTGCCAAATGGCTCTTCTGGGCCAGGCCGGGAGCGGGGAAGCCCCTGAGGGAGGGGCAGTCCATACAGGGAATAAATTACTGCAAGGGAAGGGGATCTATTTAGGACTTGTTTTGCATTAGAGCACGATCTGAACTTGGAACGTGAAAGCTGGAGGGACATCAGAGGAGCATCTTATCCACCCCTTGGTTTCTAGGTGTGGAAGCTGATAGCAGAAGAGAACTGGCAGGGTCAGACAGCCAAACAGCAACAAACTGCATCCTTAACTGGGTTCCCCAAGGGTTCCCACTGGTGCTCACTCATGCTGGGAATCAGCCCTTGGCCTCAGAGCCTCTGTGCCTTGTGCCTTTAGAGCCTAGAGGAGAGACAAACCACGAACGTTGCCCGTGGCGCTCTCAAGCCGGAACCTGATGCTGGTTCCTTGACCTTGAAAAATCACCTCTGAGGGAGGGTGAGACAGAAGACTGGAGCCACCTGTGACCTCCACCAGCCACCAGATGTCACTGATGTGTCTGTCTTAGAGGTGGAGGCCAATTTGCAAATGATGAAAGAGGCTTCTGGGAGATTTCCAGGTGCTCCGCCCCTTCTTCCCAGTTTCTTAGGAACCGCCTCCCTGGGGGTGGAAATGACTAGGCCATCCACACTGATAGAAAACAGATGGTGGGGGCGGGGCTGGTGGTTCTGTACCCTCCCCCGTGAACACTGTGTTCCCCAGGGCATCAGCCTCTGTTGGGGTAGGCAAGAGGGACTGCAGGCTGCAGGACCCATCTGCACCCACCCAAGCCCATCTCCGGGCTCTGACTCCCTCTAACTAGGGCTGGTTCCTAGTTCCTTGAGGCATTCTTCTGCTCCTTGGCTGTCCCTCTCTGCCCTTATTCTTGGGATGTAGAGGCCCAGGCAGGAGGGCGTGTGCTGTGTTCACCCTGGCGAAGGAGGAGAGGCAACCACCTCATCACTGGGAAGAGGTAGCCAGATGCTGGCCTTTGCGGGAACCCTGACCTTTGGCCCCACCCCAGTCATTCCCTTGCCCTTCCTTTCTGGAGAGCACAGGCCAGCAGAGAGCCAGGGTCCATATCTGGTCCAGGGAACAGGGTGGTGGAGCAGCAGTTTCGGAAGGCGGGGTCCTTGATGGAGGCTACCTCTTTGGGCCCGAGCTGCCCACCATGGAGGAGTCTCCAGAGAGGGGCCTCGCCTCCGGGCTGCCCCTGAACACCGTTTGCTTGCTGCGGCCAGGAGTGAGAATCCAGGTGCCAGTCCATGGCCCAGACTCACCCTGGAGTGCTGGGTGGAGGAGGAGAGAGAGGGGATAGGAAGTCTTTAGACACACACCTGTGCTTCTGCGGCAAAGGGAGACCACATAAGGCCAGAAGTTAGTGTGTGCAGTGGGTATCTTTGAACTGGGTCTCATCCAGGCTTCAGGATGCAACAGAGTATATGGCTTTTCCCTGCCTCAGAAAGGTGGGATAAGAAAGGCAAAGCAGGGAGAAGGAAAGGGAGATAGAGAGAACTGATGGTGGGCACGGGTGCCTGAGCCACCAGCATTCAAGTCTGGTCAGAAGGAGATCCTGCAGCAGAGTGAGGGCCTAGATGATCACAGACTGCAGGAGGCGGAAGCACATCATGAGGTCCAGCGGGATGGGTGGCTTCAGATGGTTCCCATCCAGCCGCAGGTAGCGCAGGTGCGGCACATTCTCCAGATCCGAGAAGTCAAAGTCATGGAAGGCGACTAGGTTGTTGGGGCAAATCTGGGTCCCATTGATTTCTATGGAGAAAGAAGAGGAGAAGTCAGCAGGAGAATGTGCTGGTCAGGACAGAAAGGGACTGGAGGCAAAGCATGACAGGAAAACGAGCAGGACAACTGAGAGTAGGGCTCTAGAATTCTCTCTGGAACTGGCTGACTTCGGGAATGGGTGACTATGCATGAGTCACTGTAATCTCTAGGCTCAATTTATTCATTTGCAAAATGAATTAAGTTGAAATTTTTGTTAGTGGAAATTCACTCTAGGAGAATCATGGAGGAAGTAAACTTTGAGCTGGGATTGGTAGGATTACAACAGGTAGAAACCCTGTTCTGATAGAGGGACCTGTTTGAATGAAGGCAAAAAGCTCACGGCAGAATCTGGGAGTGGTAACTGTTACAACGTGATATCCTAGGAAGAGTAAGCTGGAAAGGTGAGTTGTGGCCAAGTCACGGTAGATTTCAAGTATTTCACTAAGAGTTGGGGCTTTAATCTGAGGAATGGTGTTGAGAAGGAGGTCATGTGATCAGGTTTATACTGTGAAAGAGGAACCTAAGTGTACAGGAGAAAAAATTGTAGGGGATGTGAGAGTCACTCTGGAGGTTTTCTTATGAATTGGATGTGAGACATGAAGATGTACAGATGGTTACATTAACTGAAGTAGGAATGACAGGAAGAGGAAAGGGTATTGAGGAGGGCATGGGTTGGATGGGGGTGGGCAGGGACAGGATGAGCCTATTGATCCTGAAGTGTCCATGGTCCTGAAATTCCATTTTCTTCATGACGTCAGTAAGGCCGGGTGTTCCTCTAAATGGATCTTCCCCCCGCCCCAAAACCTTCCCTCATTTATCAAATAAAGAGGTTTTTTTGTTTGTTTTTTTGTTTTTTATAATTTTTATTTTACCGGGAGGTCCCGGGGATCAAACCCAGGTCCCTCAGTATGGGAGATGGACACCCAACAATTTGAGCCACATCTGCCCCCAAATAAAGAGTTTTTAAGAAATCATTGAAGTAGCAAAAAAAACCCTGGCATAGGAGATAGAAGTCTTGGATCCTATTCCCGGATTTTCCTCTTATGGGCTTTGTAATTTGGGGCCACCACTTTTCCAGCCTGATGTCCAGTTCCCAAATCTGTGAAAAGGAGGGAGTGGTACCTGTACTACCCATCAAATGATAGGATGTTGGGGAAGGCATTTTTCAGACTGTAAAGGACAGTACAGGTGGCAACATTGTGATCATTGCCAAGAACATAATCACTACACTGACCTGGGCTCCCCTCAGCCCCTTTTGTCAGCCAGTGACACAGGAGACAGGTTGGTTGGGGTTGGGCACATGCAGGTGGGGCATGATTTTTCTTTCAGCCTTGGAAGGCTGAAGCTATCACCTGTGTAGCCTGGTCTTCAACAGTGTGGAAGGCACCTGTCAGCCATTTATTAATTGAGACATGCTTTCTGTCTTTATTTTCAGCCTACACAGCTACCTGCAGGGTGAAATTAGGCAGCTTTTCTCTTTTCCTGAATTTGTTTCTCTCAAGATTTAAGGAAACTGTCCCCTACTTCTTGTAACCATCCCAGATCAACAAACAAATCTGTTCACCCATCCATTTGTTCAGAATTGTAGAAACTTCAACCATCTCCCTCTCATCCCCTGGCTTGTAAACTCAGGACTCCTAATATTGTTTTAGGGGCCCTTCTCTTTCCCTTTGTCCCCTACCATCACTTCAGCTGCTGTATTCCTTGTGTGGAGGTAGCCTGATTTTGCTCAAGGGCCAGATAATATTCTCTCTTTTGTTTCTAAACACTTCTGCTGATGTTCTGCTCAGAGCTGGCATTTTTGACTGAAGCAGGACTATGGCTCCTTCCTCTCCTGGGCTGCCATTAATACCTCAAGCCCAAGGCTCTGTAAATGTAGCTTAGGCAAGATTTTCCTTTACACATGCTACCTTATATGACTAAATATTCTAACCCTTTCAGGTAGATTCAGAAAGCACCAGCATGCAGGCATTTTTTTCTGGCTGCCACATTTTTACCAGATGTATAACTTAAATATACAACTGCCTCTCTGGGTAAACCTTTTATAGACTTTTTAAAACCAAGGCTCAGACTTGGGAAGAAGCTTCCTCCCACAGCTGCTGGCTTCTGCAACAGGCAGCCCAGGATGTTTCAGAGCAAGCATTTAAATGTCTCTGTTCTGCTTTTAGGAGAATGCCCAGGAGCATATTACATGTCTAACCACCTTATAGATCCAAAGGACAAATAAGCTGAGGCTGATGGGAAGGGGTGGAGGAAGAAGGGAATCGAAAAAATTAACATGCTCTGAAAACTTATTACCTGCCAAGCATGGTATTCAAGATACTTTATCTATATTAAACTATTAAATCCTCACATCAACATTGTGATGGAAAGTATTATTACCATTTTCATTTTACAGATGGGGAAATTTCCCAGAGATCTTTTCAAGGTCACACATATTGTACCACAAAGAGTAAGTGGTCAAGATTTGCGTAAAAGTCTAGGGCCAAAGCAACAGGCTGGAGGAAGGCAGGGTCTCCCACCCCCACATGGCCCTGCCCACCCCAGCCCCACCCCCACTTACTCTCAATGCTGTTGTTGTTGAGGTACAGGTGCTCCAGCTTGTTGCTGATGGCAGGCACGTTGCTGATCTGGTTGTGTGACAGGTGGAGCACGAGCAGGTTGGAGATGTTAAAGGAGTTTTTGGGGAGTCCCCTGTCTGACAGCTTGTTGTAATTAAGCCGGATGAAGGCAAGATTGGGGAAGCCCTTGAAGTAGCCACTAGGGATGGTTTCAATCTTGTTGCTATCCAGGTAGAGCTGATGAATGGCTGGGGGGACCTTGGGTGGCATCTTCTTCAGGATGTTGTTCGCCAGGTTGAGCTGCATGAGGTTCTTGAGGCCCTGGAAAGTGTCGGGCTTGAAAACACCATCACTCAGCTTGTTGTGTTGGAGATCCAAGAGCAGCAGTTTTTCCAGCTTGCTGAAGGCACCGGATGGGATTCTGGAGATCTGGTTCTGGCTCAGCCTCAGCTGCTCCAGGTTCCGGGGCAGGGCCGTGGGGACCTCTTCGAGCTGGTTCTTTTCCATGTAGAGGAACACCAGGCTGGGCAGTTTCTCCAGCACCCTCTGGTCCACCTTGCGAATTCGGTTGTTGTCCAGATTGATCCACCTCAGGCCTGAGGCATTCTTGAAGGACTCCAGTGGGAGTTCAGAGATGAAGTTGTTCTGGAGATAGAGGTAATGGATGCGGGATGGAATGACAGGGACCTTGCGTAGGTTGCGGCTGTCACAGTAGAGGGCAGACGGGAAGTCATGGGGGCAGAAGCATTCCCGGGGACAGTCAGGGAAGATGGACGGAGGGCCTGGTGGAAGAGGGGGAGGCAGGTCTGTAGGCTCCGATGGCTCATGGGGCTGAGGAAAGCTGGGCGTGGGCCTGGGTCTGGGCCTGGGCCTGGGTCTGGGTCGTGGTCGCCTTGTTTGCTGGCCGTGGGCCACTGAGGCCAAGAGGAGGAGAAGTGGGAGGATCCAGCAGAGGGATGACCTCATGATCCAGATGACTCACCTGTGGGAGGAGATATACGAGGTCATTTGCAGCTACAAATCAGCCAGGACTGGCTCCAGGGAGATGGGATGGTGCTCAGGGACCTGTGGAAGCATCTCCTTATTTGTCTGTACCCAGTGGGTGAGGGAGTAACAAGGGCTTGAGGCTCTAGATCCCTGCCCAGAGGCCCAGGCTCTCAATGTATAAAGCCTGCCCAGGTAAGGCTGAGCTATCCTGATAGAAAGCACATTGAGTTGTGAATCAGAGGTCCTAGGGCTAGTTGTATAAAGACCCTTAACCTCTCTGCCACTTGATTTCCCCATTTGTAGCATGAGAAAATCTTTCCTGTCTTTCTATGAGGGATGTTAGGATATATGAACCATGGAGACCTGGGGTGTAAAATCTGGAAGGGTCCTTAGATATCTTCTAACATAGTATTTTTCAAACTGTGCCCCCAGCTTCTGTGTCCAGCTTCTGTGGGAGACTGAGTTGCCCTGGGGCACCCCCAAACCCTCTCCTGCATCAACCTAAGCAGCTCCGTTTTAATCTGTTTTATATATTGAAGTTAGCCAAAGAATTCTTTTGAAAAGAAATTTTCATTACTAAATATGGTTTGAGATCCACCAGTCAAGCCCAGACCTCACTGTTTACAAAAACTAAAAACAAGAGAGAGGAAGTGGCTTGCCAAGGCCCTGAAGCTATTTAACAGCAGACCCAGGACAAAAACCTGGGTCTCCTTTCCCCCACAAGTGGAGCTTATGGAGATCTTGGGAAGGAAGGAAAGTGCTGCGGACGTCTGCACGGTGATCCCTGTTCTCCAGTGCTCTGGGCCTCCCCTCTCCTGTGACCCTGCACTTGGCTCAGAGGATGCAAGTCTTTGCCAGCAGGAGACATGCCAAGAATTTCTCTGCAGATGTGGAAACCCCTGGGAAAATAAATAGGGAAGGGATAGAAAGATGTGAGGAAAGCACTTTCATTTCTTATGACCTGATATTGCTGATCCCATATGGAGTTGGTGGTATTGAGGTGGGATATCAGGATGAACTTCCTGCTATTCTCAGTGACACATTGGAATGGGGAGATGAGGTTGTTTTAGGATTACCTTTTCCATTGGCCTTTTAGGATGTGTGTGACTGGAGAAGGCACTACCCTGTGATAGGTGGAGATAGAAGAAAGGAGAATGGCTAACTTGAGAGGTCTAAGAGGATCTGCTGTCCCATCCGTCTGAGAAAGCTCAGGTGGAATCTAAATTTTCTAGGACTGGATTTATTTATTTATTATTTATTTTTTTCCTCTCTTTCTTTTTTTTTTTTACCGGGAGGTCCCGGGGATCGAACCCCGGTCTCTCCATATGGTAGACGGACGCCCAACTTCTTGAGCCACATCCGTTTCCCTCTAGGACTGGATTTAAATCCAAGTTCCCCTGCTCCCTTGCTGTGTGTCCTTGGGCACTGTACTTAATATCTCTGTGTCCTCATCTGTAAAAAGAGAACAAGACCTGCCTTTGTGAGAGTGTTCTGAGGGTTTTAGGTAATGTATGGTAAGTTTATAGCACACTGTGTACTTAGGTCTGGTAGGTAATAGCGTTTTGTTTCATTTGGAAGCAAGTGGGAAGATTGGTGGGCCAAATGGGGAAATGGGGAAGTGAAGTTTCTCCATAGAAGCAATGTTTTTAGGCAAGCGTGCTAGAAGGAGGTGGGCTGTTCTTATGTCCTGCTGAGGAGGGGTTGGCCCCTGGCCACCTGCTGGGGGGGGGGTTGTCAGCCCACACTGAGAAGGAGCATGGGGGAGCCTGAGACTGGGCAGGGAAAAGGGCATGCTCCTTGGGATGAATCCCTCTCCTGCCAATTCAGGGGCCACCATTTACCCAGGGGGAGGCTTGGAATGTGGTAAACTCATGCAGGGGCCTGGGATGGGGGCCCATTGGGCCTACTGTTGGCTCCCACATGGCCAACTCCAAATGGTACCCATGGACACACTTGGCCAGTCTCCTCCCTTCTCACGCTTCTCTTCTCATACACATAAGTAAACTCACATTCACATGTCATCAATGCATGTGGGTGAGCCCTTATGTAATACATTGAGTAGGAAGTACACAGAGGAAGGATGGTGGGAGGGAGGGAGGTAAGGAGAAGCTCCACTCTAAGATGGTCCTTTTTCCAGGCAGGCCTCTCCAAGAGGGTACAGGAGGGACATTTTTTTTCCAGGACTGCCTATCACAAAGGGCCTTGGAGTTAGATTCTTGACACTTTCTCCAATTAAAGAGATAACAGTCTCAGGCATACACTGAAAGGACCAAAAAGAGAAGGCATCATTATATAACTTTAAATTTGAGTCTTGTTGCCAGATGCCAGAGCACTACCTATAATTGGTGAACTATGAATTAATAGAAGTCCTGTAGTTTTCTTGAGAATAACAGTCATGTTGCATATAAATCAGTGGGTAGTTAAAGCATTATTAGGTTAAAAACAAACATTTTTTAAAGCCCCAATTTTTGTGACCCTGTTTTCCATTGGTTTTGCATTTCTTTATTTTCTAACCCTCCAGAAGCCTCAACATATGTAAAGATTATGCTTATGCCCAGCACTGCCTGGAGTTTCCCTCTTTCCCTTCATTGCCTTTGTCCCCTAAAGCAGATACCAGATATTGGGCACCAATAACAATAAGCAAATAATGCTTGCCCAGAATTCTGAGCAAAACATCATTCTGTGAGGCACAGTGACTTGGGCAACTGGCTCTGCTGGGGCTGGGTGTCTGGGGGGTTCCCCTGTCTGCACAGCCATGGCTTCCATTGGAGGGTCAGTCATAGCTCCCCCAGCAGCCCAGCAGCCTGCTCCTTCTCATCCACAGAAGATACACATCCTACTCAGCCCCATCTCCAGCACCAGACCCTTGGGGAAACTGTCTTATCTTCCTACTAGACCTTCTGACCCTTTTGCATTCCAAACAGCAGGGGGCCAGCCAAACCCCTCCAAGAGCCAAGAGGAGGTAACCTAGGAAAAGCTCCCTGGAGCCTGCTCCATGGGGAAACTGGGTCTGTTCAAGTTCCCTTCTCTTAGCCCTATATCTGAATTAGAATGATGTGTGTGTGTGTTTGTGCTTCTTTCTTAGGAAAATGACTTTCATTTCTCAGGCTTTTCTCATCTTGCTACAGCTTGGCCCCTGGAAGGGAATTTCTTCCAGCGCAGCCAGCCATTGCTCTGGCAATGCCCTGTGATGTCACAAGTCTGAAACCAGAATTTACAAGGCAGACCCAAAGGGACTCTAGGGGGAGTCACAGTCCCTCCCACAAAGCACGGAATGTCACACTTTTTATGCTTCTGCCTTCTAGAACCTTCGGCCCAATTATAAGTCCTCTTAGGGTGGATCGTATGGGGTTTTTAAATTTTAATTTCTTATGCCTTTGCAAGCACAGTCTTCCCCCACCTCCCCTCTCCCTCAAACTTTGTACTGGGCTCTGCTCACCACTCACTCAATGAACGCTTGTTGACCACCTACAACAATCGGCCCTTTTCTCCAACACTGGCTCTCAAAATGCTGCTGTTTCATGGATAGGGAAAGCAGTTGCCTTGCCCAGCCCCAAATTCACTCTCTCCATTTAAGAGCATTTCCTAAGAAAGTTTCAGACTCAAATTTCAGATCCAGCTATTGGAGATCTGGGCCAGAATCCTGGCTCTGACTCTATGCCTTCCCCACATGAGGATCAAATGGGATCATGTGTGCAGAGGCATGTTATAGAGCGGGATGGCTCAACAAGTGGCAGAGGGTTTGTTTATTCATTTATTTGTTCATAAAAGAGCAGATTCTTTGAAGGGATTCTGTACTTTTAAAATGAGATAGCCCCTTTCCCCAAACAATTTCATTAATTCATTCATTTAAGATCAGAACACCCGGGACTAAGTGTAATATTTGGGCTCAGGGCAGAGCTGGGGTTGAGGTATGAATGGCTTGTTAAGTCATTAGGTACCAGTTTAAGGACAACCAGCTCTGTATAGAGAGTTTGGGATTGGGGTTGGGTTAGGAGTGAAGTAGGGTTAAGGTGGGGTGAACACCAAGGTTTTTTTTTTTTTTTTTTGCCGGGAGGTCCCAGGGATCGAACCCGGGTCCCTCCATATGGGAGACGGACGCCCAACCAGTTGAGCCACTTCCGACCCTATCACCAAGGTTACTCCATACTACTTACCCACATTCTTCTCTCTTGGATTTCCCATCTAGCTGGTCACCCCTAAGTCTCCATGGCTTGACCCAGCCAGCGCCCTTCTGTGGAGAAGGGGGCTGCCCCTGCCCCAGCATCCTGCCCATGGGCGTTGGGATGGCCTTTTCTCATCACTCCCTTCTTTCTCTTCTAAACCCAGGTTTCTAAAATCTGTCCAGTTCCCTTTATTCTTCCTGAGGCCCAGAAAGGAGTTGGAAGCAGAGAAAAACAGGGAAATCTGCCCATGTTGGTAGAGGAGTGAGCCAGGCTCTAGCCAGCCTGAGACCCTTTCAAAGCCCCCGGGTAGGGCTGCTGTGGGCCTAGGATAACAAAGAAGCTGATGCTGGGACAAGGTGAATTCAGCACACCATTGACGAGGCTGCCCCTTTTCTGGGGGTGTAATCAGTATAAGAGGGAGTCTGATTGGGAGGGCGGGGAGAGAGGCTCAGGGTGCATACTAAGCCTGGAGTCTCGGCTGCTGTCCTTCCACCTTTGCCTAGTGAATGTGGCACTATCCTGAGCTGCAGTTTCTTTACCTATAAAATGGGGGTACCAAAATCTTCCCTCTATTCCTCACACAGTTTTTGTCAGAAGCAAGTGTGATAAGTGACTTTAAAATGTGCTGCAGATCAAAAAGTGCTAAAAATAAATATAACACTATTAGGGAGAGACCATCTGTCTTCCCAGTGTCTCCCACAAAGCAAAGTGTAAACAGAGTTTTCTTTGGCCCCAGGCCACTAGTCCAGAAGAGCAAGCTTTCCATTCTGAGGGACAAGGGAAGAAACAAGGGTAGGATGGCTCTTCTCTGACAGTCTGTCACCTCATCTCCTTCTCTCTGCTTCTATCCTCTGGCATGTCCAGCCCCTGAAGAAAGCCTAGAAGAATTTGTCCTGTGCCTTGGGTGATTATAGATCTGGGTCCCAACCCTAAAACCCTTCAGCTTCTTAGCCCGGTAACCTGGGGCAAATCTCTTACCTCCACTCAGCTTTGATTTCCTCATCTATAAAATGGGGATAGTAACACCAACTAATCAGATTGTTTTGGGGTTAAATGAGTTAATGTGCACAAAGCAAGGGCTCAGTGATTGGGAAGCTATTGTTATCTTATTTGAAATGAAGTCTCCTGCTTCAGCCTGCCTGCAGGACAGCCCCGCTCTCAGGAAGGCAGAGCTCCTTGCAGCTTGGGTGCTGGCTTATTGATTTCTCCAGCACTTCTACACAGACCGACTTCTTCCCCTTTGTGGCCTATCAGACCACACTTGGATCTTGGAGAGACCATAGACTTATCCCTGCCATGGGGGAAAGCTCACTCCTTCCTTCCAATTCAGTAATCCCACCCCGGGATTTTCAGCAACTGGTGAGGGACACGCTGGCCAGGGAAGGTGCTGAGTCTTCTCTTCCTTGGCTAGCTGTGGAAACCCACTATCACCCATAACTTTCCTCCCAAGTTTCCAGCCTTGCAACACTTCCCTCACATGCCCAGTACTTGGGGCTGCCCACCGGGGAGGTGAAGGGGGTATGAAGGACTTGTTGTTCAGTCTATCATCTGCAAGAGCCCACCAGACCAGAAAGCTGCTCAGCAGGAGAGGAGGGGATCTAGAACGGATGGGGAGGGGCCCAGCACAGGACTCCTGGGGGCCAGGGCAGGCAGATTAGCAGGTGAGAGGAAACACACTTTGGAGCTCTCTTGGGGGCGCTTCCTTTCTGGGACTTAGTAAATGGCTGTCGGTGCCTGCGAGGAGGAGGGAGGACAGAGCTCACAACAGTGCTTCTCTGTTCCCTCAGATGCTCACTCCTGTCCCAGCTGACCCCTCCCCAAAGACAGTGGCCCTTTGGGGGTGCTCTGGAGCTCCTCTGTTAGCCAGCACTTTGCCATGTAGCTCTTTTCCCCAGCTAACCCTGTCAGCAGCCCCGGGTTCTTCAATCACAGCAAGGGTCTCCCTGACGTCTCCCGATG
This sequence comes from Tolypeutes matacus, assembly GCA_026826555.1. Lineage (NCBI taxonomy): Eukaryota > Metazoa > Chordata > Mammalia > Cingulata > Chlamyphoridae > Tolypeutes > Tolypeutes matacus. Next base: position 45,545,442 of record JAKSZT010054304.1, on the reverse strand, counting down.
CAGGTTCTCAAGCCCTGGCTGAGCATCACAATCCCCTGTATTTTGTTAATACAGTAAAAGATTCCTGGGTCTTGATGTAGTAGGTCTGGAGTGAGGGGTCCAGGCACCTGTATTTTTAGCAAGCCCTCTCCCCTCCCGCCTCCCCCCAGGTGAGTTTGAATATCAACTAGGTTGAGGAACTCTGATCTAGCTGCCCACACCTGCTTGGCTGGGGACAGAACTCTCTATCATTGGAGAGAATGTGAGCTGGTGGGATGGGGGAGATGGTGAGGGGCCCACTTGTTCAGCTACCCTCTTTAGCTCCCCCCTCCCTGACTACTTGAGGCGCTAGCATCTTTTTTCTTCGCTACAAGACCTCTTGCCAACCAGAATGGTAATTTAGAAATGGAATTAAAGATAATTTTCTGGCTGCCTGCAGGGAAAAAAAAAAAGAAAACAAAACAAAAACAAAAACAAAACCCAAGAATTGTCCCCCAGAGCTTGGAGTTAGGACCTCCAAGGCTTGGAAGTTGGGTCATTTTCATCCCTTTCTTTCTGAAAGCCAAGTGGTTTGGACCAGTGAGACAGAAAAATCCAGAGCTGGTGGGAAGATACTGTTAAGGTGGGAAGGCCACTCTCTCTCCCTCCTATCCAATTAAGCTCTAAATTACGAAGAAATCGGGAAGCGGCTGTGGCTCAATCAGTAGGGCTCCCGTTTACCATATGGGAGGCCCCGGGTTCGGTTCCCGGGGCCTCCTGGTGAAGGCAGGCCCGCCCGCACGGCGTGGTTAGCTGACCCAGCGAGCACAAGCAGCAAGGGGGGGATGAATGAATAAATAAATAAAATCTTTAAAAAAAAAAAAAAAAAATTACGAACAAATCCTTCCAGCTCCTGCTCTTGCTCGTCTCCTCCCTGCTCAGCCTGGGCTCGGGATACAGGATTTTGTTTTTGGTTCTGCTGTCTCAGTGGGAAGACTCACTTGGGGTGGTGTGTGAGAGGGTGAGGAGACAAGACACACACACACACACACAGAGAAGAGAGAGAGAGAGAGAGAGAGAGAGAGCTGCTATCTTGTCACTATGTGGTTCAGCTTTGTGCCAGATACAGTCAGAGAGTGGAGGTGAATGGACAGGATGCTTTAATTTGGGGTGTGTAGTTGTGTGTGTGGGTGTGTGGGTGTGTAAGTGCAGCCTCTGTGTGATTCTGCATGTGTGCGCATGTGGCAATGTGTGAAAGGTGCAGAGAAATGGGTTCTGGAGTCTGGTTTCTATGGAAACACCTGATCTGTAGAAATACTGTGTGCAGCACAGCTCTGTGCTACGACAAACATCAGTACCAAGAAAGTTTAACTTTTGTAGCAAGCAAATTTATGAGTCTGGAATGACAAAGAGAAGGAGGAAGAGGCTGTAGGAAAAAATGAGTAAGACTGAACTTGAGAACATGTGAAAGGAGTAAAGGGTGGAAGGAAGGAGAGAAGACAGAGACTAGATCAAAACCTTAGGTTGGACAGAGCGGTGGCAAGTTGCTGGAGGAAGGCTTGTTCCATGTCTCCTGGCCATCTCCCGCCTGGGCTTACCTGCACACACCTGCCTCTCCTCTCTGCTCTGGATTTAGTCCTGGGAAGGCTCCCTCCTCTTCCTCCCCCACCCTTCGGCAGAGCTGTGGAGAACCAGCTACAAGTTGTGATGTCCTGGTGGTGCGTGCGTGCTTGTGTTTGCCCGACTTTTCTTCCACCAGATCCTTTTGGGGTGGGGAGGTTAGGTTAAGGGGAGGGAAGGGAGGGGAAAGGGAGGGGAGGAGGGAGCAGAGAGAGGGAGGGAACTTGGGAAAAGAGGAATGACAACAATAAAGTCTTTATTTGGCAGCCAAATCTCCCAAAGACTTCATCCACACACCATGCCCACTAATAGGCTCGTTTCTAATAACGTTTCCTTCTGCTGCTGCTGCTTCTGGAGGGAGATTGTTTGACCCATGTTTTGAAAACAAGCCAAATTAACAGGGGAAAAAGGTATGAAAAGCAACCTCTGTGCAGCCTGGGGCTGGATGTCTGGGTGCAGCACTAGCTTGTTCTTTCCCTCTTCCTAACAATTATTTTGCTTCTGATGCCTGTGACTCCCCTCGTATTGAAGTCCCAAGTCAGTGAGGACTTTGGGATGTTTCCTCTGAACAGTGACAAACCAGCTGTGGTAACCTTCTCTAGGAGGTTGCCGAGGGAGTGGAGTTTCCCTGTACTGAGAGCTGGCGTGGGAGATAGTGTTGGTCTGGCTGCCAGAATGTTGCTCTGGGCTCTGAGAATGAGAGAGGGAAAAGTCTGGCCTGGGGTCACACAGCAAAGTAAAGGCTGAATTTAGATTTGATATAAGACCTAAAGCCATTGTGGACAGTGTGTGTCCTCTTTTAGCTTCTCCACATCACACGTAGGTGAGATTTGGGGGATGGTGGGTCGCCACACAGTGGTCTATGTCAGCATCCCTAGAAGATCCATCCAAGCAATATCATTAGCTCCAATAATGCTCCTCAATTACAGAACAACACACTTGCAGTTAAGTAGCAGCCCATCAAAACTTCCTGCTACCCCAGTTGACTATTCGGGAAACTCAATGATATTTACTCTTTCTACCATCAGGTCCATTGATTGACAGCTGCAAGGCAAACCCTTACCCCCTTGATATGGAGTAGGTAGAAGAAAAGTCATAAAAATGAGGATCCGCAGCTCTGGGCTCTGCCGCTCCCAGGCAGTATGAACCTGGGCAAGTTGATCATGTGGAGCCTCAGCTTCCTCATCTGTAAAATGGGATCATAGCTACTTCACAGGGTTGGGAAGATTAAATGATATAAATGTGAAAGCGCTTTGTACGCTGGCATGATAGGAGTGTTCAGGAGAAGGATGATGGTGAATGGTAACTAGCCTAAGAAAAGGAGGAGGAAAAATAAAACCCACACCTTCTTTTCCCACCCCCTTTCCACCCAAAACATGTATTCCCCACACCCTGCTGGGGAGGCCTTGCTGGAAATCAGCACAGCTGCGCTCCAGACTCACATTAACCATGGAAGTGCCAGGATACTCATGCACTTTGTTTTTCATCCAAACGGATCATGTCCCAGTCTGCAGGCTGGGAATCTCAAACCCTAGATTTGCTGGTATATTTTAGTGTGGGAGGTGAGAGCAGAGAGCAAGAAAGGTGAACTACATACGAGGGGCAGGAGAGATGCACAGGGTACAAGGAATTGAGCAGAGTGTTGGCAGAGTGCAGGGGTGTGGCCTGCATCCGTTTTTATGGGGTCCATCCAAATCCCAAGAGTCTGTGCTCTTGGACATCAATGAACCAGTATGTTTCCCTTCCTCCGTCCTCATGCCCTCCACCCCCATGCCCCAGGCTATGCAGAGAGAATTGGAATGAAGGACAGAGATGGGCAGAGAAGTCAGGAATGTCAAGAGTAGAGCTTTGTTTTTTTTTTGTTTGTTTGTTTTTTTTTTACCAGGAGGTACCGGGGATCGAACCCCTGTCTCTCCATACGGTAGACGGATGCCGAACCTCTTGAGCCACATCCGTTTCCCAAGAGTAGAGCTTTGTTAACTGGTGGTCTGTGGGTCGAATAATGGCTTGAGGACCCATTTTTTTTTTTTTTTTTTTTTTTGGCAGCATATTAATTAAAAAAAAAAACAACAAACTTTTATTATGGAAAAATTTAAACATATACACATTTACACAGACTAATACCCTGTACCCAACACTCAACTTCAACAATCTTGTTTCATCTTTGCCCCCCACTCTCAAAAACCCCAATTGGTATAGTTTGAAGCATTGTTTTTTTTTTTTTTTTAAATTGGATTTGAATGCCTCTAGGCAGGGCATGCATCGCACAGTTCAACACAGTCCCCATCATTCAATGATGACTTAACCTCATTCAGTTACTTACCTGCCTGTCCTTGAAGACACTTGAGTTTACAACCCCTTGTCTAGAGGCAGCAGCTGAGAAATGGAAGAGTGTTGGGACAAATCGGTGATGCTGGGAAGGAGAAGGTGTTAAGTTATCTCAACCAACAGGCCTTTCTTATCCCCTTGACAGAAGACAACATGAGCTACAGATTGGGAGACAGGAGGCTGAGTCCTTGGGACCTGGCTTTGTCTCTTACAAGCTGTGTGACCTTGGAAATGTTCCTATCCCTCTCTGGGCCTCAGTTCATCATTTGTAAAATGAGAGATTGTACTAAAAGACCTCTACGTTCTTTTCCAGCAATATTGTGCTGGGCAGTGTTGTCTTAGTTTGCCAGGGCTGCTGTAAAAAAGTACCACAGACAAGCTGGCATACACAACAAAAATTTATTGTCTCACAGGTCTCAAGGTTAGACATCCCCAGTCAAGGTATCAGCAGGGTCATGCTTTTTCTGAAGTCTGTAGTGTTCTGATGGTGATTGTGGGCCTCTGCCTCTGTCACATGGCCATCTCTCTTCCCATCTGTCTCCTCCTCACTCCCTGCTACTGTGCCCTAAAGTCCTCTGCTTATAAGGACCCAGATGTATAGGATCAAGGTCCACCCTGATTCAGTGTGGCCTCATCTTAACTACTAGGATCTTTGAAGATCTTATTTACGAATGTGTCCACGTCCACAGGACCATGGGTTAGGACTTGAACATGTGTTTGTGGAGGACAGGATTCAATCTACAATAAGCAAAGAGCCTGAGATTTGGAATCAGGACACCTGGGTTAAAATTCCAGCATGACTATCCTCTAGCTACATGGTAAACATGAGAACATGCCTGAGCCTCAGTTTCTTCATCTGCACTTGGAAAGTAATAGCCTCCCTCCCAGGGCATGAGGACATTAGAAGGAATGGCTTCTTGTGATTCACTTGTTTCATAAAGCAGGTCCTGAGACTGGGTGGTTCCTTTAGAAGGAGTTTCCTCTATCTTCTAGAGTCTCGGGGGACACCAGTGGATGTAACTTTACTCCAAGGGAGCTCGATCTCTTCCTGGTACGGCCAGAGGATGTTTGTAGTGTCCAGGACAGTCTGATGTGAATACTGGGGCAAGTGATGAAAGTCCAGATACCCAGGCTGCTGCATTATCTGCCCCTAGGAGAGGGCTAGGGGCAGCATGGTTGGGGGCAGAAAAATGCAGGGAGGGAGATGAACTCCAATATGGTGGGTTTCAGCTACATTTCCAGAAAGGCTGGACCTACCCACACTTTCTACCCAGGCTGAAATCCCATCTTAGGGGCTCATTTCTTGCTTGACCCACTCAGTAACTGCTGCCTTGCAAAGCAGTGAGTGATTAAAGCTAGAGAAGAAAGGGCATGATTGTATATTATCCTTGCCATGGAAATACAGAAGGGAGGTGACTCCAGCTCCTTACCTTCCCATTGCCCTGTCCCAAGACTTCCGGGAAGGAGCAGCGTGGGCCCCAGGGGTGTGGGCTACGACTGGCCGTTGGTCATCAGGCCCCCCAGAGGATGGCCGTGGGATGGACCCTCACCCCTCACCAGTCGAGGCTCACAGCTCTTGGGCGGCTGGGGGTCTGGGCAAATGCGTAACAGGGGAAAGGCTGTGGGATACTTGTGACCGCTAATCCCACCGGGCAGCCTGTGGGGCCTGGGTGGCCTGGGGTGAGTGGGCCCCTGGCAGGCAGAGACAGCATCCTGTTCACCACGGCACAACCCACTGCACCCACCAAGGGCTTGGCATACCCGGGTGCTCAGTTAGAGTCTGTTTCATTGGACTTAAGGAGAACAAAGATTCTCTGTTACTCGCTTTTAAAAATGCTATTATTTTTTGAATAGGCAAAATATTCTCGAGTCAAAATCCAAAAGGTTCATAAGGTTGCACAGGGAAAACTTTCCTTCCCCTGCCTGTCTCCCCATCACCAGAGATTCCTCCTGGAGACAGTCAGTGTACCAGTTTCTCGTGTCCTGCCAGTGCATATACAAGCAGTAAGTATAAGCAGCTATGCCCTTTTAGTTTCATTTAATGACATATCTTGATGATCCCATCACATTGGTACATACGGAGCTTGCTTACTCTCAGCATCATCTTTATTTGACCAGCTCCCTCTTAACGGATATTTGGGCTGTATTGTCCCTCCTTTTTAAGGTGGGCAGTGCCAGGTTGGGAGTCTCACCAACTGGGTTCCAGTCCTGGCCCTGCCTGGTCTCCATGCTAGATAGGTGACGTTGAACTACTTGCATGTCCTTGCTGAGCCTCAGCTTTCTCATTTTTATGTGGCAGGTTATTAATTGCACTCCATCAGCTCAACAGAGAAAGAAAGGCCTCAGTTCATAGTTCAACTTAATTCCTGAATTCAAGCACCGGTTTCACTGGAACAGTAGAAAACTCCCCCTCAGTCCTTCTTGGTATGCCCCAGGGTTGCACAGCAGCTCAAGGGCAGGGAGGTGTCTGGGGGAGGGGGTGGACAGAGGGTCCTCGGCTAACACTCTCCTGAGGATGCTACAGGGCACCACCCCCTTCCAACCCCCAGCCCCCACCCGCAAGGCCCTTTTTGGCCCAGCGGCTCGCTGCCACTTTCCAGGCCACATGTAGGGGACAGAAACCTTCTGCAGGGTTGTCATTTCCTCTCTGGAGTCCTGCTGGCTGCCTGGCACTCTGCCAGTGGGCAGTGCCCTCGTCCCCTCTCTCATACCCCACAGAACTCCCACATTCTCCCCTGATGAAGCCCCAGCCGGCTGTCATTTCTCCTCCGGGGGAAGCAATTTCATTGACCTCCTTAATTCTGGCCAGGACACTGTGTCAATGCAGAGAAACCCCCATGGGCTCAGGCTTGTAGGAAATGAAGCCAAAGATACTTGCAGGCTGCTCCCATTTGCTGCCTCCCCTGAAGCAGGCAGCAGAGAACTGGTCTGCCTGCTTCAACGAGAGGAAGGGAGGGGGACAAAGACAGGGAAGGAAGAAATCAGACTCATCCGTCATCCACACAGTGAGCAAGCACATCTGGTCTGGAGACAAATCCACTTCAGCTCATTGTCCATGATCTTGTGCAGGGATTGTCAACTTGTGGACCACCTGAGCAGTTCTGCAGAGAGAGGGCTGGCCTGGAGATTTGGTGAAAATGACCATGCTGATACAGAAATGTAACAGACATTGGTGTTTAGGGGGATGGATGCCATGGCTACACTGTAAGCTGGTGCTACTAGGCTGCCCAGCTGGAGGATGCTCAGCAAGCATGGCTTCTGGAGTCCCCAGGTCCTCGAGGAGCTGGCACAGGTGAGTGGTGATGACCTTCTGCCTTCCAAGGTGAGGTCCTCCTAGGTTCTGAGATGCCTCTTGTGCCCCACAGTCACATCATCCTGAAACTCCAGTCTAACTTAATTTTATGTTGTAAAACATTTCCTTTTGCAAACCTTGGCACCTGGATCTAATGTCAGCTTCCAGGTCTAATTCTGAGCAAGCCACCAGTGTCGTCCTGCTCTGTGCCCACAGGCTATTGGGTACAGACACTGCCTCATACAGGCAGTCACACCGCCACCTGTGGCCACGAGCAGCTTGGGGGTACGTTCAGTCAGTCATGCCCCATGGTACCAGGTCTAGGAGGGAATGAGCAAGGCAGCCCTGCCAGGGACCACCACACCTGACCTTGAGGGGGGCCCACATTACACGGGCACCACGCGTGGCCTTTAAACAGAACAGCAGTAACAACAATAGCTAAAGGTCATTGCCAAGAACTCTTCTAAGCACTGTACACAGACCAGCTCTTTAATCCTCACCTAGCTCATGAGGCAGGTACAACCATAATCCTCATTTTCAAGTGAGGAGACTGAGGCACGGGCAGGTAAAGAAGGTGCCCAAGGTTACACATCTAGTAACGGCAGAGAGAAGATTCAAACCCCGATCTTTCTGCCTCCCATGCTCTTGGGGTATCTCCATGCTGGAGTTGATGAATAAAATCAAGTTCTTTAAAATCATCTCTAATTACATATAGCTTCGTGACATTAGGTATTTTGTATTCATTCAAGTCCAACTGCCATCACATACTTTTAAACAATTATATTGAAGAGATCCTCATACTTGAAATTGTTGAGAACCATTTATCTAGGCCTTAGTTTCTCATCCCTGAAATAAATAGGAAGTTACACTCAACTCCTCTCTCTCTCTTAAGCGGCCCCCCAGATGGCCTCCCCAAGTTGGTCAGTCCTCTTTCCTCAATGGCTTTTATTTATTTATTTATTTATTTTTTTTACCGGGAGGTCCCAGGGATCGAACCTGGGTCCCTCCATATGGGAGACGGACGCCCAACCAGTTGAGCCACATCTGACCCCTCCTCAATGGCTTTTAAAGACTGGCCCTCTCTCTCCTGCCACAGCACTGCTTTCCCCCAGAGCCTGGACCACTGCTGTGGCTTCCTACTGGGTCTCCTGGCTTCAGGTCTCCCCCCACACAACCCTGCTCTCCATCTTCCACCTGGCTCTTCTTCTTCTTCTTATCAGAGAAGTTATAGGTTTACAGAAAGATCAAGCATAAAATGCAGAGTTCCCATATGCCACCCTATTATTTCCACCATGCTTCCGTGTGGTACCTCAGCTCTTCTTTTTTAAAAAAAAGATTTATTTATTTATTTATTTATTTATTTATTTATATCCATTTTTACCTCCCCCCCCCCAGCCCCTGTTTTTGCTGTCTTTGTGTCCATTCGCTGGGCAATTCTCTGTGTCTGTTTCCTGCCCCCCCTTTTCATCCTTCTCCTCCTGTCTTCGCTGGGATTCAATCCTGGGAAACTCTGATGTGGGAGAGAGGCATCCTACCGCCTGCGCCCCCTTAGTTCCTATTTTTTTCGGCATGTCTTGTCTTGGCTCACCCGTGTGTCACTCTCCCATTACATCACCATCTTGCTGCATGGCTTGGTGTGGCCTGATGGCGCACCCACGTGTGGGGCCTGGTGGCCCACCTGCCTTCTATATTTTTCTTTATTTTTACCGGGAGGTCCCAGGGATCAAACCCAGGTCCATCCATATGGGAGACAGAAGCCCAACCATTTGAGCCACATTTGCCCCCCTCAGCTCTTCTTAAGGCCTGGATCAGTAGCCCCCTGTCCCTGTGGCCATATTTGTAGTCTGCAGTGCATGTCAGACTCACCCTGAGACCACTAAAATGACGTGTGCCTGGGTCCCCACCCCAGAGATGCTGATTCCCATAGGTCTGTGTTTGAAAGGCTTTCCCCACCAGCGATTCTGATCCACACCCTTGGCTGAGAACTATAGGCCTACAGAAGGCAGCCCGAGTGCCCAGTATGACATATGAGCCTCTCCATGCTCTGTCCCCTGTTTACCTCTCCAACCTCATTTCTTGAACTCTAGACCCCAAGCAAATGACCACCCCACAGCAACTGGAATACCCCAAGCTAGTTCACATCTCCTTATCTTTGTCCACTGCTCCTTCTGTCTAGGAAGCCCTTCTTCCCCCAGGGGTTACATCTTCTCAGGTGCCTCTCCAGACAGCACTCCCCTCTTCAACCCTGGGGAGCGATGACCACTCTGTCCATGTGCTGCAGCAGTCCCCAGGGTATATCCAAACCAGGATCCATGCCACTTCACTGCCCTCCTCCGTCCCCCTGCCTGCCTCTTCTACCAGTTCCCCTGGGCCTCTGCCGAATCTGATTGCCATTTGGAGCACAGGACCTGGCACAGTTCTGGCACACAGAAGGTATTCAGTATCATGTACCCTGGCCTCAGTGGCAATTTGGCAGTGAGCCTAGAAGCACCAGAATAGCTGTTCCTCCTTTGTGTTTGCCTGGGTCATTGCAAAGTCTTCCTAACTGGTTTTATTGCTACGGCCTTCTCACTTTCTAATTTATTTCCATGATCAGCCAAGTGCGTTATTTCTCAAAACACAAACCTGGCCATGTAATTCCCTCATTTAAAATTCTGCCTTGTCTCTCTGTTGTTGACAGAATGAAATTCCAATGCCTTAGCCTGACACTCCAGGACCCTGACAGTCTGACCCTGCCATTCTCATTTCTTCCCATCCTTCCACCAGAACCCAAGAACCAGTCTCATGGGATCATGGTACCCTGGGTTTTCATGTCCCTAGGCCTTTACCAAATCCAGGTTCAGATGTCCTTCTTCCACTTTTTCTCTATTCGGGGAACTCCTATTCACTGGCAAGGCCCAGATTAAACATTAACTCCTTGGTGAAGCTCTCCCTGTTTCCCACAGTCAGTTTACCCTCACCTGTGTTCCCCTAGACCAAACCTCTGTTACTGAACTTACTGCACAGTGCAGCTACTGCTCTTTACCTCCTCTGTGGGATTGGAGGATCTCCAAGGCAGAAATCCAGCTCCTGGCAAAGGCAGATAAATAATAATGGTCAAAAGAGTTAACACCAAGAGCTTACTATGTACCATGCATGTGCTTTACAATGCATTAGCTCATTTAATCCTCATAACAATCCTCCTCCAGGAGGAGGTACTATAATTATGATCCCCATTTGAGAGGTAAGGAAATGAAAGCACAACGTATTATACAGTCATAAAGTTCCAGAGCTAGATTTGAACCCAGGCAGCCTGGCTCCAATGTCCATGCTATCTCTGATATATTGATAAATGCTTGCAGAATGAATGGTAATCCACAGGCTCTGAGCTATTGTCCATGAGTGTGCATGTGTATGTGTGCACACATGCGCACGTGTGGGTGGGGGCTGTTAGTTAATAAAATGTGAATATGGCCGGTCCCCGCCCACGCTATCACTGGTGTCAGGTTGGGTTGGAACCCCGGTCTCCTGAGACCTGGCTCATGCTTATACTGAAAGAATAGAACTCTCATCTCTTTCCCAGCAGGTGTCACAGACCCTCGCTGCCCACTCCTCTCATTACACCCACAGCCTCCTTTCTCTCTAGTTCTCCTTTATTATGCTGTGCTTGCCCAGTCTGGGAAAACGACTGGTTGGCCTGCAGCTCAGGAGTGGTGCCTGCTCTCCCTCTTCCTCACCCCCGGGCCCCCCTCCACCGCCCATACACAGCCCTGGCCTTGTTCGCAGCCAAATCACAGGGCTCGGGGGCCCAGCCACGTGGCTGCCCACCCCGGCTCCCTTCCGAGCCTGTGAGCCTCCCATCTCCGCCCGGCCAAGTGAAAGGACCCAGCTGGAGGCAAATACCAAAACCGCAAACATACTCAGCTCTATTTTCTCCCTCCTTGGCTTCCTGGGCTCGGAACTGCTACTGCAGAATGTCACAAGCAATGCCTCAAAAAGGCGTGAACTCCTGCCCACATCTGGGGGCTTCTGTGGCAGGGTGACACAGGGCTGAGGGAGAGAGCACAAGCCGGGCAGTAGCTGTCAGCCCCCTGCCCCACGCCCAGGCTTGGTGCTCCAGAGAGCTGACCCACCATTCTGCCCTGGAAATTGGTAAAGCTCCCTTTTCCAGGAAAGGCACCCCTACGTGGGAAGGCCTGTGTAGCCCCTCTGTTCCCACAGTTCACTCTGCCTCCCACTCCCACATTTGTCTACGAGTTGTTCCTTGGTCTTTCTATGTCCACTCTGCTTGGGGCTTGACTCCATCTTCAGACTGGGAGCTCCTATCAGGTTGAGATGCCCCGAGGCAGGGACTGGGTCTCTAAGAGAAGGGATTCTCCCAGGTGCTGGTGTGGGGAAGAGGGGTCCTGCTGGGCTTCATCCTTGTTCTCCCTCCTCAGTGCTCAGGGAGGCACAGGGGGTCTTTGGGACCATTCTAAGTGCTGCAAGCAAGGGGACTTGCTTTCTTCTCCTCTAAGAGCTGACCCACCATCTAAAACAGGATAATCAAGGCCATCAAGACCCCTAACAACTGCCTGACCCCAAAGGTACACAGTGAAGGATAAAGACAAAAGGATAAATACTTTTTTATGGCTGTGGCTCATAAAAAAATCGCTGCAGAGGGATTCAGAGTGTCATTATGAGGCGTCCTCGCCAAGAGACACTGCTTTTCCCTTGTAGTGTTTACACTGGCCACGAGTCCATTGGCAAGGGATTTAGCCAAGGGAGCTCAGGCCAAGGGCAGAGAACGGGAGAAGGAATGTACTAGGGTACAAATGTACTGCGCCCTCCATCTGAGCACCTCTCTGCAGTGAACTGATGTGGCCATCCCCAGCCTTAGAAGACCATCCTGGGCGCCCCTTCTTGGGAGGCCCTGGGATTAGGGGCTGTGCATCAAGACTGTGGAGCCTAAGCCATGGCCTCCTGACGCCCCTCCCTCCATACAGTTCCCTGGAAGTTGCCCTTGCAAATCTCAGGGCCTCAGAGCCACTGTCCCCATCCACTAAGGCCGTTCCAAGGACAGAGCAGTGGAGTGTCCCAGTTTGGCCCACACCAGGTGTGGGGAATTTTCAGGCCCAGTTGAGCCAAGCCACAGAATGAAGGCAAAAAGGCAAAACATGTTTTGGAAGGTGTTTGGCAGCCTTGACTGTCTGCTCCGTGGGCCAGGGCTCCATGAAACGCTGTGGAGTTAGCAAAGGGTGGTGTGGGGAGTGGGGGCAAGGCAGCCCAGGGCAGCGGGGTCTCTACTTTCATTAGAGATCCCTAGAAATTTAGGTTCTCCCCTCCACCATGCCTTCATTTCCCCCATCATTGTTAGCCAAGCATTTCAAACAGAAATGATCTTGTCAGAAAGTTCTTCCTTTGGTCTAATTTGCCTTTCTTATGCTGGAATTCAGGCTCCTTTCCTATATGCAGAGCCTTAATGAAGCCCCCTCCTGTGCTGTCTTAAGTGGAACTTGGATTTGAAGACAGCTTTGGGCTCCTTGGAGACAGGTGCTTGGTAAACGGCTGGGTGTTGTCTTTAACACTATTATATTATTAGCATTACTCATCTGTCGGGCTCCTTCTGAATGCAGTAGCTCTCTGGGCAGGCGGCCACCCTCTCTCCTATTTGTTCTGGAGGCAAAAAAGAGGGGAGGTGGTGAGGCGTGGGGAGAAGTGGGCAGAAAAAAGGAAGAGAAAGCCTGGAGGACTGAGGGAAGACAGCTATCTCCAAGACCAAAGTTACGATGGCCTCCCCCTTGCTGCCAAGGGGGGTGAAGGGGTAATCTGGTTCATGGAGGCTGTCATACTCTGATTCCTGTTGACTCGAGACCCTTTTCCTTGCACCCATCCTTTCACCTCCCTCTCCCTGCCCTTTCCTCTCTATTCTTCTCTCTACTTTTCCTATTTGCTCCCTCTTCTCTTCTTCCCTTCCCTTCCCAGCCCCCCTCTCCCTTATTCACGTAACCCCCCATTGTCTGTCCTTTTCCTCTCCCTCTGACTGCTCTCTTTATTCTCCCTTCCTTGCTCTGCACTTCTTCCTTTCTCCACAAGTCTTTGAGCTACTCTTACGGCTGAGCTCAGGGAGGGGATATGAAATCCATTAGCTGCCACATTGCAGCGGGATGAAGTCATCCATCCTGGCTGTCTCTCTTCAGCAGCACTCTTCCCCTCCACCAGGGCCTCACAGAGCTACGGGTGCCTCTTCTCGCCCTGCTCTAACCCTAACCCTAACCCTGTTCTACCAAGCCCTTCAATTCAGCTCCCTGGTCCCACCTCAACCCCACCCACTACCGAGACCTGAGTCCCTTCCTTCTTCCCAAGTCCATGGGGTTGGCTCAAAGCCTACTCCTTTTTCAGATTCCCTCTTGGGAATTTCCCTCCATCACGCCCACTCCCAGACTCTAAGCCCCACAGTGGGCCCTGAACTTCTTGAATAAGGGACCAGTGCAAGGCCTCTTTCCCCTCTAGAAGCATTTTTTCATCAACAGAGATTTTTTTCCCTTACTTTTTAAATTAACTTTTTGAGTTATAAGTTGCATACAATAAAATGCACCTGTTTTAAGTGTACAGTTTGATGAGGTTTGACAAATGTCTATACTCATGGAACCACCACTCCAAATGAGATGTAAACATTTTCATCACCCCTAAAAGATTCGTGTTATATCACCACCCCCCACCCCCCATTCAGCCTAAAACTATTTAGTGGGATTTCCGATTTCCTGCAATGATGGACTAGTTTATTTGGAGCAACCCTATCATTAAAAACAAATAAAACTGATGGATAATTTTTTTTTTAATTCTAAAAAATAAGAACTAACAAAAAATATAGTAAGAGAGAAAGAAACAAGTAGACCAAATCAAAGGGAAAAATGGAATGCCCTGAGGCAGAAACTGAGGGTATTTGCTAATCCTAGTAAATATGAACTTTTGTTTTGATGCCTGCAAGGGCAAAGAGGATAGAAATCAAGGTCAGGGCTTGAAGAAGACAGGGGACATTCCCCTCTATAAGTAAGGATACCAAAGGACTATACCCTTAGGGTAAAGGTGACCCAAAATTATATCATCTTGATAACAATTTGCAGAGTTCTCATCACTGGGTGGTCCAGGAAACTTGAACTTTATTTAAGGGGGTTCCAGACTAGTACTGCCCACAAGACCTTGGCGCAAGCAAAACACAAAATAAAATAAAACAGGGAGTGGATGTGGCTCAAGCAGTTGAACACCTGCTTCCCACATGGGAAGGTCCCAGGTTTGGTCCCCAGTGCCTCCTAAAAATAAAAAAACCAACAGCAAACAAACGAATGAAAAAACCAACTTGGGAGCTGATGTGGTTCAGTGGTTGAGCACCAGCTTCCAACATATAAGATCCAGGGTTCAATCCCTGGGCCTGGTGCCTCAAAATAATAATATTGTGTGTCTCCACCCACTGTGACAATGTCCCGTGAACATTTGAACATATTTATATAACTTCTATGTATGCCCAGGTGAACTTCCTCCCATATATTGCCCATCACTGACACCCAAAACCAATGATCCTTCCCTGCCCCAGTTGTAGCCCTTTTGTGATCCAAAACTTCTTAAAAAAAAAAACGTAGCCATTAAAATAGCCAAATACAATTAATAGGACAATGAAATAATACGTTTAAATATAAGAAATAAAATACATTAAAAATTTTTTAAACTAAAATAAAATTAAAAGATTGGGATATTTAAAAATAGTGAAAATTATTAAAAAAAATTTTTTTGACATTTTGCCTTTCATCACTGTAATATCTGGTGTCCTGTATGTACAGTGGTATTTTCTTCCATTTATTCCCCAGTGTCTTACTTTTTAAAATTTTGTTTTCAAAGAAGTTTTAGGTCACAGTAAAGTCACATACAGAATTCAGGGGACTCTCATATACCCAACACCCTCCCTTTTCCCCCCTTCCCGTATTAATACCTTTTTATATGTGGATGGTACCTTTCTTACAACCGATATACAAATAGTGAAACATAGCTACAGACCATGGTCAATGGTTTACATTGTGGTTTACATTTTAGACTGTACAATTTTATAAATTTTTATATTTAACATGGCCCATGTCCATCATTGCATATAGAACACTTCCATTGCCCATTAAATACCCCCTGTTCAATCCATTCTATTCCTCTCCCCTTGGGGCCCACAGTGACCCCCAGCCTTTACTCTTTGGATGACAAGATTCGTAGTTACTTGCAACAACACTGAGGTCTTGACACACTGGTTCGTCCTTCCCTATTAGGAACCACCCATGCTCTCAAGAGACTCCTGCCTCTCTGTTTGTGAACAAATCGGTCCTCCCCAGGATGGGAGTCCAACTCCTTCCTGCTCATTATGTGGGTTTCCAACCAATGATACACACATTATGACATAATGATCACTCACACACTCCCTAGAAGCCTGCTCCAGGTGTGCCCTGGAGTCCTGGAGCCCCCCAGTTCCAAGTGTCCCCCCCATCCAACACCCTAAACAGTAACCCTTCCTTGTCATATTCCCATAAGAGCATTCCCAACTTTATACTTTCAACCACATACCCACAAATCCCCAGTGTTCACATGGTCCCTCTCCCAACCTTCCCCCTAGTTCCCTGGACCTTCCAATCCACCCTCCCCAATCTACCCACCTGTCAAACATGCACCACCCAACCCAATAATATCACTACCCTCTTGTTATATCCCTTCATTGTGCAACTGCACTTTCACTTACCACAGGTTAGGTCCATACGGGCGTTGGCTCACAACCTTCTGCTCCCTTTCTAGTTCCTGTAAACCTATCTTCCAGACAATAGCTCTTTTTTTTTTTTTTTTTTAAAGATTTTATTTTTATTTATTCATTCATCCCCCCCTTGCTGCTTGTGCTCGCTGGGTCAGCCAACCACGCCGCGTGGGCAGGCCTGCCCTCACCAGGAGGCCCCGGGAACCGAACCCGGGGCCTCCCATATGGTAAACGGGAGCCCCACTGATTGAGCCACAGCCGCTTCCCGACAATAGCTCTTTGAGTCTGCTCAATTTGCTTAATTCATATCAGTAAGGTTATGTAATGTTCATCCTTCAGTGCCTGGCTTGCTTCACTCAGCATAAGGTCCTCAAGATTCATCCATGTTATCCTGCATGTTAGTACTGTATTTCTTCTTTCAGCTACATAATATTCCATTATATGTATGTGGTACTTAACCACTGAGCCACATCGGGTTTTTTTGTTTTGTTTTTGCTTGTTGTTTGTTTTTTCAGGAGGCACCAGGAACTGAACCCAGGATCTCCCATGTGGGAGGTGTGCACTCAACCACTTGAGCCACATCTGCTTCCCCATCAAATTATTTTTCTTTTTCATTTTTTAAAAAAGATTTATTTATTTATTTACTTTTATCCATTTTTACCCCACCCCGTTTTTGCTGTTTTTTTTTTTTTTAAAGATTTATTTATTTACTTTATCCATTTTAAACTCCCCCTTCCCCATTTGCTGTTTTGTGTCCATTTGCTGGGCAATTCTCTGTGTCTGTTTCCTGCCATCTCTTCTCATCCTCCTCCTCCAGTCTTCACCAGGATTCAATCCTGGAGACCTCCAATGCAGGAGAGAGGTATTCTGCCACCTGTGCCACCTCGGTTCCTGGTTTTCAGAGCTTTCGGAGCGTCTTGTCTTGTCTCTCCCCTGTGTCTCTCTCTGGTTACTTCATCATCTTGCTGCATGGCTCCCGGGACCTGGTGGCTCACCAGCACAGAGCCTGGCAGCCCATGCACCATATATATATATATTTTTTTACCGGGAGGTCCCGGGGATCAAACCCAGGTCCCTCCATATGGCAGATGGATGCCCAACCGTTTGAGCCACATCTGCCTCCCCGTTTTTGCTGTTTATGTGTCTATTCGCTGCACAGCTCTCTGTGTCCATTTCTTGCCCTCTCTTCTCATCCTTTTCCTTCTGTCTTCAATGGGATTTGATCCTCGGAACATACGATGTAGGAGAGAGGCATCTTACCGCCTGTGCCACCTTAGTTCCGGGTTTTTTGGCGCGTCTCGTCTTGGCTCTCTCTTTTGTCACTCTTCTGTCACATCATCATCTTGCTGCATGGCTCACGGGGCCTGACAGCACACACATGTACAGGGCCTGGGTGGCTCACCCACTTGCAGGCCCTCATGGTACACCCATGCACCTTCTATATTTTTCTTTTTTTTTCTTTTTTTATTTTTACTGGGAGGTCCTGGGGATCAAACCCAGGTCCCTCCATATGGGAGACAGACACCCAACCATTTGAGCCACATCCATCCTCCTTATTTTTCAAGTATAATGAGCAGCAAACAAAAAATAACCAAATACACAAGGGAACAAGCACCATGAGTAAGAACTAATGGGTACAACAAATGAGAGAAATTAACCTGCAAAAACTTCAGATTTTGTAATTCTCAGACACAGACTATAAAGCAATTATTATTACTATGTTTAGAGAAATAAAAGATATGTTTGAAAAATTTGCAGTTAATAAGAAACTATAACAAGTGACTTATACTTAGAAAAGGACCAATTCAAACAACTTCTAGAAATAATTCAATTAATAAAAACAAAAGATCAAAAGACACAGCTGAAAAGAATTAGTGAACTAGAAGATAGAAGAGATTATCCAAAATTTAGCACAGAATGACAGAAAGATGGAAACAATCAAAGTTAGGAGACATAGAGGACCGAGTGAGAAGAACAAACATATGTTTAATTGGAACCCTAAAAACACAGGAGGGATAAATTGTGTTAGAGGCCATGCATGAACAGATAATAACTGAGAATTTTCCAGAATCAATAAAAGGTAACAAATCACAAATATAAGAAGACAAATTAATCTCAAGCAGGATAAAAAGATATCCATACCCACACATATCATTGTGAAACTTTAGTAAACTAAACCACAAAGAAAAATATTAAAAGCATCCAGAGAAAAGTGACAGATTATCCTAAAAGAAAAAAAAAAAAAAATCAATATGCTCAAAGAAAATACTGGTCAACAAAATTCTTCTCTCAGGAAAAATACATTTCAAGAATGAAGGTGAAATATAGATGCTTTCAGATAATAAAAACAAAGTAGAACATCCTACAGGATCTAAATTTAGGCAAATGCATAAAATGTAATGCTAAATCAAAGGTTTTGGACTCATACATATAAACATGTAATTTGTGACAAGAACGACTTAAAGGTGAGGGGAGGGAGGGTTATAGGAACATAGTTTGTGTATACTATTGAATTTAAGTTAGTATCTGTAGCAGTTTGGCATTGTTCATGAATTCCAATAATAGTTATTGGATTATGTTTGTAAACTGGTCTGTCAGAGGTATCACTTTTAATTGATTAAATTATGATTAGGACTTTGATTGGGTCAAGTCAGTAGGACGTTGCATCCCTGCCCCCTTGGTGGGCAGGGACTCACTGACAAACCGCACTGCAGAGAAGGGAGTTTGGAGTTTTTGAGCTCAAGTCCCGGAAGTAAGCACACAGAGGAGCTTGGTCGTGAGGAAAGAGAAAAGGCTCCAGGAAGAGAAACAAGCCGTTTGCCTGATAGTCTACAGCTGGCCTTGTGGAGAGAGCAAAAGAGCTGAGCTGGGAGAGAAGGAAGTCCCGGGAAGAGAGGAACCCAGGAAGCCTGAACCCTCACAGACATCAGCAGCCATTTTGCTCTAATACATGGCAATAGACTGGTAAGGAAAGTAACTTACACTTTATGGCCTGGTAACTGTAATCTTCTAACCCAAATAAATACCCTTTATAAAAGCTAAAAAAAAAAAAAAAGTAAAACAAACAAACAAAAAAGGGAGTTTTCTACCAACTGATTCTCACTAAAGAGAATTCTAAATATTAACTTCTGACCAAAGAAAAATGATCCCAGATGGAAGGTCTGAGAGGCAAGAAAGAATGAAGTGCAAATAAAGTGTCAAATATGTAGGTATAAATAAACGTTAAATGCATAAAGCAGTAATAACAATGTCTTATGAGGTTTAAAAAGATAAAATAAAAATACCCAGAAACAATAGAATAGTATGAAAATGATAAATGGAGTTAAAGTGTTCTTAGAAAACACTGTAAGTTATTAAAGAATCATAGACTGATAAATAAAATGAATGTATTGTAATTTCTCAAGTAGCCACTAAAATAAAAGAAATAAAGTGTATTACTTCTAAACTACTAGAGGAGAATATAAAATGATAAAAAAAAAATAAAAAAAAAATCAACCCAAAGGCAGGAAATGGGAGAAAAAGAAACAGAATAAGTGGGACAAATATAAGCACAAATGATATCAGTAAATATACATTAATGTTTCAGTTCAAAGACAAAAATTGTCATATTAGATTTTTAAAATCTTGTTGTTTACAAGAGATGTATCTAATATATAAGGATACAGAAAGGCTGTAAATATAAGGATATAGAAATATTACTAGAGTTAGAAAGGATCATTATACAATGATAAAAGATTCAATTTACCAAGAAGAAAAAACAATTTAAAATTTGAATCAATAAATAATGAGGGAAGCAGCTGTGGCTCAATTGGTTGGGCTCCCATTTACCATATGGGAGTCCCCGGGTTCAACTCCCAGGGCCTCCTGGTGAAGGCAAATCGGCCTGCATGGTGTGGTGAGCTAATGACCCACGCAGCACAGTGAGCTGGTGCAGCAAGATGACCCAACAAAACAGAGACAGACACAGAAAAATGCAAAGCAAATGGACACAGCAAGGGGGGGATAAATAAATAAATAAATCTTAAAAATAAATAAATAAATAATGAAACCCCACATGATATAAAGCAAAACTGACAGAACAACAAGAAGAAATAGTAAATACGTAACAATAAAGGAAGATCTGCAACTAATAGAACAAGCACACAAAAAGTAAGGAAAAATGATCTGAACAACCAATGGACATATCCAGAACTCTGCAACTACCAATTGCAGAATACATGCTCTTGTCAAGCACATATGAAACAGTGACAAAAACTGATGTTCATCTTAGCTTGGTTCCTCCCAAAACAGACCCTGATTCAAGGGTTTGTGTGCAGGTAGTTTATTCGGAACATAATCCAGGGACCAGAAGCAAAGAACCACGTAGGGTAGGGGTAGAAAGAAGGAAGGAGGAAAGTCAATATAAGGGCATGCTACCAATGTTGCCACTGAGGGCAGCTACGGCTGGATCCCACCCAGGACCTACTGGGGGGGCATATGGAATGCTCCTCAAATCATCCACTTGAGGATGGACCCGGAGAAGTATTTGTCCATTGGTTTTCATCTCCCATTGGTTGAGATTTGTTCCTGGGGAAATTAGCTCCCCTGCACTTCTGGCTCTGCATCTGTGCTTGAAAGGTAAATCCCCAAGAGTGTCTGAAATATCAAGAAGCCATGGGGCAGAAAATGAAAGATAAGTGGCATGTTTGATGCAGAGGCTATCATCCTGAGATGAGTCAAAAGTATTATGGAGGGGAGCAGATATAGCAAGTGGTCAAACACCTGCTTCCCATGTACGAGGTCCCGGGCTCGATCCCCTGTACCTCCTAAAAACAAACAAAACAAAGAAATGAAAAAACCAACTCTCAGTGGGGAGTGGATGTAGATCAGTGGTTGAGAGCCAGCTTCCCATGTACAAGGTCCTGGGTTCGATCCCCGGTACCTCCTAAAAAAAAAAAGAAGAAGAAGAAGAAGAAAAACTCTTATGGAAATATCTAGTACAGCTGCAGCTTGGACTCAGGGTAGAGGCTGAAAAGTTGTGAATTAGTGGCATTTGATACAACAATGTACCAGGTCAAAAACAAATCTCAACAAATTTCAAAGAATTGGAATCATACAAAGCATATAATCTGACCAGAGTGCAATTAAGCTGGAAATTAATTACAAAATATATGCTTAGAACTAAGACACATAGTTTTAAATAGCTTATGGGTCAAAAAGAAATCATAGTGGAAATTAGAAACTATCTTGAAGTGAATAATAAGAAAAATATCACATATAAAACTTGTGAGATGAAGCTAAAGCTGTACTTAGAGGAAAAGTTCTGGCCTTAAAATGCATATAATAGGAGAGAGAAAGGTTAAAAATTAATGAGCTAAACATTCCTCATCAGAAGTTAGAAAAGAAGAAAAATGAAAATGAAACTCAAAGAAACTAGAAGAAAGGAAATAATAAGAGTAAATATTAATGTAATAGTAACTGAGAGGATTAGCAAAATTCATGATTAAAACAAACAAACAAACCTTGGAAAGCTAGAAATTGCCTTAATGTCAGAGTTTCCAGACTCAGTCCTTGGTCATCTAGTTTTTCTACCTACAATCATTTCTTGGATAGTTTCAATGAGGTTTTGCCTTCCACATCTATAGCTCCAGCATGAACCTCTTTCCTGAACTCCAGTCTTGTATATCCAACTGACTATTCAACATTTACATCTGGATATCTGATGGGCTTCTCAAATTTATAATGCCCAAATGGAGACCCCTGATAATTCCCCCCAAACCTAATCCCATCATATTCTTCCCCATCTAAATAAATAGTAACTCCAATCTCCAAACCTTGGAATACTCTTTGTTCTCTTTCTCTCATCTCTCACATCCAATCCCTTAGCAAATCTTATTAGGTCTGCCCCGTGGTGTGCTGGAGCTGATCCCGACTGGCTCACAAGAGCAAACTGTTAAATTTTTAGGAATCGTGAAAGACAGTTGACATCCTCTTACTAGCTTGAAATCAGCCATGTTAGGAGTATTTATGCCACAGAACTCAGGCACCACCCTCTAAGAGCCAGCTGTGAAGCCTTTACCAGTACATCGCTGGGTCTACCTATAAAACATGTTCGGAATCTGAACACTTGTCACTACTTCACAGCTGCCACCCTGGTCCTAGCCACTGTCATTCCCTCATCCAGATTACCTCAGTAGCCTCTTTTTTTTTTTTTTTTTTAAGATTTTATTTATTTATTCATTTATCCCCCCCTTGCTGCTTGTGCTCACTGGGTCAGCTAACCACGCCGTGCGGGCAGGCTTGCCTTCACCAGGAGGCCCCGGGAACCGAACCCAGGGCCTCCCATATGGTAAACGGGAGCCCTACTGATTGAGCCACAGCCACTTCCCTCAGTAGCCTCTTAAACCATCTTCCTGCTTCCTCCCTTGCCTCTTTCAGTCTGTTCTCAACTCAGCAGCAAGAGTGATCCTGTTATCATCTGCTCAAATTCCACTGGCTGCCTATCTCATTCAGAGTAAAACCCAAAGCCCTGGGTGCTCTGTCTTCTCCACTCCTGTGCCTTTCAATGGCTACTGGCCCCTTCACTCTCTCTGCCCAGCTGCTCTGGCTCCTTTCCTGTTTCTCAACCACTCCAGCACTCTCCACAGGGCCTCAGGGCCTTTGAACGGCCATTTCCTCCCGGAAGTTCCTTCCCACCCTCTCTCCCCCTCCTTCAGGTCTTTATCAAGCTCACCGTCTCAGTGAGGCTGTCTCTGGCCACCCTATACAAAATTGCAATACCCGCATGAAACTGCTTAATCCTCCTTTCTGCTTTACCTTTCCCCTTAGCACTTACAGTTAGCATGTTATATATTTTACAAATTTATCTTAATGGTCTCTCTTTTTTTTTTTTTTTTTTTTTTTTTTTAAAGATTTTATTTATTTATTCATTTATCCCCCCCTTGCTGCTTGTGCTCGCTGGGTCAGCTAACCACGCCGTGCGTGCGGGCTTGCCTTCACCAGGAGGCCCCGGGAACCGAACCCGGGGCCTCCCATATGGTAAACGGGAGCCCTACTGATTGAGCCATAGCCGCTTCCCTCTTAATGGTCTCTCTATCCAATTAAATTATAAGCTTCATGAGGGGTGAGATTTTATCTGTTTTTTGTCAAGTTATATCCTATATCCCCAAAACTCAAAATGGAATCTGATGTATAAAATAACAAATTAAAAAACAAAAACAAAAACAAAAAAAAACAACCATAAAAACATGAAAAAAATAAAAAATAAACAAAAATTTAAAAAAATAATGAA
Source organism: Tolypeutes matacus (assembly GCA_026826555.1). Lineage (NCBI taxonomy): Eukaryota > Metazoa > Chordata > Mammalia > Cingulata > Chlamyphoridae > Tolypeutes > Tolypeutes matacus. The sequence continues at coordinate 45,522,234 of JAKSZT010054304.1, read as the reverse complement.
GAATCTGATGTATAGGCACTCAATAAATAGTTCCTCACTAATTCCTTAGTGTAGATTTATTTTTGTGTGTGACCCAGCCCAGGGAGAGAGATGAATCCAGAAGAGTGAATTTCTAATGGTAAATTTTCAGGCATTATGAGGCTCTTGTGTGGGAAGAGTGGGGGCTAATTCCAGCATTACTGGCATCTTACAGGCAATGTGTGGGTCCAAGTCTGCAAACTGGCAACCTGGTGTAGAGTCCAGCCCAAGAATGTGTTTTGTTTAGCCCACCAGGCATTTTAAAAGAAATTAAATTAGTTGCCAACATTAAAAAAATGGGTAAGTTTGCATGTAAAAAAAATCCAGATTTCTAGCTTCTCTGGAAAAAACAAAGATCTCGCAATCCTGAGGCTACATTCCCACCTGGGAATGAGAGTTCCTGCTGGAGTTCCCAGCAGGAACTGAGAAGCGCCTGCAGTCCCCACCCGACTCCCGCCACCTTCACCCATTCACTTGTCTGGGACCTGCCTGGTATCCTTGGCTTAGATTTGTGTCTGCGGGATGGTGAGGTTAGCAGCAGAGGAGCTCTGAGTTTCAGTTTCCTCATCAAATAACAATACCTACCTCTGAGTGTGGCTATAGAGCAAAGCATTCACACCACACCCAGTCACCTAAGGAGCTGTGGATGTGTCTCAGTGTCTACAGATCCCGCCCAAATATTCTCTGCCATCCTGACAGCGAGCCCTCAAGTCCCTCTTTGTCGCCAGCCTTCCAATGACTCCATCCAGCCCCCTTCCTGGCATGTCCTGCCTGCCAAGGTGTCCTGGGGACAGAGTCCTGGGGACCTGTGACGTGCCCCTCTGACAAGCTCCCCTGTGCCGGGCCAGCAAAGCCCCGGCAGGTTGATGGCAGGAGACAAGCTATAGGATGCAGACAATCTATAGAAGAGGCCAATGGGGACTGTGGCTCCTGCTGCCCCACGGTGTCCCTGGCACTGCCTCTGGAGCCCAGTGTGGTGCCTCCGGAGCTGCTGCCTGCCGAGCTCGGGCAGGCAGGAGTGTGGTGAGGCGGCCCCCATTCCCCAGGCCCATGGCAGGAATGGGGTGGGCACATGACTGCTATGGAGAGACCTCAGGTATGTGTGAGGAGGCCACAGGAACACCACAGGAGGGGGAGCTAGAGGGATGACAGGGATGCCAGACTTCAGGGCTTCCATGCACCACACCTTTCCGTGGGGCGCAGTACCCGGGCTTTGAGTTAACTGCCCAGTCCCTGGTCAGTTGTGTTGCCTAAGGCAAATCACTTAACTTCTCTGAGCCTGGTTTCCTCTTAAGAGGACAGATATTTTTGCCTACTTCCCGGTGTTCCCAGAGTTGTGAGAATCACATTTATTTAATTAGTGAGACGCTCACACTGTGAGCTCCTGCTATGTGGCAGATGCTGTTTTAAGTGCCTTACCTACTCATCCACTCCTCACAGCAGCCCTATGAGGCAAGTGCTATTCCTATCCCCACTTTACAGATGAGGACGCTGAGGCATAGAGAGGTTCAGAAACTTGCCCTGAATTTACAGTTAGTGACAGAGCTGGGATTTGAACCCAAGAAGTCTAAGTCTAGAGTTCAGGATCCTTCAAAGCTCTTGTTATGCCATCTCTCTAGGTAACAGTGCTGGGACAGCCCTAAAATCTACATAAAAATGTAAGGGCAATTTTATTCACAGGATCCATTCCAGATACCTGGAGTTATTGTACTTGGGGAGGAGGAGTACTTTTTTTTTAGAGGTACCAGGGATTGAACCCAGGACCTCGTACATGAGAAGCAGGTACTCAACTACCGAGCTACACCTGCTCCCTAGGAGTACTTTCTAAGACAGTAAATGAAACAGGCTGTTCTAAGTTTCTTGATGGGGTGCCCAGTACTTATGGGGATATTTGGGATGCCCTTGGGGAAGCTAAGACAAGCAGACCAGAAAAAGAGAAGGACCATAAGGGAGTGCCCAGGTGTTGAATTGTGTGTGGATGTCTGAGAGCTGTAGGAAGTTCAGAGGAAGAAACCGTGTGCAGTTGCTGGAATAGCTTCTGGAGGAGTTGGTCCCTGAAGAATTGGGCCTTGAGAAATGGGAAGAGAGCAAGGGTGGGAGTCACCCAGATGTCATGGCTGTGGTGTGGTTTGGGCCCTGCCCACCAACTTTTTGCCTTGTTTTCTGAGCCTCACCAGCCCTTCCAACAGGTCTTTGGCCAGGAGTGTCATGCCATCAATTCTGTGATAATGGATTTTGTGGTCTCTAAGGCCTCATTCCATGAAGAGGGAGCTGTGAATGGACACAGCAGCCTGCCTCCTATGCAGACAGGGGCTTTACAATAGCTTTATGATTTAAAATCCTCCCCTGATCACGTGCCTCCCAAGAAAGCAAATGGAGGCTAGAGGCTGGGGCTTGGGGGCTGGTGGCCATGAGTGTTGACACTCTCTGATTCTGCCCTATACCAAACCCAACCCCCCTTATCTTTAGGAGGAGGCTGGCCAAGTCTGGACTGTCCTGTGGCTTCTTGGGCAGGTTTCTGGCAGTCCCAGTCTGGTCCTACCACCACCCAAGTAAGTCTCTTTTCCAGAAAGTAAGCACATCTGTTCCTGGCTTCTCTTATTCCCTCCCTGGACATGGTCAGAGCAGAATGGGATGTTTCCTGCCTCTGAACTTCGGGGACAGTTAGAGTGTGTGGGGAATATTTCAGCATTCACTACATGCTGCCTTGGATTGTCCTCCAGATATTTGTCTTCACACTCACCAGGCAAGGTCTCACAGGTAGGGGCCTTTCTTACATCTATTTATGTTATGTCCCAAAGGGCCAGCAAGGCGCTAGACATATGACACACTTTTGTGAAAACCCACTATATTAGTTAGGTATACTTAGGTATAAGTTTTTGTGTTGTGACAGAAACCCCAAATAGTAGTGTATTAATCAAAGCAGAAGTTTATTTCTTTCACATATATAAAATGACAGTCTGCTCCATAAAGTCATTAGGTACCCAGGCTCTTTCTGCCTTTTTATTTCTGTGAGGTCATTTGTAGTTTCTCCCTTTTCATTTCTGATTGTATTTATTTGCATCTTTTCTCTTTTTTTCTTTGTTAGTCTAGCGAGGGGTTTGTCAATTTTATTGATCTTCTCAAAGAACAAGCTTTTGGTTTTGTTGATTTTCTCTATTGCTTTTTTGTTCTCATTTTCATTTATTTCTGCTCTAATCTTTATTATTTCTTTCCTTCTTTTTGCTTTGGGGTTGGTTTGCTGTTCTTTTTCTAGTTTCTCAAGTTGTTCAGTTAAATCTTTGAGTTTAGCTCTTTCTTGTTTCTTAATATAGGCATTTAGGGCTATAAATTTCCCTCTCAAGACTGCCTTTGCTGTATCCCATAAGTTTTTATATGTTGTGTTCTCATTTTCATTTGTCTCAATATATTTACTGACTTCACTTGCAATTTCTTCTTTGACCCACTGAATATTTAGTCTCTACACATTTGCAAATTTCCTTTTTTCCTGTCTGTTATTGATTTCTAGTTTCATTCCATTATGATCTGAGAAGGTGCTTTGTATAATTTCAATCTTTTTGTATTTATTGAGAGCTGTATTGTGACCTAACATGTGGTCTATCCTGGAGAAAGATCCATGGGCACTTGAGAAGAATGTATAACCCGCTGAGTTTGGATGCAGTGTTCTATATATGTCTGTTAGGTCTAACTTGTTTATCATATTGTTCAAGTTCTCTGTTTCCTTGTTGATCTTCTGTCTAGTTGTTCTATCTAATGATGTGAG